>ML685796.1:10586426-10624189 GCA_007922175.1 Pelusios castaneus
TTTCCTTCAAAGTAGATTTCTCTCAAAGTTAAAGGCTATGTCTACACTTACCAAAGTTAGTTCGAATTAGTTAGTTGCCCCACTGGAATTTTAGTTTGAACTAAGCAAGTGCCATGCATGTGGAAGTGCTTAAGTCGACTTACTAAAAGCCTAATGTGAACACAGGAGTCTGTAGGTCGACATAACCTAACTTAAGTCAACCTAAGGCTCCAATGTAGACGTACCCTTATAAATTAGAGAGTCAGAAAAAAAATCTTTCTATCCCCAGTTTCAGAAAATGAAGGGCTAACTCAAGGTTTAAGATAAGCCGTCCTTTGTGGCTGAATGCAGCAACACAAAGACTTCTAGCTGCTGGCATACCAAGGTAATTTTGGCTGGAGTGTACTTGCTGGCCATACAGCTAATAACGCCTCAATGTTTTAATTTAAGGAAATAACAGCAGTATTACAAACCTCAAGAAAATTAATTTAACATTTCTGGTTAATTTTTTTACATTGCTGGTTCAAATTTTTCAAATATTAATATTTTGATTACAGAACCCTGAAAATTTCTGACAAATTGTTATAGACTATTTTGGAAGAGGTATATGGGTGGGGGGAGGTTGACCAGCTGTATAGCAGTCTAAAATTCTTTTTCCAAAAACACCAAAAAAAAACCCCAAAACCTCAAAATTTTAAAAATTAAAAAGTAGAATTTTAATTGCTCATTTTTCAGCAGCTTTTCAATTGATTCCATTTTTTTTTAAATTGAGAGAGAGAGAGAGAGAGAGAGAGAGAGAGAGAGAGAGAGAGAGAGAAATGGTTTTCCTATTTCATATGAATTTTCAGGAGTTCAAAACTTTTTGCCATCTTGAATCAGGATGAAATCTTAAAATATTCATGAGCCAAAAAAATTATTTTTTTAGTGCAAATCAATCAAAATGTTTCATTTTGATTTTGACCTTTTTTAACCTCTTCAAAAATATAATTGACTTATATTCCAGAGTGAAAATTTTGGTACTGGAAGACCAGAAGTTTTCATTTCAGGAAACATTTTGATTTTTTAATTTTTTTCTCTTTGTTCTTTGGAATTGGGAAATTTGTTTTGTTTTGTTTTCAGATTTCAGGAATTGTTCAACAACAACAATAATTTATCTAAAAATTCCCAACAAGCTCTGGTGTGTGCATTGTCTCCTCCTTTTTTATCACAACCCAGGGAAGGAAATAAGATGGAAATATGAACAAGTATAATGTATGCACGGAAATCTGTCTGAGTGTACAGACTTTCAAAATTTTTGAGAGTTGGGAACTGCCTCTTCCATCTCTTTGGCTATGTCTACTCTTGCTAAAATTAGTTCAAATTAGTTAGTTCGAACTAACTAATTCGAACTAATTTTAGTTAGTTCAAACTAACTAATTCGAACTAATTTTAGTTAGTTCGAATTAGCTTAATTCAAACCAGCATGGCCACACTGGAAGGTTAGTTCGAGCACTTGCTTAGTTCGAATTAGTGATCCCCATTCATTTCAATGGCCAGTTAATTTGAACTAAGCAATTAGTTCGAATTAACATGGCCACATTGGTTAATTCGAACTAGTTAGTTCGAATTAACCCCTTAGTTCGAATACCCTATTCAAACTTATTAGTTCGAATTAAGGAAGCCCTTAAGTCAAACTAACTAAAGCCTAGTGTAGCCATGGCTTTAGTTAGTTTGAATTAAGCCTCCTTAATTCAAACTAACTTGCCAGTGTAGACATAGCCTTGGGAAGTAGCTCAGGTGTTCAATGTGCTACGTTTTTTCTTTGTTTCATCACCAATCAAAGCATGTAAGAAAGGAGAGGGACAAGAACTGCTCAGCCTAATGTGAAGGACATGTTCAACTGGTGCTGTGAATGGGTGGCACTGAAGATGTTACCAGCATTTTTTGGCCCCAAATTGATCCATGGAGCCAAAAAGTCAGAAGTGAAGTGGATTCCAGCCAGAATCCCCCAGCTCACTAAAGGGAGACAATCCTAGCAGAAAGCTCACCTGTCACCAAAGAGAAGTGAGTTCTACAGGTCTAGCAAGGCACCCAAACCGATCCAGGAGCAGACTGACTCCCAAAACCATATTCCGTCTGCTTTCATGGTGGATGTGAGTCCAGGCAGCTTCTCCTCCCTCTCTGCAGACTCAGACAGACATCACTGTATTGATTATGCTCTCGTCACATGTTCAAGCTTCTCTTTGCAACCATGAGGGCAGGAAACAATTTTAAAAATGAAAACATAAAATCTAATCCCACACAGGATTTAATAATGAGCCCTCATTATGTGCCTCTTGAGTCTAGCTCTTAATCTGTTCACAACAGGCAGCAGCAGGCGAAACGGCGGTGCCCAACTGTCAGAGTCAGGGGCTAATGAAGGAGACACTAGAACTAAGGAAAGCAGCTGGAGCTATTTGTGAGGAATATTTGAGTTACTGGGGGGAACTAGAAAGGCAGGAGCTGTTGAGAGGAAGCAGGTGAGGTTGGGGAGCATAAATCATTAGGGACATGAGCTAAGGGAGGTGTAGAAGTTGCTATGTGGGAAATGAGCTAATGGGGGAACAGAATAGTGGGGACCTGGGCTAATGCCATTGTGCAGTTACCCGCCAGGTTCACTCCAATAACCCACAGGCTCCGTCCTGCCCATTAACTGTGCTCCCTTAATGGGGCCTCCACAAAGCAATTTCAGAGGCCCTCACAAGACCTCCCCCATTTTCTGAGTATTGTGAAAAATCAAGCCCTGCCTCCCCAAACCTGCTCCTGCTTGTTAGGAAAACCTGGTGTCAAGCCAATTCCTTTCACAAGCACTAATTCCACAATTTTTATTATAGTGAAGTTTGTGACTGTATGTAAAGCATGTATTTATCTATGCAATTTAACATAAGTTAGAAGTAGCATAAAATCACTGAGCTGAATAAAATTTGAGAGCTATGCTCATGTCATGATAGGGCCTCAGGGCCACAGTTTAAGGGAGGGGGGACGGGGCGGCGTTTGTGGTGTATTGTTCTTCTCTAGCAGTTGTTGAAGCTATTCTGCTTGCCCTGCAGACTTCCTTCCTTCATCCCAGTTGTCTGTTCCTCTTATTTGCTCTGAATTTCTCACTGAAACTCAGCACCTGAAGCAGAGAGCAAAATAACCAGAAGAAAATAAGAAAGGAGAAGTGATATCAGGCAGCAATCTCACACTATTTCCCACCTCATCTCACACTATAAATAGCAAATTACTATTAATAGTTCTTTATTACAGTAAAGCTGAAGACTTCTGTCAGGACTGGGTCCTCCTTGCACTAAGTGCTGTATGAACATATAAGTGAGACAATTCTCACCAAACGGAGCTCACACTCTAGAAAAAAACAAATATGGGGGAGGGGAATGGGATACAACATACAAGCAAAGTGGTCAGAGTGAATATAAGCATGCAATAATTAATAGCTGGAAATTACTTACTGTGGCAAATAATAAGATGCATATTATTAGTATTTGTTTCTCGTAGCACCCACATCATGCTAGATGCTATACAGGCACAAAAGAAGGCTATGTTCGTGCCTCCAAAGAGCCTATTTTTCCCCCCTCAAAATTGTTGTTTTGTTTGTTTATTTTTCCATAGTGAAAGAAAAACTAACAGCTGGACAAGGTTAAGTCAACTTTAATATACAAATTTCCACTTAATAACAGGCCACCCGTTTCTCTCTCTCTGCTGCGTTTCTTTTACCATTGCTAGTTTTAAAGAACAGAAACAATATTGCATGTCCACAATGGCCTGAAAAGAACTATATCTATAAATGAGATTTTAAAGGACTTTTAAATTTAAATGCAAACCTTAGTATTATTGTTGTTTATTCAACTGACTAATAAGACTATTAGCTTTATTATATGTTATACTATATTACTAATTATCGTTCACTGAAGTACTGTTGATTTATTTTTATTTCAATAACATCAATATCTTTTTCTCCTCTAAGTACCCAAATTCCAATGATAATTTCCAAAGGGGTAGCTGGGTTAGTCTAGTTCAGCAAACAAACAAGGAGTCCTGTGGCACTTTTAAAGACTAACTTGCATGAGCTTTTGTGGGTGAAATCCCACTTTGTCAGATGCCAGAAGTGGGATTTTTGCCCACAAAAGCTCATGTGAAAAATAAATTTGTTAGTCTTTAAAAGTGCCACAGGACTCCTTGTTTGTTTTTCCAATGATAATGTTAGTCCTGGCATGCCAAGATTGGGGTTAAGTATGGGATATAGTGTGGTGAATGATTAGGAGAGACAAAACAAAGAAAAACTTAACTATTACTTTACAAGCATATTGTGACATTTCCCATAGTGCAATCTGGACTGCTGAATCGCTGTGTCACACCAATCCTTTATGCTTGGAATCTGTTGTACCCTTCTTTGCTGTGAGAATCCCCACTCCTGAGTAGCTCACGCACAGTCTGTAGCATATAAGTCGCTCCCAACTCTGTGAAGGAGTGCATCTAGCCAGCCACTCATGAGATTCGCCGGGATCAGGAACCCCCGGAACACACATCAAAAGTGGCACGCAAGCCGATTTGGAACAGCACGCAGTGCCCTCTGTAGCATTGTCTAAAGTGCCACTCCTACTTCCAGCCCTGAGGTGCTGCCAAGATCAGTGCTGTTCCCGGGAGCTGGGAGCCATGCGCCTTGGCTTATACGCCTCCGCTGACCACTCCAGCCCCTGAGAGCAGCCCTGCTCTCGGAGGCTAGGGAGTGGTAAGCTGGGGTCCATTACCCCCCGAGCCCAAGAGCAGTGCTGTTCTCGGAGGCAGGGGGTTGATAAAACCTGCTGCCATGAGCAAATTCAGCAGTGCCTCATCTTACCGCCCCCCATGGCCACGAAGGGCAGGAGCAGTAAGATGAGGTACTGCTGAGTTTGCTCCCAGCAGCAGATTTTCTTGGCAGAGGGGCCGTCAGCACTGGAAGAGGGTTGGGGAGGAGTGGCTGGCGTGGGGTCAGCAAAGGTTGCCGACTCCTGGATTACGCAGTGGTATGACCCCAACCAATATCCCTCAATCCCAGATGCAACCCTAGGAACTGTGGTTTTACAGTGTTCAATGTTGCCCACTAAACACTGCATGCTCATACATTCGTCAATACATCAATATACAGATCTACACCAGCCCTGTCACTTCAAATGGAATCTAATGCACCTCAGATCAAATTCACAGTTTTAGGTAAAATAAACAAAGAAACAAATTCATTAAACTACGGAAAGATTTTAAGTTCTTTTAAGTCAGAGGAAAGCAAGCAAGTCAGACCCAGTCAAATTAAACAAAAGCCAAAACACATTCTAAATTAAGCTTAACACTTCGAGCAACCTTACAAACTCAGATGATTCTCATCAAAAGCTGGCTGGATTTCTTTTCAGCCAAGCTCTTCATTGAATCTGCACTTCAGTTGTGTGATGATGTTTGTAGATGGAGGTGGAAGAGAGAGAGAGGGAGGCAAAATATCCTTCCCCTTTTAAAATGTTTCTTCTCCCCTCTGGGGCTTTGCCCCCCACCCCATTAGAGATCAGGTGGAAAACAATATCTGTGTATGGTTCACTCCATGCCCTGAGTCACTTTAGGTCCTTTGTAGCTGGTTCTTTGTTCCTGGAATGTTGAGCTGGGTTGTTCTATACAAACCATAATGAGATGCAAATTGCCCCTCTGTTCAGAGAGTCTTGCTTGGATATTTTTTAATCCATGATACACATCTCTGGGCATAACGGTACACATGACATTGCAACAAACATATTACTAGAACAATGATGTTCAGTATGTCATGATGACCTGATCCTATGACATATACTTCCCTGCATTTATTTTCCTCCCATTCAGCTGTACTTCTCCATCTTCAAACATCTGACGAAGTGGGATTTTCTCCCACAAAAGCTCATGTGATAAATAAATTTGTTTGTCTTTAAAAGTGCCACTACACTCCTTGTCAGTATTTCATGAGCATTCTAAAAACATCTTACATGTCACACTTTGCATGAAACAAATGCACAGTTGCACTATAAGGATGATAATGGAAAGGAGCGTGCAGCGTGTCACACATGCTTTTTTGGTTTTGTGACTAGCAATAGTTGTTAGTGTGTTTTTCCTTTGCTCTGTGAAGGTCTCAGTAACTGCTTAAAGAGTTAACTTTTTGCTGAAGTGTTACTGTAGTCAGATGCATTAAGCAAAGATTCTTAATTTTTTTCAGTATATGGACCACCTTTTCACAGAGGTTTGATGGGACCTCTCCCCTCCACAATTATATTACATCTCTGTGGCTACTACAGCAGTTGCTTATACAGAAATAAAGAAGGATTTAATGTTTTGTAGTTGTCTTATAATGTAATTCATCAGGCCTAATGGAGGACCCAGGAGACAACCATATGTTACTAGCCAGTTCCCTATGGCCCAGCAGTTGGGAATATCTTCCTTTAAGTATTGTAAACCCGTCTATATGTGGTTCTCTTCAAAAGTTTATTGAATTGACCAATCTTCTTGTTGAAAAAACAAACCCTGATAATTCAGTCTAAATTATACTATTTCATTACCGAATTTGGACTCCTTCTTTAAAGAAACTTATATTTTGATGGATTGAGGTGGAATCAGATCCCATGAGGTTGTACTAAGCACCCTCAACTGCCAGCACTTCAGAAAAGGGTTAAATACCAGGGAGAGACAGGAGTTATTTAGGTTCAGTGCCACTGTTGACATAAAAACAAATGGATAGAAACTGGCCATCAACAAGTTTAGGTTTGAAATTAAATGACATTTTAACCATCAAAAGACTGAAGTTCTGGAACAAACTTACAAGGGGAGCAGTGGGAGCAAAAAATATAACTGGCTTCAAGATTAGGCTTGATGGGTATGTCTTCACTAGAAAAAGTTAAGTCGACTTAACAAAGTGGATTAAGTTGACTTAAAGTTACGTCGACTTAGTCCACTTTGTTAAATTGACCTAATTGCCCTTCAGTTGACTTAATAAAGTCGACTTAAGGGTTACTCCCCATCCACACCATGCTTAAGTAGACTTAAGGAGTCAACATAAGGCTTAAGTCGACCTAATGGGTGGCTCTTATTAGGTAAACTTAAGCTTTCATTAAGTTGACTTATGGAATTTCTTAAGTTGTCTTAATGAAAGTCAGGTTTAGACATGAAGTAATTTAGGTCGACTTAAGGGTCCTTAAGTCGACCTAAATTGCTAATGTAGACATACCCGATAAGTCTGTAGAATTGATAGTAGTATTACTCTAAATTTTTTGGTCCTATACTGGCTTGGGTATATTAAAGAACCAGTCCCAGGTCTTACTTTTTTATATGGGTAACCAAAAAGTGATCCACCCTCAGGATTTACAAGGAATTACCAGGAGTTTCCATTTAAATAATTGAAAACCACATAGACCTGCCTACCTCAATTTACTCTTCAGAGGATATGGATGCAGCCCTCCACTCAAAGGATTGACACTCAGAGAGTAATTTCTTTTAAAACAAAGTATTTCTATATTAAACTAATAATTCTAATACAATTGGATTTTAAATAAAAAAATCAACACCATGTAACATATGAAATAAGCCACTTAAGGCACTACAAAACACAGTAAACTATATATGGTGCACCATTACATATAAGAGCCAAATTCAAGGGGCTAAAGAGCCGCTTGTGGCTCGCGAGCCGCAGTTTGCCGACCACTGCTCTAGTCCAACCATGGTAAGGCATTTTTATTGAAAAATAAAATATATTATTATAGGGATGAAGTTGGAATTGTATGGCTTGGAGAGAGGTTCAAAATTCCCTTTCCATATACAAAATATTTGTATAAGTGATCAGCGTTTTACTTTCTAAACTACAGTGTAATGCTTGTTCCCACACCAGCCAGAAACAAGAATGAGGGGAAGGAAGGGCTATTCTTCCCAAATGTTTTATAACTTAGCCACTTATTTACATTGATTTCAGTGTCTGAAATCCATTTATCTGTTATTATTTTTAACCAGATCACCTAAACTTAATGACATTCTGTTTCTATGAATGGAAGAGCCATATTGTGGCAACAAAATGGCTTCACCTTGGATCATGTAGCTCTTCTATCTTTCTTCCAAAAACAGTGCTCAAATGAGAGCAAATCTGAAAGAAAAAAACGTGGAGTGTGACGAACAGCAGGAGTTTAATGTTTGAAATCCTGCAACAATCCTTAGAAACATTTTCAAAGGGCAGGTCAAAATCTTTGGAACCCTTGAGCATCCTCAGGTTGAACATTGATATATTGTCTGTGAAAATATTTCTAAGCTTACTAAGCTTACTGTCCTTCAGAAACCTTTAGAAAATGTTTCTAAGCTTACTAAGGTTTTAAGCTTACTGTCCTTCAAGAAATTCAACAGACAGAGGAGGTTGGGGGTTTAGTTGCTCTGAGCTAATTTGCTAAAGTATAGGGTATGTCACATTTGCCCCCAAAAGGTAGTCATAGCCACCATGTATGGTTCATTTCTTTGTTCATTGAAATTTTTTTTAATACTTCACTTTCATCTGAAGATAGAGATTTCAGTATATTATGTAACTGTTTTCTATTGTGCCTTTATATCACACCAAAGGATGTACTTCTTTGTTCCCTTTCTTGATGACTCATGGTAATGGTGCTATTTGTTTTGTTTGTTCAGTTATAGCAATCATCATCTCTGCGGTTTTCCTTTGTGTTCTTCTTGCCATTATTGCTCTTTGCTGTATATGCAAACGCTCAAAAGTAAGTGTAAACTTTTCTATATTTATAATTCTTGATTTATATTTAAGTCTCTTCAATGATCTCAGATTTCCAGTGCTCGTTTAATGAAGTTTCACCTACTGCTTGATCTCCCCAAGAGATTCTGCCAGAGGATGACCTCTTTAATACTTTTAGGATATATGTATTAGGCTGATACCTTGATTACACGCCATTCCTCACCAATGCCAGACACTTTTAGGACAATGCTGCTCCCTGGCTTGCAATGCTGTCCCTTTTCTGAGATATTTTTCTGTCACCAGGGGGTTCTGCACCAGCAGATGATAGTCCATGTCAGTAAGAATGTCATTGACCCTAATGAATGTAACCTATCCAATTTAGATTATTCTCTAGGGGTGCATCTACCCTTACAAATTAAGTCGACTTAAGCCTGCTTAAATTGACTTAATTTACTCTGCGTCAACACTACAATTTCCTTAAGTGGACTTAAGTTGCTGCTTAAGTCAACTTAAGGAAATTTAAAGTCAACTTTATTAAACCTACTTTAAAGTCGACTTTACTGGCTAAGTCGACTTTATTAAGTCAACTTAGCCAGTGTGGAAGCAGAGTAGCCCTAAGTCAACTTTAAGTCGACTTAAAGGGCCCCAGGGCTCCCCCACTGCCCTCCCTGCCAGGGTGGCTGGCACAGCCAGAGCCTGGCGTGCCCACCCACAGGGCAGGACACAGCCCTGCCCTCCCCACTCCTATGCCCTCCCACTGTCCCTGTCAGGGCCAGCTCAAGGTTTTTTGGTGCCCTAGGCGAGATGTGATTTCGGTCTCCCCCTTCATCCCCCCCCACCGCCTCCCTGACTGCGGCAGCCATGGGCCCAATCCAGCGGCAGCCAAGGGCAGTCCCAGACCCTATATCAGCATGGTGGGGGCACAGCCCACCCCCAAGCCCACACCAAGCTCTTGCACCCCCAAACACAAGTGCTGGCCAAATTGCGAGCCAGGTGAGACCCAAGTGGGCCAGGCCAGGCCGGGCAAGCTTGAGCAGGAGAGCCCCCTGCACCTGAGCGGGGTGGGGAAGCCCTCAGCGGCCCGGGCAAGCCCCCCACACCAGTGTTACAAATGCTACATCACAATTAAAGCACTGTAGAAGAATAAATATAATAGCTGTACTATAGGATGACTTGGCAGAGAGAGCCTATATTTAAAGCACTGAAAAGTAATGAAATACGAAATAACAAGAAGCAATTTCTGACAACCTGAGTTTCTAAAACAATTCAGATTTAAGAGAAAGGTACAAAATAACCCTCACTTTTGGTTATCTATAAAATGAATTGGCCTTTATTTCTGAAACACTGGTGATACCAACACACTGTGTATTTGCGGAGGTCTGACAGCCACAGGCTTCTAAGACAGGAGTCAACAATTCAGATTTTGACAACAATGCAATGGAATTTAAAATATTATGGCTGGAATATTTCCCAAATCCAGTTAATTGAGCTGGGGAGCTACTCACCAGCAACTACAGATCAAACAACAGAAGCATTAAAGCAGGAACATATCCCTGCAACAGACCACGCTGCCAACTTTGCCCTTATATCTACAATGAAGACACCATCACAGGACCAAATCAAGCCACCTACTCCATCAAGGGATCATTCACCTGCTCATCCCCCAATGTGATTTATGCCATCATGGGCTGGAAATGCCCCTCTGTCTTATATATTGGACAAACAGGACAGTCTCTGTGCAATAGAATAAATGCACACAAATCTGACATCAGCAATTGCAACACTAAAAAACCAATAGGGGAACACTTCAATCTCTCAGCTCACTCCATTGACGACTTGCTAATAACTGTGTTGAAACAGAGGAATAACAAATCACAGCTTCAAAGAGAAATGGCAGAACTCAAACTTATATGCAAATTTGTCTCAGTTGCCTTGGAGTTAAACAGGGACTACAGATTTTTCTCTCATTAAAACAGTTGATTTGACCTCACCTTCCTCTGTGTGCAGTTCTCCAGTGTTTGAATCTTGACACCTATTTTGATTTGCTGTTACAGCCTGACCTGATCCGATGTTCTACATTCCCCTGCATTTAATTTCCTCCCATTCTGTAAATTTCCCATCTTCAAAGCATCTGACGAAGTGGGATTTTCTCCCACGGAAGCTCATCAATAAATAAATCTGTTAGTCTTTAAAAGTGCCAGAGGACTCTGCTGTTTTTCTGCAATAGATTAACACAGCTACTCCTTTGGAACTTGACTACAACTAAATCAAAGGAAAGTCATGAATTAGCTCCAGTAACAATACATACCAGCATAAATGGTTTCACAGCAATACATTTCCCCACCCACCCATCACAAAAGAACCCCCCCCCCCAACAGACACACACACATACACAATTATTAGGCTGTTGTTAAAACAAACAAGACTGTTTACAGCAAGACCTAGCCTCTTGGTCAATAATATATCTGTGTATCTTTCACTGCAGCTTAAGGAGACACACAGAACACAAATCTCTCTTACACACACACTCTTAAAACCAAAAACTCACTGCCCTGACTCTCCAGGAATAAGCACTATGGATATTAAACAAGTATATTAAGTGCCCTGGTGCTTCATTCTCAGCTATGCATAGTCACTTAAAAGATTGTGAGCTAGTAACTAGCATAGCAACTGACACAGTTAAAAAAGTTAAACAGAACAAGAAATAAACAAGGAGTCCTGTGGCACTTTTAAAGACTAACGAATTTATTTATCGCATGAGCTTTCGTGGGAGAAAATCCCACTTTGTCAGACTCTTAATTTCCCCATCTTTAAAGCATCTGAGAAAGTGGGATTTTCTCCCAGGAAAACTCATGCGATAAATAAATTTGTTAGTCTTTAAAAGTGCCACAGGTCTCCTTGTTTGTTCTTCTGAATTAAGCTAACACGGCTACCCCTTTGGAGCTTGAGTACAAGAAATGATGATGTGTGCCTTGTAGAGCGCCCCAGACTGTTTAAGCAATATAACACAATTGTGGAAATGAAATATATCCATATCAGAAATGCAAAAGTGCAGCAAAACAAACAAGGAATTTTGTGGCACTTTCAAAGGATACCCCAACCCCCTCCATAAGCCCCCTGCCCTGCCACTATCTCCCTGCTCCCCCAGATCACCCCAACTCACTCCCTAAACTCCTGCCCTGCTGCCAGCTCCCCTGAGTCACCCCACCTCACTCCCTAACTTCCTGCCCTGCTGCCAGCTCCCCCCTGCTCCTCCAGGCTAACCCCTCCCACCGCGCCCTTTCTCCGGCGGCCAGTGGTTAAAGTATAATTTGATGGGCCCTGGAACCCTCCTAATCTCCGGGCCCCCTTCCCGTATTGTCCAGGCCCCCTTCATGCTAGTTAGTTCGAATTAACCCTTTATTTTGAATACCCTATTCAAACTTATGAGTTCGAATTAAGGAAGCCCTTAATTCAAACCAAATAAAGTCTAGTGTAGCCATGGCTTTAGTTAGTTCGAATTAAGCCTCCTTAATTCGAACTAACTTGCCAGTGTAGACATAGCCAAAAATTTTAAGTCACTTTCACCAAATTCCAGTGACAGCTCTGTAGTGAAACGTGATGGGTCAAGTGCTTCAACAGCATTGCTTAGATGTTTTTCTGAGTTTGGCAACAATCTAGCATTTACACAGTCCACTAAGGCCTGGTAAAACTGACATTTAGAAATTTCAATTTGCTTGCCAGCATTCACAGACATGTTTACACATACATTATCCTTTAAAGGAACCTGCAGCAATCGCCTCACAAGCCTCTTGGTAGAATTCTGAATCACACTCTGTGAGCTATAAACACCTGAACTTGTTGCCTTTTCAACTTACTTGCTGTAGCTAATGTTACCTCAGATTTTTGCAACACTAAGGACAGGTCTGCAAGGTCCTCCAGAGCACCAAGCATAAGACCCAAGTTTTTAACAAAAACTGGATTCTCTAGGTTTTTTGCCATGCCAGCAAATTTTGCTTTATCTTTCCCTTCTAGTGAGAAATCAGTTAATTTTTTCAAGAAGTGGTTATGGAGGGCTGCATACAGTGTGGCAGCTAGAGGCAACCCAACATACACATCCAATCCTATTAAGCTGGACTTCCAGACCACTCGCAGTCAGCCGACTCTCCCAAGCACTTCCATGGCTGACTGTACAGAACATACATTGAATCCACAAATGATTTAAAGTGATTAACTTCACTGCAGCATTTGATAACATCAGCCACAGCCAAATCCAACCAGTGATTAAAACAATGTCAACTTATCAAAAGTGGAAATTGTGTTTTTAATTTTGCAGCAAACATCAGCCTTACTGACTAACATGACAGAGACTCCATCTACACCTAAACCAATCCAATTATTTTTGAGAAATTCCTCCATGAACCCATGTGCTGTCAAACACTGCAGCAAAGCTAATACTACGCCATCAGCATCATTGCTGCCTATGTTCAATCAGACCAAGAAAAAATGTAACAGGACCAATGTTTGCATCAAAAGTTATGCGCAAGTAAATTACAAGACAAGAAAGTTTACTTAAACTCGTACTCTCATCAATTAAAACAGAAATTTGCTGGGAAATGACACTAGAACACAAACTATGTTTCATCTTCATGGATATATGGTCTATTGTGTGAGCACAAACAACACTGGTATGCAAAACACAACCCATAGCAACACCATTTAACTGTTGTAAGTAATAAAGTCTGGATGGTGAATGACCACCATCCAAATAAAAGATATTAAATGCATGCTAACCTAATAACACTATCTACAGGGGTCTCAAACTCAATTCTCCACAAGGGCCACATGAGGATTAGGAAACTGGCCTGAGGGCCGTGTCACTGAAACTTTTTCATATGAGGAGTTATTATTAGAACTAGAGACAGCACTGCCTGGGTAGCCTTATGACATCCTTCTAGGGGCCTGAACAAAACATACATTTACTTTTAGAATTACTTCCATTCAAGATCCAAAGAGGTAACCATGTTGTTCTAGATCAGCCAAACAAAAAAAGAGTCCTGTGGCACTTAAAGACTCACAAATTTACAAATTAACTACAGTTGTTAGTCTTTAAATGTGCCACAGGACTCCTTCCCTTCCCCCAAGATAGCAGTATCATTAGAAAGACAAAGAATAAGCAAATGAACACACTTAAAATTTTGCATTATAAATCAGTAGTACCCAACCTTTTTGGCTGAGGGACCAAAATACAGTTTGTAAAACCTTGAACGGCTACCAGTTTATTTAAATAAAAATAAATTAAAAATTGAATTAAAATAGATTGCAATTAAAATTAATTGGGTTCAATTTTTAATTAATTGAATTCAAATTAATTTTAATTGAAATTTAATTTTATAAAGGTTTTTTAAAAACCTTTTATAAAGGTTTTTACTTAAAATTAATTTTTAAAATTTTTTTTTAAAAAAATAAAAAGGAAGAAAAGGAAAGAAAGAAAGAAACTAAAGAAAGGGCTGCATATATCCCCAAGCCCGGAGGGGAGGCGAGCAGCCATAGCCCAGCTCCGAGCTGCACGCTGCGATCGGGCAGGAGGCGGGTGAGGCGGGGTGGGCCAGGGGGACCCACTGCACATCCCCAGTCCCCCTTAGGGACCCCAAAGCTGAGTCCTGTCCAGCCCAGGCACTCCCTGGGCCCCCAGTTCCTGCTCCAGGGGCCCCCTGTTGCCTGGCAGCTCTCTGGCCCCGGCTCTCCGACCCTCCTGGTTCCTACCCCCTGACTGGATCCGCAGCCTCCAGTCCCATCGGCTCCCAGGCCCCAACTCCAGGCACCTCTCAGTCCCCACCCCCCAGCTCCCCGACCCTCTCGGTTCCCAGTCCCCATTCTCCAACCCCCCCAGTTCCCCATCAGCTTCTTGGCCCACCCGACCCCCACCGGCTCCCCAGCCCGCCCAGCCTTCCTGGTCCCAGATCCCCAGCACTCGCAGTCCCAGCTCTCCGGTCCCCCACCCCTGCCCGGGCCCCCCAACTTACCTGTCCGGAGAGCTGCAGGGACGTCCAGAGTCACACTGGCCAGGAGGCCGCTCCCGTCCTGAACATGCTCTTTTGTTTTAAAAACTCCCTGCCTTGTGGCTGGAGCAGCTCCCGGCCAGCTGGAAGACTGTGTCTTCCAACTGGGTAGGGGCCACGGCAGCCGGCCATGCATAGCCGTCGGCAGTGTTTCCTGCGCGGGTGCGACGGGGGCTGTGTTCCCGTGCACCCGCTCAGCCAGGCCCCGGCACCCCTCCAAGTCTGGCGCCCTAGGCAACCGCCTAGGTCACCTCTATGGTAGAGCCGGCCCTGGTCCCTGTCCTGCTCAGCCCCCATTGTACCAGGATACAATGGGGCAAATGCTGAGCCCCCTGGCACTTTGGAAGGGGTGCGCCCCCTGCCACCATGGACCAGTCCCAGGTCCACCTAGCCCCTACAAGTCGACTTAGGCATCCAGTGTGGACGCTCTAAGTCGATTTGGCAAGGTCCCCTTGAAGTTGACTTAATTTTATAGTGTAGACATGCTAAGTTGACTTATTTGGCCAAGTGTAGCCATAGCCTAGGATTGTCCGAGGACCATAGGCAAGACATATGGAAAGTTAATAATATGTTGATACATTAACATTTCAAGCCATTTGACTGTAACCTAAATATAAAAAATAAATTCAAGCTTCCTGAAATTGTTGTGTGAACAATTTTAACATGTAATGCTATGACTGAAACTGAGCAGTGCGAGGGAAGTAGAGTACAGAGATTAAAAATAAGACCAACAAATATTTTATTATTTATTCTTACACTATTTCCATTTGGTTTCTATAGCTTGAATTTATACAGCAGTGATATTAATATATTTCTGTTTCCTTTACAGCAAAGCTCGTTTGAGTTGCACTCAGTAGAAACAAGTACTTCCTTAAATCCACTGAACCAAAAGAACCAAGCTCAGGTAGAGTGTTCTTCATTTTGTTCTCTCTTTTTTTGACAATGCAAATGGGAGGATGTAGGAGAGTACTCTTTATGGCTGAGCATATATAATCTATGTGCAGCTTTACTCTGATCCTGTGAACCTACATTGTAGAGCTTCACAGGAGTCCATACCAACATTTTCCTTAGTTTCAACAAGTACGGTTTCTTGCCCCAGGTGTATCATTTTGAGTTTCAGATTGGAAAAAAAAAATCAACCTTAAAATCTCCAAACAAGACTCAATCAAAGCCATTTGCTACATCATTAGAACCATGCAATACCATGACCTATGGGATTCAGCTTTGCTTCTGAACCATGATTTATGGTCCCTATTTTATATTTGACTATAGTATATACTGCAATGGGTTGTGTTAATCATTTTAGTCTTAATCCATGTGAATTCTTAAAGTTTCCCATTTTTCTTTGTGTCGTTTTCAGGTAGAGAAGAAATGAAATCACACTCACTTAATAGTCATTTAAGAAGATCTCACAAAAAAAAAACTAATATGGTTGGATCTTCAAGGAAATTAAAAAATTGAAATTCAAAGAGATCCACTTACAGAAAATGTCAGTCTCATTGTGTAAACTTCTTTTTAAATGGCACATTTTGTGTGTCTTCCAGCCTAGGCACAGTAATTAGCAGCTGTTCATTGGTACTGGATGCTACAAGTCTTTCTTCATTCATTTTCGGATCCTTTTTGGTGGTAGAAAAAAACCAGCCCTAGTTTAATAGAATTATCTAAGGGCCAAATTCCACCATTTAGGCATAGATCTCATATGGAGAACTGAGGGAGACCTAATCCCTCTCCAGCATGCAGAAGAAGCATGCATGATCCTTCCTCTTCCTGCCCCTCCCTGCTCTCTTTAGTGTATTTATGGCCCTGAGGGTGCCCTGCAGGAAGGAGTCATGGAGGGAGCAGTTTCTGTGCTTCTCTGAGTATAGAGACTGGGATTTTTCTGGTCCCTTAAAAAATGAGCCCCAGAGAGCGAAGGGCAAAATCCTTATATCCCCTGCTCCTATCAGCTCACCTGCTCCAAAGCCAGTGACAATCTAGCTCCTAATTCTTTGTACATATTTCCTTTGTTATAAAATATGCTAAATAACAGTGAATCTCAGCACAATGTATTTCTATTTAATGCAAAAATGGTGCTGATGCACCTTTAAGACTGAGATGTTATGCTTACTAAAATCCGAAAACATTCAATTAACGGATCAGAGCCTCAGCTGGTGCATACTGGACTAGCTTCCAAGGTTCATTGGAGCCATACTGATTGATACCAGCTGAGGATCTGGCCCAAGGTTTCCAGAGACATCTTTATTATCACCTAATCATAACACAAAATGTTGTATTTATGCATCGAGTTTTATAAAAGAATGTGTGGTTTTAACATGGAAGCCTGCAATGCTATATTTCATGTTTACCGTTTTACAAACACAATGCAATGAAACAATCCAGCTTCTTTCCTTGGTATGAAGTTATATTATTTGCTAAATATCAGGGTTGTAGGAGCCTAGAAGGAAAAGCTCTTTTGTAATATAGGAGCCTTTCTGCTGCTGCTGTCACACCAGTATAAATCAAGAGTCTCTCCGCCAGAGCTAATGAAGAGAAAGTTGTGCAAAAGTAGAATAAATGCATAATCAGGCCCCTAAATGTGCAAGCTTTGAACTGGAAACTGTTTAGAGTAGGAATTGTGATTTTATCTCATTCAGCTCCTGTGCTTAACAATAATCAATAATAAGATGACATTTAAGGTTGAAGACCTTGCATTTCCCGCATTTCATAGTACAATCTTAGCCCACTACCCTATTCTGATTGGGTAGCACTTGCTTACTTACATGAGTCATTACATTGACATCCGTGAGTAAGTCTTTTACAATATGAGTCTTAGTAATCTCCTTGTACTTTTAGTCTCACTATATTATGTAAGGTTGGCATATTAATAAAGTGGCAAGCTGAGGAAGGATGAGCTCGTGGGTATGGTAGCAACCCAGCATTTGGGAGGTCTGGCCTCAATTCCTGTTCCATCAGAGATTTTCTGTGTGACCTATAGTCTCTCTAGGCCTCAGTTCAGAAATAATAGCAATTCCCCACCTCAGAAGGATATTGTGAGGATAAATGCATTGAAGATTGAAGTGGTAAGATAACTGGCGCATTGGCAAGTACTTTATACCAAGAATCAAATAATAGATTTGGGCCTTTTTCCAAATCTGCTCAGATTTGATATCTTCCTTTCTCATAATAGTATGGCATTGCGTTATATCAGTCTTCAACCAGTAATCAACATTCTATGAGGATGCAAAATCTAAGTATAGACATTCTTTGTATAAGAGAAAGAGAAAATGAGTCTAGTTCTGCACCACCGAGTGCAAGGAGAATTTTCCCGTTGACATCAGTGAATCAGGATAAGGCTGATAACAAAGAAGGAGAACTGAAAATGTTGGCCACTTTTTCCTATGTGCTTAATGAATAATCATTAAAATCCTCTTTTTGTGTAAACATGCTCTGAGTTAAGGATGAGCTCATTACAAGAATTCTGTTTCATTCCAGTCTTCCTATGAATTGCAATTATATTTTTATTTCCTTAAAAAGAATAATAAACTCTAAATTTTGAAATTCCAAAGGGGTAGCCGTGTTAGTCTATTGTAGAAAGACAACAGAGTCTTGTGGCACTTTTAAAGACTAACAGATTTATTAATCGCATGCGATTAATAAATCTGTTAGTCTTTAAAAGTGCCACAAGACTCTGTTGTCTAAATTTTGAAAGAGTAGTTTATCATTTTGTTTTGCTTGGTATAGATATATCCTGTATATTTCAGGGTATTTGGTTAAAGAAATATCATAGTGAATTTGGTTTAACTGAAAGTTAAGCGTGTGCTTAAGTGCTTTACTAGATTAGGACCACAAAGGGACACAAATAGTGCTGGTTGAGTATTACAGAAGCAGGCTTCACAGATACTTCTTCATGCTCCAGCAGTTCAGGTTTTTTATTTGCTGTTTGCTGTCATTTGTGTGAGTGATATTTTCCTCTTGCAAATGTCTGTGGAATGGTTGTACTTTGTATGAATAATATTGGTATGCTAACAGGAGTATTTGCTATTCAATATTTAGGGTGTCCACCATTTGTTACTGTCCAGTTTAAAATGTTTATCACCCAATGAGCAATCAGAAACAATAATAGGCGACTTAGGTGATCAATTCCACATTAGGAATAATAATACAAACCAAATAGCTGAAAACTCAGAAGTTGAAAATGGTTGTCCTAACTATTTTTTCATACTTAAATTCTAGTATACCATATACATTAAGGGAAATGCCTTCTAACAGAATTTGATGTCAATAGAGCTACTGTGCACTGTGGTACTTCCATTGACAGGCTAAGAAAATCTGTGGGTCCCTTGATAATGTCAGGAAATTACAATGTTGTTGTGGAATGAAATCTTGACCCACTGAAATAAATAGAAATTTTGTCATTGACTTCAGAATGCCATCCCTGCTCCCTTTTATAGTATCTTTTTACAGTGAAATTTTTTGATGTTACTGCCCTCATATAACTGGCTTCAGTAAAGCAGAGGTGGAGTGGGGTACAGTAAAGAGATAGCAAAAGGAAGACAAAAGAAAATAACAGGGACTGACTCTTTGTACAGCATGTGATCAGATCAGACAATGAACTGGAATATGGCCATTACTTTTTAAGAGTGCAATGTACAAGTCTAGAAGTAGTACTGTGCGCTGTACTGTGCTTTCAGGGGGCAATGCTTTTTTATGTAAAGTCATCCTCCAGTCTGTTAACAGTCACTTTATCAGGTCCACTCTCTTTTCCTTTCCCTTCACGCCCCCTTGAACGTGCCAGCTGCAAACTTGCCACCTCCCAACTGTCTAAAGCACCTAATACAATGGAAAAAAGAGTCTTGTGGGTGGGAAGTGGTAAGGAGGGGGTGAAGGAGAATTGAAAGCCTCAGAGAATTGGTAATTAGAGATGTTAGTCAGGGCCAGCCTTAGATGCTTGGTGGCCCTAGGCAAATTTATTCTGAGCAGGCCCCCCATCCCGCCTTCAAAGCATTCACGTCTACTTTCACCCCCTTCTCCGCTCCTCTGGCCCCCCACCTCTTCCCCACTCCTCTGCCCCCCGCGGTCCCTTCCCTGTTCCTCGCCCCCCTTCCCCGATCCTCTGCCCCCACACAGACCCTTCCCCACCTGACTACCAGCTCCCCAACCCCCCCGATGCAGTACAGTGAAGATAGTGCATAGAATGGAAGTTTTGAAGTTGATGGGAGTTATGCAAGCTACTCTGTGGCGCCTGTGTAACTCCCATTGACTACAGCCAAATTTCATCAGCGATGTAGAGCAGGCCTTACACTTCTGGTGTAAGAGCCCCATGCAGAGCTCAGTTTCTCTGTGCCCCCTCCTTCCTCCAGCCCACCCTGGCACACGCAGTTCTTTCCCTTCTGCAAGAGTGGGAAATTAAGACCATTTTGCATAACAGCAAAGTGGCTTTGGAGGAAAGGTAATCTGAGCCTACTTCAGTCAAAATTACTCCAGATTTACACCAGATGTGCCAGAGAGCAGAGCTGAAACAGAGCAATTAGTATGGGATTCCTCTAAATTCTTCCTCAGGCTTAGCAGATGAACTGAAACTTCTGTTATACAGACTAAGCAGTTGGATGTGCAGATGTTGTCTTGATGGGAAAAAAAATCCTTTTCATTTCACACACTCTGATGGGGATTTCTGCAGATATATGCCCGATGACAGTAATTTATTGAGAATGTGGCTTTCTGACCAAGTGTCTCAATTCCCACTAGCTGTATTGATGTCCATGCATTTTGTGCTGTCCTGACGAAGCTTTCTATGTGCTGTGTCAAGCTGCACCCTGGTGGGAAGCAGTCTGCCTCCAGAACAGCCCTGTGAGGCAAACTCTGCTTTGAGTCCTCCACAATAAATAGCATATCCGCTCTGGACTTCTGCTTTCCGTACCATCCCTTCACAAACTGATGTCAGTGAAGATGTAAGAAGAGAAGATTACTGGAGTCCAGACCCACTGCGCAGATCTGAAGGCAGAACTTTGCTCAAACATGGGAAGACGCTGGGTTCTGAGGAAAATTAGCTGTGGACATGTCACTTGCAACTAAACAAAGAGCTGCTTGCAGTGCTTTTGTGGAGAGGCATGCCATTCTCAGTAATATTACAAGATTTTTCTCCCACTACTGCAGGGGTTGGCTACCTGTGCCGGATCCTCCTCCTTAACCCTCAGCCAGTGCCAGGGGTTCCCTCTGCTGAGAAAAATCAGCACTGCCCAAAAATTCCGTGGTAGCCCCAGCTGGAGTGTGTGGGAGAGGGGGCACTTCCCAGGCATGCCACTGAAAGGAGCAGCTCTGGTAGCTTCTTCACTCGGGACCCCCCCCCTCCCCACCACAGCTACCCTGAAAAAAGTCTCCTGGAGTAGCTTTTGGTGGCAGGAGTGGCAATTTCTGTGGCACAGCAGAAGGCGCCATGTGCTGCTCCGAATGCCGGAAGTTGCCTAACCCTGCACTACTGACATGATGAGGTGTTTAATAGTAGCACTGGCTGCGTGTTCCCTCAGAGATTCCCAGCTAGGTTCTTGTGCAAGGTAAGTAAGAGGAAGTTATACACACATAGGCTGCGTCTACACTTGTAAATTAAGTCGACTTACAACTTAATTTACCCTGCGTCTACACTACAGTTTCCTTAAGTCGACTTAAGCAGCTTGCTTAAGTCGACTTAAGGAAAATAAAGTCGACTTAATGAAAATTAAGTCGACTTTATAACACCTCCTTTGAATTCGACCTAAGGCTTAAGTCGACTCCCTAGAGTCAACTTAAGCCAGTGTAGACGTGAGGTAGCCCTGATGTGACAGCACATCACCACTGCATCATATTTCTTTTCCCGTAGACATATTTCTCATATTTTTATAGTGGCATAGATGAGATGAAGCACATCTATGTAACTAAACCACAGTTGTATATATGCACGGCGGGACGTGGACGCAGCTCCTGCGTGCACTTATAACTGACACAGATGTGCGCACATCCATGCCGTGCATACGCCTGTGGATTAGATAGCTCACGCGTGATCAGAGGCGTCGTTGCCGTCGGGCTGGCAGGGCACCAGCCCCGGGTAAAAAATCCTGAGCCCCGGATCTATTTTCCTCAGCAGGCACATGCGCACCCAGGTGGAACACTGCGTTCCACCCAGGGGCCCCAGCAAAGCTGCAGACTCCTGCTGCGGCCGGGCTGGGGAGATTCAAATCTCCCGCCCTGAGCATGCTCAGACAGAGCGTGCTCAGGGTGGGAGAGGCCTGGCCCAGAAGCGGCTCTGCTGGCCGTCCCTGCAGCTTCGAGCCTCCGGCCAGGTAAGGGGGCTGGGAGGAGGAGGAGGCAGCAGGCAGTGGGGCCGGGAAAGGGACAGAGGATCCGGGAAAGGAGCACGGGGCAGGGGGACAGAGGAGCCGGGAAAGGAGCACGGGGGAGGGGAACAGAGGAGCCGGGAAAGGAGCACGGGGGAGGGGGACAGAGGAACCGGGAAAGGAGCACGGGACAGGGGGACAGAGGAGCCGGGAAAGGGGCCCCAGGCCTGATCTGGCCATACTGCCTGCCTGTGATGGTGGTGGCAGAGGGGCAGGATCAGGCCTAAGGGACCGGCATGCGGCGGCGGGAGCAGAGGGGCAGAATCAGGCCCGAGGGGCCAGCGTGCAGCAGAGGGGCAGGATCAGGCCCGAGGGGCCGGCGTGCGGCGGTGACGGGAGCAGAGCGTGGCGGCCGGCAGCATGGCCTGATGCAGCTGTCCTGCTCCGCCGCCACAGGCCGGTCCCGGGCCTTTGTATCAGGGGTTAAGGTAAGGGGGGAACACGGAGACCGGGGGTGGGAATGGAGGGGTCCGGACTCACGAGTCCATCAAGCAAGGGGTCAGGATGGGGGGCTGGGGAGGGATGGATGGAGTTAGAGGCCTGGGGAGAGGCGAAGGGGGCATGGGGACAAGGAGACTTGGTGGGGGCTGGGTCGTGGTGGGGGGACTGGGTGGGGGTGGGGGCTGGGGGTGTGGCCTAGCTGGGGGGCGGAAGCTAGCAGGGAGTGGGCTGGAGGGCCACAGCCCCGGATCTTTTTTCTACCCAGCAACGCCCCTGCGCGTGATTACCATTCTTCAATTTGCGATTCTTTAGAGAATCGGGGGTTTACTGGTTAGGAAGAAAGGGCTCCTTGGGTTGTAAGAGTACACAGTAGGTGTGGTTAGCTATGGTTTTGTGAATATCTGGATGAGGATGGGGCTCTCCTTTGTAATGGAACAAGGAGCTGGCATTTTCAACAATGTCTCTTCTAGCTGTTTTGCAAGTGAAGAAGGTTTAGGCCTGGTCATTACACAGATGTGAAACTTCAAAGACCCATCCAGGTTCTTCAAGAAACTAGAGCAGTTGGATTTCTCCAAAGCTATCCAAAGATAGTGGCGTTAGGCAAAGCTGTAAGCGAGGGGAAGTGTGGAAGCCCAAGAGTAGTCATAGGAAGCATTGTGCCTCAGATACACTCCAAATCATTCATAATTCCCTCCACACTTCCCCCTTGCTCTGATAAGGAAGTAATAGTTTCCAGCTGGTCTATACCAAAGACATTCGCCATCCTGGCACAATGCGCTAACCAGTGCATTGTGGCAGAGCGAAGCCTCCTGCTATTTTCTGTCCATCTGCTCCATGGGTAAATGGGCTCGCTTCACCCATTGACTGTAGCACACCTACACTCAAAGGTTGAAGGAAGGGGTATATAGTATATAGGGATATATAGAAATTTTACCCCCCAAGGCACTATCTAACATTTACAATGAAAAGTCTCTGGAGCAAGGACCTTGTGTTCTTACCTGCTTGTAAAACACCATCCTACAGGTAGCCCTAAAGAGGTCATAACTATCAGATTATCTCTCCTGTGTCTCATGGTAAATCAAGAGTGCCACTTCATTCATTTTTAAATAAATGAGAGTATGTTTCTAATCCTCCACAGAAACAGCATACAGTAATTTCGTATTTAATACTCCATGTATTCCAAAAAAGGGAGCTAAGATGTACATGCACAGGATTTTAAAATCGTATGAAAACTATACAAACCTTTGTAAACTTCATGCAGAAGGGATTTTTTTACTTTTTGTGTGTGTGTGTTTGTTTAAGGAACTGAACCAGTTTGTACAGATTCACAGGCCACCAATTTCCAAAAGGTTTGGATTTGGAGAAGCGTGGGTGTCATGTGGCTGAATTTCACTGCAGATTCCCTGTTAAGGCTCAGATTCATGCACAATCACATGAGCTCACTGGTTGCTGGAATTGAATGTGATGAGACTAGTATTTATATTTTAAAAAATCATTGATGGGTTTACTTAGCAGTTGATGGAAGGAGTTTTCAGAGAGAGAGCCAAGAAATAAATACAGAAGTAGAAAAGAGTTTAGGAGAGTTTTGGTTGAAGATGAAGAATTCAATATTTCATCTATCTCCACTGAAAAGAGATGAACCAGGATTGAAGGAAATGTAGACAGGGCCACAAATGTGTGAAAGCATTTTTAAAAAATTCCTTAGATATTGAAGGGAAGGAGAAAGTGGCTTCAGTAGTTTTTTGATGACAGGACAGTGTAGCCATATAAAATGGTATGAAAGGTGCAGGTCTTGCTTGGGTCTGGGTGGAAACCTGGCCTGAGAGGTAAAGAAAATGGAGCACTGGTTGAGTCAGAATTTGGCATCAAGAAACATGTTTTAAAACTAACATTGGGCTCAATCTTGGAAGATGTTGTGCATCTTCTGCAAGTGCCTTCAGCTTTTGGTGGATACTGCATGTGTAAGAATGGTCCTCTAATGTGAGGCTAAAGAAAGGAAATTAAAATGGTGTGCCAATTTCAGGGCCAGGAATACCCTGATACTAGACCTCAAGTATGGGACAGCAGCCCTCTGCCAGCCAGGAATTTATTCAATTATGGAATAAGTATAAAATAGTGCAAATCCTATTAGCAGAGGGAAGAAAGACTATTTTAACTACTAAACCATTGTCTACCAGAGTCAGACAGCAGCAGGCTGTGAACACATAAGGATTATTATTTTATTTCTAATTTTCTTGCCTTGGAGGCCACACCTAAACAGTCTTTTTCTTTCTGGAAGCCAAATAAAAATGAGTTCTTATGATCCTCAATGTCATATGGGGTGGTGTAGTGGGATCTATAAGCCCCATTCAGGATTTAGGTGGGAGGGGAGCTTTCTAAACCTGCAAACATACTTGCCATGCCCACATGGAGCTGCCAATCCTGAAGGCAGTAGCCACAGCTGAGCCACATGAAGGAGGCAAAATCCAGTATAAATGAAGAAAAGCAACGGAGGAGGCAGAGAAGCCTAAGAGAACAGATCAAAGCAATGACAGCCCTGCATCAGGCAGCCTCCACAAACATTTTGACAAGGTAGCATTACTCCAACAGAACCCCACAAGGAAAACAATCCCAGAGGGGAACACACAGGGGGCCCAGCGCAGACCCTGTTAGGAATTACAGGCAATATCATCATACCATCACCTCGGTAAACTTATCAAGATGAGTCTCAAATCAAATTAGGTTTTTTGCCCACACTACTTCTGGAAAGTTGATCCAGAACTTCACACCTCTGATGGTTGGAAACCTCCATCTAATATCAAGCCTAAACTTGCTGATGGCCAGTTTATATCTATTTGTTTTTATGTTCAACATTGGTGCTTAATCTAAATAACTCCTCTTCCTCTCTGCTATTTATCTTTCTAATGTATTTATACAAAGAAATATATCTCCTATCGGTTTTTGTTTGGTTAGGCTAAACAAGCTAAGCTCTTTGAGACTTCTTTCATAAGGTAGTTTTTCATTTTTCTGCTCTTCCTAATAGGCCTGCTCTGCACCTGTTCCAATTTGAATTCATCGTTCTTAAACATGAGACCAGAATTACATGCAATGTTCTTGAGGAGGTCTCACCTGATGAGTGCCTTGGCTCTTCTGTCTCTACTGGAACTACCTCACCTGATGCACTGTAGGGGTATGTCTACACTGGAGGCTCTGTTAAGTTGACTTAACGTCGACTTAAAGTCGATCTTGTTAAGTCGACTTAGAGAGTCCGCATTGAACACGCCTGTCAACTGCCTGCGTCCACACTGGCAGGTGCTAGGTTGACGGAGGAATGGTGCATTGTGGGTAGCCCTGGGAGTGGGCTTGGAGGCCAGATAGGTCGACTTAAGGGCACTCCCCATCCACACTGGATTAAGTCAACTTAATAAAGTCGACTTAAACCTTAAGTCGACTGTAATAGGTGGTGTTATTAAGTCGACTTAAGGAAACGCTTAAGGTGACTTAATAAAAGCCCAATGTGGATGCAGCAATCTATAGGTCAACTTAACCCTCCTTACATTGACCTAAGGCTCCAGTGTAGACATACCCTATGACTGCATTAGCCTTTTCCATAGCCACATCATATTAGTGGCTCATAGTCATCCTGTAATCAACCAACACACCCAGGTCTATCTCCTCTTCTGTAGCTTCCAAATTATAAGTGCCCAACTGTAAGGGTTCTCCTCCACCACCACTATCCCTCTGCCTTGCCCACCCTCTCTGTCAGGAATGACTCTGAGACCCTCTTGTTCAGAAGTTTGGGGAGAAGGAGGGGATTCAGAGGGGCAGAAGGGTCAGGTGGGGAGCCAGTGCTACTGCCCTGGGGGAGGTGGGTCCCAGGCCTGCACAACGCCACCCCTGGTCCTGGGGCGCCGGCGAGGAAGGACGGCTGGATCCGGGGCAGAGGCACCCTCGGCCTGCCGAGGGTTCCAGCGCTCCTCCAGGCACTCGAGGCTGTCTGCCTGGTGCTGCAGGATGAGGCTCTGGTGCTCCAGTGCAACAGTCTGGCGCTCCACCAGATCCAGCAGGCGCTGGAGCATCCCTCGCCTGGCCCTCTGGTGGGTATTGAGCTGCTGCCGCCAGGCCCTCAGGCACGCCTTCAACTCCTCAGAGATCTGGACCAGGTCCCCAAGGTGCTTGTCCTGCAAGCGCGGTGTCCTCCTCCTCTTCCTCCTGGTCACAGCAGGCAGGGTCCCAGGAGTGGCATGTGGCAAAGGCGCTGGAGCTGCTGGAGAGAAGCAGAGACCAGAGTTCTTCCCATTAGCTAGCTCACTAATGCAGTGTGCAGCCTGACAACAGCTGCTGTGCCCTGATGGTCCCCCTGCTTCCCAATCCCTGGCCTTTGGGACAGGGCCCCCTAGGGACACACCACCGTGCTGTGCTGTCCAGATTGGTTGCAGTGTCCACGGTAGTGAGCTGCAGGCAGTCCTGCCCCGGGGGTGTCTCCTGAGGCCACGTGCCAGCTGTGCCAGACACATGCTGTCTGGCCTTGACGCTCCCACCTATGCCCCCCCCCCACCCCATCTCCCGACACTCCACCACACCGCTTGGGTCTGGGTCCCCCCTGCCACATGGCCCCCAGCCCCTCTGCCCCATGGGAGGGCCTCTGCACCCCCACCCCCATCCCCGGGACTCTGCCTGTCCCTGGGCCATGTCCTCCCACAGTGCCTGTCCCACAGACATGCCCAGCCCTGCCGGTGGGAGAAGGGGGGGGCGGGAGAGAGGAAGGGAACACTCACCATCAGGTGCTGCAGGTGTCTGGCGCTCTGTCCCCTTGCCCTGGTGGTGCTCAACGAGGGGACCCTGCTCCTCCTCCTGCTCCTGCAATGCCTGGCCCTCTGCCAGGCTAGGGATCAGCTCGGGGCTGGCTCCAGGGTCCAGGGCTGGTGGGGTGCCCTCCTGTTGGATGATGTTGCCTGACTCCAGCACCACATCCTCATCCACTGGGCCCTCCTTCTGGTCATCGTCCAGGGAAGGGGGCTCGGTGGAATCGACGATGTAGGCTGGGAGCCTGGTGCTCTCCCCCCCTCCCCCAGAAAAGCATCAAGCAAGGCAGCCGGTGGTGGGGGCTGTCCCTGTCCTCCTGAGCCTTATGGCACCGGTGCCGGAGGTCCTTAATCTTCACCCAGACCTGCTAAGTGTCCTGGGTGTGCCCCTTGGCAGCCAGGGCCCAGGAGATAGCGGCATATACCTCCCGATTGCGGTGGCTGCTCCACAAATAGGAGAGCATTGCCTCGTCCCCCCAGATGGCAAGGAGGGCAAGGAGCTTCTCGTGGGTCCAGGATGGGTCCCTTCTCCTTTGCTGGCTGCTGCTGCTGCCCTGGGATATCGTGCCAATATGGCAGTCCTGGCCAGCTTTGTGGAGCAGGGTGGGCAGGGCTTTGTCCTGCCTTGTGGGAGCCGAGGGTGGGCTCTTCTTGGAGCCAAGAACCCTGGGAGGAAGGTCTGGATGCCAGTTAGGTCGACCTAGCCAATTAGGGAGGAGGTGGAATCTCTGTCTTTGGTGATATTTAAGGTCCGGTTAGACAAAACCCTGGCTGGGGTGATTTAGTGGGAGTGGTCCTGCTTTTAGCAGGGGGTTGGACTAGATGACCTCATGAGGTCCCTTCCAGCCCTAAGAGTCTATGATTCTGTGATTGTACTTTGCAATATTAACTTTGATCCATTTTTATTATTCCAGTTTTCAAGGTCATCCAGAGCTTCTTGTATGATAGTCTGGTCCTCCTCCATATTAGCAATACCTCCTAACTGTTCTAGATAATAGCAGTTGAAATGATAGTTTTTAATGTCACAAGCACACCTAACTGATTAAGACACTGAAATCTTTTTACATAGGCTAATTTATAGCTATGACTTTCAGTTAAGAACCAACTTCACTGGGTTTCATATTAGCACTTTTGGAATGATGGTGTTGGTATAGTATTTCCAATATCTGAAGTTTGTCCAGGTGCACATTTTGGTGCAAGCGTCCTAATTTTGCAAAACCTAATCCTAATTTTTCAAGCGTCCTAATTTTGCAAAATCTACCAATCCTTTAAAACAAGGGCTACAGAACTGACAGAAGCCTCGCTTCCCAGATTATTAACCCATCAGCAATAACCTAGGGCATAGATTTCTCCTTCCAAAAATTAAGTGCATGTATTAAGTGTATTAAGACAATACAACTTCCACAACCATGCCCGCACTGCTTGTCTGTTTTGCGCTTGTGCTCAAGCAGGCTTGTGAAATATACCCACATGTTGCTCTCTGAGGGCGTATCGCTAACTACTACTCTTCAGCATGTTCATGCCAACTGAACCCACAGAAACAGTAGAGTTGTAGAAAAGAACCCCCATACTAAAAGAAAGCTGGTTGTTTAATTTCAGGTTTGGCTGCCCTAAGAATGTTCCCCTAAATTTACAGGGGACAGTTGCAAAGTAGTTCACTAAGGCTATTGGACAGGAATAGATCAGAAGCATACAGAGTGTTAATGGTAAGCACATTTGTCCATATCTCATAAAACAGAGTCAAGCTGGGAATGACAAAAATCAAGATATGACTGAGCAAAAACAACAGCTGAGCGTAGAGGAAAAGAAACTTAAGCATAGAAGAAAACTTTTTCCTCTTAGTACTGCATAAATGCTGTATGTTAGCAGAGCTATGATAGAACAATTTCACTGTACCCAAATGAAAGATAAATAAGATGCCTTGATTATAAGCCTTTTTAGCCATTTATCTGTCATGGAGTCTAGAGTCCATGAATAAAAGTATGAAAATACACTCACTATACTGCATCTACTGAAGTTATATGCTCTGGACCATCTCATTCATTCACTACATGTTGATGGTGATGTAATTCTCTCAGATATCTGTTTTAAAACCCAATTTTGTCTGAGTTTTGACCAAAAAAAAGGTCACCCCAACTGCTGCTCCTTTCACGTCTAGACTGCTCAAATGTCTCCTGCTTCTAGCTCATAGGGTGCGTCTACACTTACAAATTAAATCAATTTAAGGAGGCTTAAGTCGACTTAAAATACCCTGCGTCTACACTGGGCTTTCCTTAAGTCGACTTAAGCTGCTCCTTAAGTCGAATTAAGGAAAAGTTAGTTCGAATTAATAACACCCGGTTTTAATTTGAACTAGCGCTTAAGTCGACTTTATTAAATTGACTTAAGCCAGCGGAGACAGGGTTTAGCACCTTGGTGGAGCTTATTAAGTTGACTTAAAACTTAAGTCGACTTAACAAGGTCGAAAAGGAGCCACTTCTACACATGAAAAGTTGTCGACTTTTGTTACGTCGACTTAATAAGGTCCACTTTAAGTTGACTTAAAGTCAACCTTATTAAGTCAACTTCATAAAGTCGACCTAACTTTTCAAGTGTAGACATAGCCTCTGCACGGTGAGGGGTCGTACATGGATGTGAGTGTAGTCGTTGCTGAGATGGAGCTCAGCCCTACTTCTTAATCAAGTTGGTACCTAATTGGTAAATCTAGTTTTATAAGAGCATATCTGCTTTGTAGAGAATTTTACAGACAGGAAACTGAAAACAAATTGTGCTTTTTAATGAAGCCTCCAGAGTTGCGAAGTCAGGCACTAAGCATTCTGCAGCTGTATGCCAAATTCAGAAAACCACAAAAATGCTGAAGCTGGCTGTCAGGTTAGAGGAGGTGTAGTTGTGGTTGGACCAGGGTGCTAACTGAAGGAAGTGGATGTACCAAGAGGTCTCAAATACTAGTGTAAACCTTGCCTTTACCACCAAAATCAAATATATTTGGATTCAATGTTAGAAATAAAAATGTCACCACTATGTTGGCTTATTTGAATTCAGAAATGAGCTGTCAGTGGAAAATGTGATCTTCTGAAATGTCCTTCTCCTTTCCCATGGCACAGCATGATGAAACTCTGTTATCTACAAAGGTGTCACAGATGAGCAATAAATATGGTTTGTGTCATTTCAGTCATATAAAAGGTATGAGCAGAATGCTTTCCAGAGCTAAATGACACCGCTACAGAGCTGGAATCTATCCCCTCAGCTTTTATTTATTAATTTAAACGACACAGAACAGAATGGGCCTGACAAAAAAGATACATTTTCAAAGGAGATTTGAGAACACAGAGAGCATAAAAAGATGGAGAAATACAGGAAGGCTATTTCAAATGGCAGAAAGTTCAGAGGACAAGGCTTTCAGTGGCAAACTCCCCTTTAGAAGTGAACACAAACTATGATGGTTGGTATGGGGAGATAATGAAGACGTGAAGGACACACTCAATGTACACTGGGGGTGGAATGAGTTCTGTCTAGTAGGTTTTGCGGGAATCCTGCTTTGCACTGTATCCCAATCAGTGCTGCTTTTGATATTGCCTCTATATTGTCTTTATTAAAAGTTTTATGTGCTACAGTCACTCATGCTTGCGAGAGGGGAAGTATTGCCTTTCTAAGGCACCCAGGGAATAGTGTGTAATTTCCCAGAAGACTGGGTAGGGGCTCGAGCCGATTTGTTGTAACATTGTTTAGGAACCCCTAGACAAAGAACCTGTCCCTTTGCTGCTGCCTTCTTGGCCTGGCAGAAGGGTTACAGAAAGAATCTGCAAGTTATATACGTAGCTTGGAAGCACGGACTTGCAGAGAGGTTTGAGTTGAAGATGAAGCCCGGGTTATAGGCCTGAGTAATAGGCAGGATGTTGGTTTTCCGTCCACAGTGATCAAGAAAGGAGGCAGCAGGGAGGACTTGAGGGGAGTGAGGAAAGAGGGACAGGTTAAATGCTCAGTTTTAACCATGTTGAACTTGAGCTGAAGAATAGCATCCAAGAGAAGATGTCTCTACTTGATCCAAGAAAATATTTCAACCCTAATATTTTGGTTGGTGGTAATGTGTCAAATACTTCAGAAAATGACATATGTTGCTGTCTTTGTGGCAGGGGGAGGAGAGAGTTACTGAAATTAATCTTGTGTGATTACAGAATCATCCACATACTTGTCTTCTTCATATTTCTGATGCTGTCTTTGTTAATTAAAAGATGGAAGTTGCGTGCATGTGCTCTTAAATTAAAACTGGCTAATATGGTCTTTCTTATTCAAGCTCAGTGTCGTGTGGTGTACTATTACTTGAGACCCCTGAGGAATCAGGATATCTCTATTCTTTATCCCAGTTTTAGCTAAGGCACATCACAAGTTGCATTTTTTTAAACAGGTAATTTAATATTTGTCCTAACTCAGATGTCCAACCACACACCCCTGTGTTCTGAACATGATTCCCATTGCACCTCTCACAATCCCTCCTGGCTACTGCAGCACAGGAATTTGTGGTAAATGGGGGATAGGACCTTTTGTACTGAATCTTGGGGTTTGAATCCATACTGGCCCAAGCGTTGCTTGAACAGAGACAGACCCATTTGGTATTCACAGTAAAAGGACTGTCATAACTGAAAATTAGAATTAAGCTTGAGGCTGCATTTTCAATTCAATATGCAGGGCCAAATTCATGCCCCTATGAGCCTGAAGCTATTCAATTTCATGGGGCAGCTGGCAGCCACTGGCCAGTCTGAGGGTCTGGCAGTGGAGTCTCCAGCACCCAAGGATCATTTGGCACCTGCCCTCCCCCCCACATCATCAGTAGTGCCCTGCAACCGCAAAGGAGGGGGAGTCTGTGAGCCCATGGCCTACTCACCCACTGCCCCATCAGCTGCAGTGCCCCCCAGAGAGGGTCTGTGGGCCAGTTTCCATCTCTCCCTACACTGGGGGGAGGTGGTAAGGGGCTGCCCAGCAGGGGGGCCTGGCCCCCCTTGGTATGAGGTGAGGTGGGGCAGTGTTGACTGGGTTGTGGCATTGTGCCAGGGGCCAGGCAGCTGGCACAGTGATGTTCTGAGCCAGGGCCTGGGAGTGGCTGGGTAAGCTGAGCATGCAGGCATGGTGGGCCAGCCCTGTGGCACAGTGCAGCAGATGGTAGCAATGCTCTGGCGGGTGGCAGGGGTATTGCTCCTGGGAGTGCTGTTGAGCTGACATGGAACAGACCAGCCAGACCACCAGGAGAGGGACAGGGGTGTGTAGTGTGTCAGGCTGGCAGCAGCCCAGAACTCCAGGATTGGGAGCGCTTCTGGGGCCTCCCAGGACCTGGTAGACAAGACCAGCTGGGCCAGCCTGAACCTGTGAGCTGCCAGCCAACACAGGCTGGTGCTGTGTAGGTTGGTGTGGCAGTACTCAGGCTGGGGCCAGATTTTTGCAGGGCTGCAGCCCCTGAAGCCTCTCCATTAATCTGGCCCTGTCAGTAGGATCTCTAAAATTGCAGGCACAAATCCCCTTCAATGGATAAAAATTTAGAAAAGAAGCATCACTTCTAGAATTTTAGAGGTGTGGGGTTATTTTTATTTGTTTTGTTTTTAAGTGTCTTCACATTGCTAAAAGCTCCCAGGTGCACTTTAGCTGCTGATGGTTGATGTTGTTTTGGAGTGAAACAAAAAGTTACTTGGATTTTATCTGCCAACAGACACAAAAAGAGTGACCAGAAAAAAATATCAACTCTGTTGTAGACACATCTACATAACTCTTTTCTTCAGTAGCTTAATTTCTTTCTTTCTTAACAGATGTAGTTAACCTGTTGAACTCTGTTCTACACAGGGAACATTACCAGCACCATGATAAACTGTGGTCCATAAGCGTTAAAAAGGACTGCTTATTCTGCGGTAATAGTGTTCCAAGAAGAAAGAGGCCATTCATTTTTTTTTCAAGACCCTAGTGCATGTTGTTTTTTTTACTATACAGTATAATTCCCTGTGCAAAGGCTTAAATAGATGCATGAGTCTTGTGCTGGCCCTCTGCATGGGGTAAATTGTATCTTTGTCTCACTGTATCAGTCGTCTGCTGCTTAAAGTGGTAAAAGAACACTGAGAAAACTAACACCTACTTGTTTAAATTTAGACTGTGTTATTCTAGAAGAGGCTCTGACTTACCTGAGCAGTGTAAATATGGGACTCGTAAGAAGAGATTTCTTTTTATAGGTTCCAGTTGTGGCATGTTTTTCTGCAGGGTGGGTGCTCAGAACTTTCTGAAAATTGGGCCTCTTTAACGTGTCTCAGATTGGGCCCCCCAAAATTTGTAGAAACAAAATCATCAGTCAGTTTTGAAAATCTTGGCCCAGGTGCCTATACTGTACTATAGCGTTTCAATCAAATAAGGTGATTACATAGACTTCGTGTAAAGGAAAAGGAGCTTTTAGTCCAGGTTAAGTGTACTTCTTTCTCCATGTTTAGAAGGTAAATGTTGATGTTTTCATACACGTTGAGCAGCCACTAAATATTTTGAAATCTGGACAACAGATGATTATAATTTCACAATAATAAAAAACCTGTCTAGGATTTGATTTGACTTGTGCTCTAGTTTTATTGTTTTAATTAAAATGTCTGTCATGGCACCTCAACATTAAATATAAGAAGTTTCCAGACCTTTTTGCTTGATTTATGATTCACCTCTGTCACTAGAGTTGCACTTGCCTATGCCAGCAGTGAATCTGGCCCCTAGAACTGAATGCACGGTTGGGTTAGTGATGCTTAAAACCTTTAGCAGTTCCATTCTAATAAACACCCAAAAGCATGATGCTTATTCAAGCTATCTGAACCTCTTGGGTAAAACACTAGGCCCAGTGAAATCAAAGGTAGAATTCACATTGACTTCGGTGGGGTCAGGACTTCACCTTTAGAATCTGCAAAATCAGATTGAAAATCTTGCAAAATTAGACATTCCCACAAGATTTCTAATATTTCCTGCTTTGAAACCAAAACCAAATTAAAAATAACAACAATAATAATAAAATAATATATGATCCTGTGTCATACATGTCCCTGCATTTAATTTCCTCCCATTCCATAAATTCCTCATCTTCAAAGCATCTGATGAAGTGGGATTTTCTCCCATGAAAGCTCATGTGATAAATAAATTTGTTAGTCTTTAAAAGTGTCACAGGACTCCTCGGGCATGTCTACACTAGGAATTTAGGTTGATTTAAGGAGGCTTAAATCGACCTAAATTATTCCAGGTCCATATCGGCTTTTCATTAAGTTGACTTAAAGGCATCCTTAAGTCGACTTAATAACTACCGCCTGTTAGGTCGACCTAATGCTTAACCCGACCTTATTAGGTTGACTTAAAACCAGTGTGGACGCCTTAGGTCAACCTAATTGGCTAGGTCGACCTCAGTGGCATCCAGACCTTCCTGCCAGGGTTCTTGGCACCAGGAAGAGCCCACCCTGGGCTGCCACAAGGCAGGACAAAGCCCTGCCCACCCTGCTTCCCGGAGCTGGCCAGGACTGACGTATTGGGAACATGTCCCAAGGAGGCAGCCAGCAAAGGAGGCGGGCCCCCTCCTGGACCCACCAGGAGATCCTTGACCTCCTGGACATATGGGGGGATGAGGCAATGCTCTCCCAGTTGCGGGGCAGCCACCGCAACCGGGAGGTACATGCAGCAATATCCCGGGCCCTGGTGGAGAGGGGGCACACCCATGACATCTAGCAGGTGCAGGTGAAGATTAAAGACCTCCGCCAGCCATACCAGAAGGCCTGGGAGGACAGGCTGCGGATGGGGGCAGCCACCAGCTGCCCATACTTTCAGCAGCTGGATAGCTTCCTGGAGGGTGAGCGCACCGGGCTCCCAGTGCACCATCGACTCCACTGAGCCTCCCACCCTCGACGATGACCAGGAGGAGGGCTCGGTGGATGAGGATGTGGTGCTGGAGGAGGGGAAGACAAGCCAGCAGGAGGGCACCCGCCAGCCCCGGACTGTGGGGCCAGCCCGGAGCACATCCCTGCCAGGCCTCATAGGAGCAGGAGGAGGGAGGCTCCCCTCTCTGAGGACAACCTGGGTGAGGGGACAGCGTGATGGACACCTGCTGCACCTGCTGGTGAGTGCTCCGCCTCTTCCTTCCCCCTCCCTCCTGTGGGACAGGCACTGTGGGGGGACATGGCCCAGAGACAGGCAGAGTCCCGGGGATGGTGGGGGTCATCGAGGGCCCCCAATGAGGCAGAGAGGCTGGGGGCCAGGTGGCAGGGGGACCCAGACTCGAGTGGTGTGGTAGTGTGTCGGGTGATGGGGTAGGGGGACCATAGTTGGCAGCGCCAAGGCCAGACAGCATGAGCCTGACACTGCTGACAGTGGCCTCAGGAGACATCCCAGGGGCAGGGCTGCCTGCAGCTCACCACCTTGGGCACCACAGCATGGCGGCGTGTACCAAGGGGTCCCAGTCCCACAGGACAGGGACTGGGAAGCAGGGGGATGGTCAAGGGACACCAGCTGCTGTCAGACTGCACACCGCACTAGTGAGCTAGCTAATGAGAGGAACTCTGTTGTCTGCTTCTCTCCAGCAGCTCCTGCAACCCTGCCATGTGGCACTCCTGGGGCCCTGCCAGCCCTGACGAGGATGAGGAGGAGGGCACACCGCACAAGGGACAAGCACTTCAGGGACCTGGTCCACCTCAGCAAGGACTCCGAGGTGCATCTGACGGCCTGGCGGGAGTGGGTCAATGCCCACCAGAGGGCTGGGCAGGGGATGCTCCAGCACCACCTGGACCTGGTGGAACGGCAGACCATTGCCCTGGAGCGCCATGCAGACACCCTGGAGTGGCTGATGAAGTGGGTTGGAGCCCACGAAAGCTTATGCCCAAAGAAATTTGTTAGTCTTTAAGGTGCCACAGACTCTTGTTTTTTGCTGTATACTGACTAATAGGGCTACCCCGCCGGAAGATTTCAGTAAGAATTTTACAACTTGGGCCTATCTTTGCCCCAAAAATGGCTATGTTAAGTGGCTTCTTGATATGTAGAAATCTTAACATGCTGTTTAGCTAACACATTTCTAGTTTTGTTTGGCATAGTTCTTCAAATGCTGAAACATTCTGTCCGGGTAGCTGTCCAAATGGTGCTTGCTACTAAATTCAAACGTTCAGATTAAGAATGTAAGAATGGCCATATTGGTTCCAACCAGTAGTCCGTCTAGCATGGCATCCTGTCTTCTGAGAGTGAACAGTGCTAGAAGATTGAGTTAATGAAAAGAACAGGCAACCATCGAATGAACCATCCCCTGTCCACCAATCCCAGTTTATGGCAGTTGAAAGTTTAGGGGACACCCAGAGTATAAGATTGCATCTCTGACCATCTTGACTGAGAGGTATGGATGTACCTAACCAATTGAACTTGTGTAATTCTATTTTGAACCAAGTTATATCTTTGGTCTTCATACACATGTTCCACAGATTGACTGACTGCATTGTGTAAGAAGGACTTCGGTATAGTTGTATTAAACCTGCTGCCTATTAATCAAATTGAGTGATCCCTGGTTCTTGTATTATGGGAAGACATAAATAATACAACTCTCTTCATTTGCTCCACACCATGCATGATTTTTATAGACCTCTATCATATCCCCCTTAGTCATCTTTTCCAAACTGAACAGTCCCCATCTTAACCTCTCCTCATAAAGACACTGTTCTATACTTCCTTTTTGCCTGTCTCTGTACCTGTTCCAATTTTAATGCCTCTCTTTTGAGATGGGGCAACCAGAATTCCATGCAGTATTCAAAGTGGGGGTGTATCATATATTTATATAGCGGTATTATGATACTTTGTCTTATCTATTCATTTCTTAATAGTTCCTAACATTTTGATTGCTTTTTATTGCTGCTGCACATTGCTGAACTATTGCCACCACTCAAGAAAGATCTTGGAAACAGCTAACTTAGACCTCAGCACTTTGAATATATAGTTTGGATCATTTTTCTAATGCGCATTACCTCACACTTATCAACACTAAATTTAAGCTGTCACTTTGTTGCCCAGTCACCCAGTTTGGTCAAATCCCTTTGTAACTCTTCACAATCATTGTTGTATTTAACTAATGAGTAATTTTATATCACTTGTGATTTTTGCAACTTCACTGTTCTTCCATTTTTTCTCAGATCACTTATGAATATACTGAACAGCATAGATTCCAGTACACATCCCTGGGAGAGACTGCCATTTTTCCATTGTGAAAATTGACCATTTATTCCTAGTTTCCTATCTTTTAACCAGATCCAGGACAGGGCTTTTCCTCTTATCCCATGACTTACTTTGCTTAAGAGCCTTTGGTGAGGAGCCTTGTTACAGGCTTTCTGGCTATGTCTACACTTGTAATTTTAAGTCGACTTTAACTAAGTCGACTTTAAGTCAACTTAGTTAAGTCTACAGTGAGTCTACACTTAAAATTAAAGTC
>ML685796.1:10624589-10705905 GCA_007922175.1 Pelusios castaneus
TAGGGCTACCCCACGTCTATACTGGCTTAAGTCGACTTTAGGGAGTCGACTTAAGCATTAAGTTGAATTAAAATGAGGTATTATAAAGTCCACTTAATTTTTATTAAGTCGACTTTATTTTCCTTAAGTCGACTTAAGCAAGCTGCTTAAGTCGACTTAAGGAAACTGTAGTGTAGACGTGGGGTAAGTTAAGTCGACTTAAGCCTGCTTAAGTCGACTTAATTTACAGGTGTAGATGCAGCCTCTGAAAGTCCAAGTATGCTATTTCCTCTGGATCTCCCTTGTCCATATGTTGTTAATACATTCAAAGAATTATAATAGATTGGTGAGGCATGACTTTCCTTTTCAAAAGCTGTGTTGACTCTTCCACAACATATCTTATTCATCTATGTCTGATAATTCTGTTTTTAGTATAGTTTCAACAAATTTGCCTGGTATTGAAGTTAAGCTTACCAGACTGTAATTGCCAGGATTACCTCTGGAGTCATTTAAAAACTGGCATTGCACTAGCTATCCTCCAGTCAGCTGGTACAAAACTAATTTAAGTGACAGGTTACCTATCACAGTAAGTAGTTCTGCAATTTCATATCTGAGTTCCTGGAGGTTTTCAAAAGGAAGCTGGATAGTCATTTGTCTTGGATGGTTTAGACCCAACCAATTCTATATCTTAGTAAAGGGGTTAGACAATATGATCCTTGAAGTCCCTTCTAACCCTACTATTATCACCTTCCATGGTTTGCATGCTATGCTTTTGTTAATGCAATTCAAAATTGTGTTTGGTGGGGTTTTTTAAGCAGCATTTGCATAAAAGTTTAGAAAGGCTGGGTGATCGGGAGCAATATAAGGCCAAAGAAAATATCCACAGCTCACATAAATTGCTGTCACTGAAGTCAGTGAAATTAGGATGATTTTACACCAGGGATGGATCTAATTCAAAACGTGAACAGTTCCTTCCCTTTTATTTATTTTTGTTTTCATTTGAATTGTAGATCTTGGAATGAATTGGATAATACATTTCCAATTCTGCATCTTGTGTCAAATATTCAGCTTCTACTTACATTAATTTCAAAACTTGCTGAGTTCTTGAGGCTTAATTAACAACTGTAAAGCATTTTGAGATCCTCAGCAGTACAAAGTATTAGAAAGTGCAATGTTCTGATGATGATTAATTACTAATAGGACATTTCTGTTATTCCTGAGATTATGTGGACTCCATCTAGTGGCTAATTTTAAAATGAAAGTTGGATATTTACTCAACAATGTATATCGTCCACTACTAACTTTCGTAAAGCAAATTATGGGACCTAATCCTGTTAGTGTTTGGGGTTTTAAAATAGTTATCTCCAAGTGTGAACTGAACTACAATAAAAAAGCAAGATGAAAAAGGTTAGCAGTTGAGATAGCTACAAGATTCTAGGGGTGTGTCTAAACTTGTAAATTAAGTTGACTTAAGCTTACTTAAGTCGACTTAATTTACTCTGCATCTACACTACAGTTTCCTTAAGTCTACTTAAGCAAGTTGCTTAAGTCGACTTAAGGAAAATAAAGTCGACTTAATGAAAATTAAGTCGACTTTATTAAACCCACTTTTAATTCGACTTTAGGCTTAAGTCGACTTTTTAAAGTCAACTTAAGCCAGTGTAACCCTGGAGTAGCCCTAAGTCGACTTAGGGCTACTCCAGGACTCCCCCACTGCCCTCCCTGCCAGGGGGGGGTGGCACAGGGGGAGCCTGGGTTGCCTCCCCAAACAGCAGGGCAGAGCCTGCCCACCCTGACCCTATGCCCTGCCAGGTACAATGGGGCAAAGGCTGAGCCCCCTGGCACGTGGCAAGGGGTGCCCCCTCTGCCACTGTGGTCCTGCCCAAGGTCCCCCTAGCCCCTACAAGTCGACCTAGGAGTCCAGTGTGGATGCTCTAGGTCAACTTTGTAAGTTTCCCCTTAAGTTGACTTAAAATTTAGGTGTAGACATGCTAAGTCGACTTAGCTAATGTCGACCTAAATTTACAAGTGTAGACATAGCCTAGATGGCCCAGATCCTGCCATTGATTGCCTATGAATACACCCATGCCTTGACACAGAACTCCACTGATTTCAGCAGGCTCCTCCCCATTGCTATGGGTGTACCACATGGAGTCAATTGGAGGATCAGTGCTTTGCTATTACTGTGAGCCTCCTCTCTCCTCCTTTCCCAGATGTGACTTTCTAAATTCTAGGGTGAGGAAAGAGAATGAAAGTAGAGCTGACTTTTTTGGTACTGTTTTATTTTTGCCACAGTAAGAGGTGCAGCTTGTATTTGGACCAAATTTAAAGTGTTGGCTTTGCTTCTCAAGCCCTAAATAACTTGGGGACCTTGATACTTGAGATAGCCTCTTACCATAATGCTGAAGCTCTTTAAGAAACAGTATATCATTCTCAGTGAGAGGCCCTCAGCTCTGGATCAGGCTTCCCTCAACCCCAGGGGATAAGCTCTCATGCAGGCTGCAAGAGATTCATCTATTTATATGGGCAGCTGTGGAATGGGGCTTTTGACAGAAATCTTTTATGGGTGGGAATGGAATTTTTTCCAGAGGCAGTCTAATTTTATTTGGTTTTATAACTTGTCACGGGCAGCTAGAACATTGGGTAGAATTGATTTTGGGTTGTTTTTTTTCATAAATCTAAAACTGGGTTGTTGTATTGATCAGTACCTCAATACAGTTGATTAGAGCCGGTCAATATTTGACAAACAAGACCATTTTTTTCATGAAAATCTTGGCAAAATATTTCCTTCTGTTTTCAATCAGCTTTGGAGTTTACTTTTTATTAGCATAGATGTTTTGGCTTATGTTGTGTGTTTCACAGAATAGGAGTAGCCAGAAACTGGTTCAATAAATATATATTTTTCCCTAATATTTTATATATGAGACTTAATAAAATTGGGAAGGAGGAAGGAAAATGTGAATTCTGATACTTGATTTCCTGGAACCTTTTATATGCCTTCACTATATTCTATTTAAAATAGTTCATCTTTGAATGAAAATGTTTGCTATTATCTAAAAAGCAAGTAGTTCACTAACATTTTTAACTGCCTGAGAACCGCTGCTCTAACTTTTTGATGGTCGCGACACACTTGCTGGCATATCACAAGCCTACAGGACACAGCAATCCACCCCCTCCAGGCCAAATCCAGCCATCTCCCTGGCTCTCTGCCATGCACTTACCATTGGTCTAGAGATGTCACAAAGCTAAACAATGTGGCCTGTGTTAATCCTAAATATAGGGGAAAATGGCTAACAGTGACATACAACCTCAAGAAAGATGATTGAAACCAAGAGCCGATGTGATCAATGCACTTGAAATAGACCAAAGTGACTCAGGTGTTCATTGTCTAAACCCATGCTGCTAAGGTTGGCAGCCTTGTGAAAATGCTGCATGGGAAACTACTGTAAAGTGCTCATTTGTTTTATGGTAACGGGGAAATCCAGATTGTTCAAATTAAATCCTAAAACAGAAACAAATCCTCCAGTCAGTCCCGCCCTATGCAGTCTCATTGAAACATTTAGAGGCCTCCTCTGTAGACCTCAGCTGTAGAAATTAAACAGTGTTTGAGTGCTACAGTTGTGAAGCACTTCTGGCTGCTGAAAGATGCAATGATTCTCCTATAGTTGTCTATTAACTTAAAAGCCAAGTGGAGGGATCACAGCAGTTAATGCACATTTGGCTCTTCACGGCGTCAGGGTGAATAGTGTTGGAGCTGTGAACCAGAGGCATGCCTCAGTCTGTGCTTTTTCCCACCAGACACTGAATACTAGCAGTTCTCATACAATAAAACCTTACTGCTTGACTTGAACAAAAAAGATTATTCAAGGATGAAGAAAATAAAATGGGAATAAAGACAATATTTCAAAGAACAGAACTGCTCACTTGAAGGCTTATCTTATCTATATTGTAATATTCACCCCTACTTTACCATAAACTGCCTCCCAAGAGGCTTATCCCATGCCAATCCTGCAGCGATAGTGTGTGTGTGGCATTCCTTCTCCCCTCCCCTACACTGAGCTCTGGAGAAGCGTGAAAAGACCACAATGTTTTGGTTAATACTAAGTGAAGGAGTGGTAGTTTATATAGTGGGAATCTTCATAAATGTTTGGAATTGGTGCTTGACGAAGAATGAAGAGTTATGAGTTCTATTTTTTTTTCCAGCTAGTTCTCCCAGTAAGTAATTCCTGCTATGTATAACAGATACAGAAATGTGCAGTTTAGACACTACACACATTCACACCTCTGTCCCATTTAACTAAACTCCTACTATGTTCTCCAGTGGCGTATCTGAATTCCTATGTATCTAAATGTTTTTAATATCACAGAAATATCTTGGAGGAATGAGGTGGTACTGTGAGCCACTGAACGACAGCTCAGCTGCTTCTCCAGTGTGTCTTGAGTCTGTCTGCTTTTTTTTCAAAAGTCCCCTTTAGTTTCCCTTAAAGGTTAGGGGAAAGTATTATGTTTCCTTTAGTTCCATTTAATAGAGCACAGACTTGTCATTCTGAAATACACTAAATACTGTAGAGGAGTTTGTTTTACTGCCCACATTTATGCAAATATTCAGGATTTGTCCAGCCGTCTGAAATGTTATATATCTGTACTTTGTGGCTATGTCTACACTTGCAAATTAAGTCAACTTAAGGAGGCTTCAGTCAACCTAAACAAAGCCGCGTCCACACCTGGCTTTCATTAAGTTGACATAAGCAGTTCCTTAAGTTGACTTGATAACTACCGGTCTTTAGGTCGACTTAACGCTTAAATCAATTCGTTAAATCAACCTAAATCCAATGTGGATGCCCTAGGTCGACTTAATTAGCTAAGTCGACCTCAGTGGCCTCTAGACCTTCCTCCCAGAGTTCCTGGCACCAGGAAGGAAGAGCCTGTCCTGGGCAACCACAGGGCAGGACAAAGCCATGCGCACCCTGCTTTGCAGAGCTGCCCAGGTCTGCCACAGCAGCCATGGCAGAGGGGAACCAGCACCGCAGGAGGGCCCTCTTCTGGAGCCACCAGGAGATCCTGGACCTCCTGCAGATCTGGGGGGACAAGGCAGTGCACTCCCAGTTGCAGGGCTGTCACTGCAACAGGGAGCAATATGCCTCCAGCTCCTCAGCCCTGGAGGAGAAGGGGCACACCCGTGACACCCAGCAGGTGCGGGTAAAAATAAAGGACCTCCGCCAGGGCTACCAGAAGGCCCAGGAGGACAGGTTCCGGTGGGGGCAGCCCCCACCACCAGCTGCCGGTACTACCAGCAGCTGGGTGCCTTCTTGGGGCAGGAGGGCAGTGGCCTACCAGCCCAAACCATCGATGATGACCAGGAGGAGGGCTCAGTGGATGAGAATGTGGTGTTGGAGGAGGGGAGACCAGCCCCCAGCAGCAGGGCACCCCACCAGTCCCAGACCCTGCTGCCAGCCTGGAGCTGATCCCTGCCCCTATGGTGGACCCAGCCCCAGAAGAGGAGGAGCAGGTTCCCCCTGTTGAAGATGACCCGGGCGAGAGGACAGAATGCCAGACATCTGCTGTACCTGCTGGTGAGTCCTTGCTCCCTCTCTCTGTCCCTTCCTGTGGGAAGAGCTGTGCATGCCTGTGGCCCAGGGAAAGGCAGGGTTGGGGGGGTTCAGAGGACCTCCCATAGGAGCACAGGGACATGTGGTGGGGGAGACTGGAGCCGAGCAGTGCGGTGGTGCATCAGGAGATGGAGTGGGGGGACCGTAGGCGGGAATGTCAAGGCCAGACAGCATGTGCCCGACACCTGTGGCACATGGCCTCAGGAGAGACCCCCGGGGCAGGGCTGCCTGCAGCTCACCACCGTGGGCACCGCGCCTGACCTGAGCAGCAGAGCATGACAGGGATTGAGAAACAGGGGGATGGTCAGGGGACAGCAGCTGCTGTCAGGCTGCACACTGCTCCAACTAATGGGAGGAACTCTGTTCTTTGCTTCTCTCCAGCAGCCCCAGCGCCCTTGAGACGCAGCGTTCCCGGGACCCCACCAGCCCCAACCAGGTGGAGAAGAAGGGCACATCGCTCTCGGGACAAGAACCTCAGGGATCTGTTCCACAACAGTGAAGAATCCAAGGAATGCCTGATGGCCTGGTGGGAGCTGGTGGATGCGGTGGGGAATGCTTCAGTGCCTGGTTGACCTCGCTGAGCACCAAACTGCACCCTTCGAGTGCCAGACAGAATCTCTGGAGCACCAGACTATAGCCCTCAAACAGCAGATGGCATCCCTGCAGCAGCTGGTGGAGCTCCGCTACCCTCAGCCTGCTGAGGGTGCCCCTGCCCCGGACCCCAGCATCCCTCGTTGCCGGCGGCCCAGGACACGGGGTGGACGTGTGCAGGCCCAGGACCTGCCTGCCCCAGGCCACTAGCACCGAACCCCCTACCCCGACCCTCCTCCCCCCAAACCCTCACACTCCTCCCAACCTCCCCAAACCCCGCAGGTCCCACCCTTTCACCCCAAACCTCCGCACTCCCTTCAAAGCCTCCAAGCCCCACAGCTCTCTCCCCTCCCCCTGTCAGCTCCCATCCCCCCAGTTCCCCCTTTGAATAAAAACGCTGTAGGCTGTTATGTCATGTCTTTTGCTTTTTATTGGTTTGGGTATGGGGGGGAGATGGGTGGGTGGGGGGCAAGCACAGGCGGGTGGGGGAGGTGATGGTGCCTGGTAGGAGGCCCACCCCACAGCGCTCCTGGCTGACGAAGTGGGCCTTCAGTGCGTTGCGGATGATGGCCGCTTGCTGCTTGGCCCGCTGCATCTGGGACACAGCATCAGGCTGTTCGTACGTGGCAGCGAGGCGTTCGCCTTCCTCCTCTCAGAAGGGGGGGACCCATTCCACCCACAGCTCACAGAGGTTATGGAGGACACAGCAGGCGCTGACAACCTCCAGGATATTCCTCTTGGCAAGGTGCAGGCAGGTCAGGAGGGCCCTCCAATGGGCCTTGAGACGGCCGAAGGCACGCTCAACCACCAGGCGGGACCTGTTGAGCCAGCGGTTGAACAGCTCCCTGCTGGCATCTATGTTTGTTGTGTATGGCTTCATAAGCCACAGCAGCACAGGGTTGGTGGCATCCCCCAGGATCAGGACGGGCACCTGCACATCCCCGAGGGTGATGCTGTGGCTGGGGAAGAAGGTGCCCACCTGTATGCACCGGTACAGGCCAGAGTTCTTGAGGAAGCGGGCATCATGCGCCTTCCCTGGCCAGCCCACGTAGGTGTCCTGTAAGATCCCTTGGGGGTCCACGAGGGCCTGCAGGACCATGGAGTAGTACCCCTTGCAATTCTTGTAGTCGTTGGCATGGTGTTCCAGGGCTCAGATGGGGATCTGGGTCCTGTCCACAATGCCCCCATAGTTGGGGAAGCCGAGTCCTGCGAGGCTGTTAAAGGTGTCCTGCAGGTTGCCCAGGGTGACAAGGTAGGCTAGCAGGACCCTGTTGATGGCCCTGCATGAGGGTGGCTCCCACAGTGGCCTTGCTGATTCCAAACTGGTGGGCTACGGAGCGGTAGGAGTCCAGGGATACCAGCTTCCAGATCACAACGGCCACTCATTTGTCCACAGGCAGGGCAGGTCGGAATTGGTTGTCCATGCGCTGCAGAACCCGGGTGAGCTCATGGACCAGCTCGAGGAAGGTCCGCTTGTTCATCTGAATGTTCTGCAGTCACTGTTCGTCATCCCAGATGGGGAGGACGACACGGTCCCACCAGTCGCTGCTGGGTTCCCGTACCCAGAAGCTATGGGGCATGGAGGGCACCGTCAGCACGGCAGCTCAGAGGGCCAGCATGGTGGTGGGCGTGCTGCTGTCTGCCCCTGTGCTGTCGGGGTCCCAAAGAAGTGTGATGCAGGCAAAGAGAGCCCTTGGCAATGCATAGCAGGTGCTGAGCACCCACCTGGCAACTCACAGGAATGGAGTGCGGTCCATGACCTCCTCAGGCTCCATGTTGCCAGGCACAATGGGGAAAGTGCTGAGCTCACTTCCTGTTTTATAGGAATGGCCGGGGGAGGGGGGTGGGCACTTCTCTGGTGCCACATGGCACACTTCCCACAATGCACCACTCCTCAGTCAACCTAGCAACTGCCAGTGTGGCCATTGGCAGTCACTTTAAGTTTCTAGTGTGGACCCTCTAAGTCGACTTAAGTCGACCTTGTTAAGTCGACTTAACAGAGTTGACTTCAGCGTTTCTAGTGTAGACATAGCCTGCGGTATTGAGTCTCAAATGTCATTAGCATCATGGGAGCAGTATTAGGTTAAACAAGCACTTTTATCCACCAACTCTGGAGTGAAAGGATTTTCTCTGAAAAGAGAGAAATAATGATCAATTCCTACAGTTTATGGTCAGTATTATTACACCTCCTTTAAAAATGCTGAATGAGGAGAGAAGGTTGGACCCTATAGTCAATAAATCCAAACAGAAAAGTGTATGTTAAGTCTTCTAGCCATAGTATTAGGTGCATGTGACAAAGGACCTCGGTTTTACAAAATATATTTATATAGAGAAACTTTAGCAGTGTAGTTTTTGCCTTGCATGGTTATTTTATTTAAAGTTCCTTGCATTGTGTCATGATAGACATGTAGCTTTTTCATTGAATGAGTGTTACAGGGATATAGTTTCCTTTCTTTTCCATATTGCCTTACATGCAAACAGACTTTATTTTAGCAGGAAGCCCCACCTTTTAGCCTCCCTGTAAGCGATTACGCTACATATATTGGTAATCCAATATTTTTCTTATCCTCTGCTTATCTCTTCCTAAATGAGCATTCCAGTTTCTCTTTCCTCCTTAACCATAACACAAGAAAAGCTCTGCCTCTTCTCCCATTTTATCCTGAAAAGGGACAATAATAACAAGTGGCGTGCCAGAAGGATCAGCCGTATTAAACAGTCTTAGAATCACAGAATCTGGAAGGGACAATGAGAGGTCATCGAGTCCAGTCCCCAGCACACATGGCAGGACCAAGTACCCTCTTAAACCATCCCTGACAGATTCCACAACCTGCCCAGGTAACTTATTCCAGCGGTTAATCAGTTAGAAATTTTTTCCTAATGTCCAACCTAAACCTCCCTTGCCATAATTTAAGACCATTGCTTCTTCCCCTATCATCAGCAGTTAAGGAGAACAATTTTTCTCCCTTCTCCTCATGACAACCTTTTAGGTACTTGAAAACTGTTATCATATTCCTTCTCAGTCTCCTCTTTTCCAGACTAAGCAAACCCAGCTTTTTCAATCTTCCCTCATAAGTCAAGTGTTCCAGACCTTTAGTCATTTGTGTTGCTCTGCTCTGAACTTTCTCCAATTTGTCCCAGAACTGGACACAATACTCCAGTTGAGGCATAATCAGGGTGGAGTAGAGCAGAAGAATTACATCTCGTGTCTTACAATACTCCTGTTAATACATCCCAGAATGGTGTTTGCTTTTTTTTGCAACAATGTTACACTGTTGACTCATATTTAGCTTGTGGTCCACTATGACACCCAGATCCCTTTCCACAGTACTCCTTCCTAGGCCGTCATTGCCCGTTTTGTAAGGGTGCAATAATTAGTTATTTTCTAAGTGGAGTATTTTGCACTTGTCTTTATTGAATTTCATCCTTTTAACCTCAGACCATTTTACAAGTTTGTCCAAATCATTTTGAATTGTGATCCTGTCCTCCAAAGCACTTGCAACCCCCTCCCAGCTTGGTATCATCAGCAAACTTTATGTGTGCTCACTATGCCATCACTAAATCATTGATGAAAATATTGAACAGAACTGGACCCGGAACCAATCCCTGCAGCACCCCTCTCGTTATTCCCTTCCAGTGTGACTGTGAACCATTGATAACTACTCTCTGGGAGCAGGGATCCAACCAGTTTTGCACCCTTCTGATAGTAGCTCCATCAAGGTTGTACTTCCCTAGTTTGTTAATGAAAATGTGATGCGAGACCATATCAAAAGACTTACTAAAGTCTAGATATACCACATCTAGCACTTCCCCTCTATCCACAAGGCTTGTTATCCCATCATAGAAAGCTATCAGGTTGGTTTGACTCAATTTGTTCTTGACAAATTCATGCTGACTATTACTTAACACCTTATTCTCTTCTAGATATTTGCTAATGGATTCCTTAATTATTTGCTTCATTATTTTTCCTGGTACAGAGGTTAAACTGACTGGTCCATAATTCCTTGGGTTGTCCTTATTTCCCTTTTTATAGATGGGCACTATATTTGCTCTTTTCCAGTCTTCTGGGACCTCTCCAGTCTCCAATGATTTTTCAAAGATAGCAGCCAATGGCTCAGATATCTCCGGAGTCATCTCCTTGAGTATTCTAGGGTGCCCTGGTGACCTGAAGACATCTAACTTGTCTAAGTAATTTTTAACTTGTTCTTTCCCTATTCTAGCGTCTGATCCTACCTCATTTTTGCTGCCTTACCTTACATCCGGCATCCCATCACCACAAACCTTCTCTGTGAAGACCAAAACAAAAAAATAATTTAGTTCCTCTGCCATTTCCACATTTTCTGTTATTATTTTTTCTTCTTTGTTGAATAATGATCCTCCACTGTCCTTGGTCCTCCTTTTGTTTCTAATGTATTTAAAAAATGGGGTTTTTTTGTTATCCTTTATAGCTTTAGCTAGTTTGATCTCCATTTGTGTCTTGGCCTTTCTGATTTTTCCCCTGCACAATTGTGTTATTAGTTTATGGTCATCCTTTGTGATTTGATCTAGTTTCCACTTTTTGTAGGACTTTCTTTATGTTTAGATTATTGAAAATCTCCTGGTTAAGCCAGGGTGGTCTCTTGCCATACTTCCTACCCTTTCTATGCACTGGGTTAGTTTGCTCTTGTGCCTTAATCATGTCTCTTTGAAAAACTGCTAACTGTCTTTTATGCTCTGTAAAATCACAAGGAGGAGAAAATAATTTGGCAGATGAGGAAATCGGAGGATAGCCTGGATGTGGGCCAAAAGGGCAGCAATGATAAAATGAACAAATGAATAAATTGTTATTGGGATAAAATGAACATATCCACAAAAGGTTTGGGGCCAGACTTCCAAATAACTTCGTGCTAGCTTTCAAGAGGTCAGCATCTGCAGCTGGATTTTTCGGAGATCAGTCCCCAGTAGCTCCTGTTCCAATGCCGAAAGCCTGTTTCGTTTAGTTTCTTTCTTTTTCTTTGTCTTAAAAAAAGGGGGAGGCGGGGGTCAGCATCCACAGTGCTGTTGAGCTCTTGAAACTCTAATCACATATTTTAGTGCTTTAGTGGCAGTTGAACTCTCTTGAAGCACTAGCCTCAATAGTGTTGCGTTGAGCCCTTCTGAAAACTCCATCTCCACTAATTCATTTTAGCAAACTGTTGTCTAATAAGATTCAGCACCAAAAATAAATTGATATAGCTCCCAAACAAAATCCCACCTCTGAACATCCCAGATTTGATCAAAGAGTTTGGGTACAGAGCTGAGTTTGACCTCTCTAACTGGATCATAGAAAAACCCTGGATCTGAATTATAGAGAAAATCCAAATTTGGACCCAAATTCTGTAATTTGGCCAGGGCTTTAACATTAACCAGAGGGGCTATCTAATATTGAGCTCAGAAAATGACAGGTCAGGAAAGAACTGTTAATAACCCAATGAATCTGTATGTAGTGTATCTGGCAGCAAACATTCTCATGTGTCAATATAAAGTCAGAAACTGTAAAACTTATTCTGCCACTGGATGGCATTTGAGGACAAGCAGGTAGTTGGAGTATATTCTTGGATGCATCGTTCCATATGCTGGATGGTTGAAAAGGCACCAAAGAAATTGGATCAATGCACAATGCACAGACAGACTACATCAGGATTTAGCAGTACAAAGTATTACGAGTGAAAGTTAGCTAAGGCCACAGACGAAATCAAATTTTCCCAGGAGAGGAATCTCATGCTGATTCATAAACTCTTGAAAAGCACAGAATTATCTGATGCCACTGAGCTGTTAGAGCTGATAATAACGACTAGAGGCCATGAGACTGACGCCTTGACATTATTAACCAGTACTGCCTGGCATGAAACCTACTAGTAGCAATGGAAAGACTGGAGACCACTGCTGATGCTAGCAGGGTGTTAAGGAGAAGCCTAGCCTAGAAGCAATTCAGGCAGAATTTACTCAAAGGTCAGTTGAAATAAGAAACAAACTACCAGAACTGGCAATAGAAGCAAGTGGTATAAATCAGTTCAAGAGGGATTTGTGCTATTTATTATAAGGAAGGAGGAAATCTGGCAGCAAGGAATAAATTGTAGCTATAGTGATGGAGTGGGGATAAGGAAGAGAGTTGTTTTAGGGTTAGCAGAATAATTCTTCATGGAACATTTGCTGTTCTCCTGGCACTTCAAAGGTTTAGCAAAATCAGTAAAGTTGTATCCATTACTCTGTTATTTCCTGTGGGACATTTATCATCCCTCTGCTTCGTAGTATATTTTGGGACAGAATTAGACCAGTCATTTGTCAACTCTAGACATGAAGTCTGAACACATACTTTGAACAGTGTTTATTATTCTCGGTAGAGCAGCAAAAGCTCCTGGTATGCATATATGCCAAGGCAAAGTCTGGTGAACCTTTGAAGTCAACCTAATAGTTTTTAGAGCTGCGTCTTGACAGTACTTATTAGGAGTCTAACTACAACTATTGTTCCTGGGACTTCTGATGCTAGAGATATTTTTTTTGGGGGGGAGTCTAATGGGATTTTATTAATTGCATTAAATTTAGTATCTGGATCTCACTGCCTCTGGCACTAACCTGCTTTGCCACCCAGTGCTGCTAAAGCCCCTGGCACTTGCTTTCTTTCTCCCTGCACTTCCACTAATCTGGCTAGCTGGGGAGTGATTTTTTTTTTTTAAGTTTCCCCCTACATTTTAAAAAAAAAAAACAAGCATAAATCCTATTCTGGCTGGTATAGCAAGAGAAATTACAGATTTAACTGTTGCCAGGTAGGAACCCATAAGGCAGAATATAGTACAAGATTTGGGAACATATTTGGTTGTATCTCCGGCAGGGAGGGCATTGGTGTAGTCCTGGGATAGCCCTGAGTCGACTTAGGGCTACCCCAGGGCTACACTGGCTTAATTCGACTTTAAAAAGTCGAATTAAGCCTTAGGTCGAGTAGAAAGGTGGTTTAATAAAGTCGACTTAATTTTCATTAAGTCGACTTTATTTTGCTTAAATCGACTTAAGCAAAGTGTAGTGTAGACGGAGGGACAATTAAGTTGACTTAAGCCAAGCTTAAGTCGACTTAATTTACCAGTGTAGACGCAGCCACAGATCCATAGCACATTTATTTGCTTGGACTGGGCCAGATTCAGTGATGGTGTGTAAGACAATCAAACCCCACATAATGCTGAGTCCTGGAAGGTGCTGCAAACTCTGGGTATGTCTACACTAGAAAAGCTAAGTCGACTTACAGCGTCTACACTAAAAACTTAAGTTGACTGCCTGCATCCACACTCGCAGGTGCTAGGTCAACGGAGGAGAGCTGGGGCTGGGGAAGTTCAGGCAGCACTTCTTTAAGTCGACTTAACTCCCCCTCTTTACATCGACCTAGGGCGTCCACAGTCAACTTAACAGATCAACTTAAGCTTTAAGTCGACCTAAAGAGGGGGAGTTATTAAGTCGACTTAAGGAAGCGCTTAAGATGACTTAATAAAAGCCAAGTGTGGATGCGATGTTCTGTAGGTTGACTTAAGAGTCCTTAAGTCGACCTAAGTTGCAAGTGTAGACATACCCTCTGGGTCTGCTCCTGCATAGATATACACATATAGATAAACACCTGCTCAGGTGCCTTGCTGGATCAAGCCTAGAGTGTTCAACACCTTGCGGGATTGAGTCCTTACCAAATCCTCTGAAAACCATTGAAATTAATGAAAAGACTCCTCTTTGATGTCAGTAAATTTTGGATTAAACCTTTAAACATGCTTATTCCTGCTCTTCTCTCATGCAAATTGGTATTACACTACAGGGTCAGAAAAATACTTTTAATTTACACTTTTTACCAGTTCCTTAGTGAGTAAGCTACATTGACCTTGCATGGGGATATGATGCATATAAATATGTCTAAAGGAACTAATTTAGGCTATGTCTACACTTACTAAAGTTAGTTCGAATTAGTTAATTCAAACTAACTAATTTGAACTAATTTTAGTTCATTCGAATCAACTTAATTCGAACTAGCAAAATTTAGTTCGAACTAAGCAAGTGCTATTCATGGCACTTGCTTAGTTCGAATTAGTGAATTGCATTGAGTTCAATGGGCCGGTTAGTTCGAACTAAGCATTTAGTTCGAACTAACATGGCCACATTAGTTAATTTGAACTAATTAGTTCGAATTAACCCTTAGTTCGAATAGCATATTCGGATTTATTAGTTCGAATTAAGGAAGCCCTTAATTCGAACTGAAAGCCTAGTGTAGCCATGGCTTAAGTTAGTTCAAACTAACCCTGCTTATGTCAACCTAACCCTTCCTTAAGTCAACCTAAGGCCAGTGTGGACGCATGAATCTACTTTCTTAGGTCAACCTAAGGGAAGTTAAGTCGACTTACTAAGTCCCGGTTAAGGGAAACCACTTTGTTAACTCGACTTAATAAGGTCGACCTTATTAAGTCGACTTAACAAAGTTGACCCAGCTTTTTGTAGTGTAGACATAGCCCTTGATTTTTTAAATTTTTTTTTAACTTCAGTTATTAACTTGGCCTGACTGTCTAGTTTATGCACATTGATTAGATTATAACTGCAGGTAATATGGCTCAGCTTCTTTTCAGGCCTACCAATGTTTTATCTTCTCAGTGACAAGAGCTTTTATTTCCATGTATTAGATGAAAATGTACCTACTTATCCCTGCAGGCTGCCTACTAAGATATCAAGTTAATATATATAATTTCTAGTTATCTATAAATATACACTATATAATGGTCTCCTTTAATTTAGTGTTTGTAACTTGGTTCATAGTTAACAGTTGCATAAATGGAATGACTTGGTTCCTTATCCTAAAATATTGCTCTTTTCAAATGATATTACTGGAGCTGTTTGGAAACTGGCATTTATTTCCTGAGAAATTCTACAGTTTTGAAACATGATTAGTTTTTGAATCAGAACAAACCCAAACATTCTAAATGTCCTCAAAAATGAAATTTACTAAGTTTCCTTTTGTGTCTGTCTTTTTGGTTTTTTGACATCAATTGTGTATAAAAGAAAAGAATTTCTAAATAGAGTTATTTTAAAATGAAAAAACAATTTTCATTCCAAAAATGTCAAAATGAAGTATTTTTGACCTTATCCCAGTGCTTTTTGTTTTTTTCTGAAATGAAATTTTGACAAAAAGTCATCATGTTCCTGACAGAAGTCTTGATTTTTGACAAATGTTCCATTTGAAAACTTTCGACCAAGTTTAGGTATTTGAGAAGACAAAATTTTAACCCTAATTAAAATGACAATTAAGTGGCAACCAAACCTATTTATTCTTTGATCCCTGCCATTATTCCATCTAATTCTTATCTTCATAATATATTCATTTTGACTCTTGCTTAGTATTCCTTTAAGAACAGAATGTTGATAATTCAACATTAACACTACCTGTCTCTTTATTTTAAAAAAAAAATCTTTTAAGAAAACTGTTAAATTAAAATTGATTTTTGTAGAGTTACCAGTGCCTCAACAAAAATTAAAGCCCAAGTTTAAAGATAATATACTAGGGGGCAATATCTACTGGTAACTGCTCTCAATTCTTCGGCCCAGAGGATTTATAGTTAACATGCCTGTGGCATGTGACCTGTGATTAGGAGAAGTGCCCAAGAAACTTACTCTATAGCAAACTGTAGTTCAGATTGTGAGAATATTTGAGAATCCCTACTTCATCCCTAGAACACTAGTTATTAGCAGATTGCTTTGATAAATGCATTCTTAAAAGAACTGAAGTATATATTATGTATGGGTGATCTACACTGGCAACTTAGGTCGACTTAAGGAGATTTAAGTCGACCTAAACAAAGCTACGTCCACACTGGGCTTTTATTAAGTCGACTTAAGCATTTCCTTAAGTCAATTTAAGGAAAGCTTAAGTCGACTTAATAACACCTAGTTTAGGTCGACTTAAGCCTTAAATCAACTCCTTAAATCAACTTAAAGTCAGTGTGGACGGGGATTAGTGCCTAAGTCGACCTTATTAAGTCGACTTAAAACATTAAGTTGACTTAATCAGGTCAACAGGGGGCTATGTCTACACTAGAAAAGTTAAGTCGACTTTGTTTAGTCGACTTAATAAGGTTGACTTTAAGTGGACGTAAAGTCGACCTTATTAAGTCAACTTAACAGAGTCGACAACTTTCCTAGTTTAGACATAGCCTATGGGTCTTCAGCCCCCAAAATCTTAGGAAATTATAAGGCTTAAGGAAACAACATTCACAGAAGGCAGAGAGGTGATTTGATCATTATGTACATGTAGTAAAGATGTTTGGCTATGTCTACACTTAAAAAGTTAAGTGACTCTGTTATGTCGACTTAGCAAGGTTGACTTAAAGTCGACTTTGTTAAGTCAATTTAACAAGTCAACTGAACTTTTCAAGTGTAGACAGAGCCTTGGCTCCCTGCTGAGAAGGGAGCCACAGCTCCTTTCTCGCTGGGACCCGCAGGTTCTGGCAAGAAGGGAGCCATACTCCCGGGTCCCGGGGAGAAGAGAGCGGGGCTCCCTTCTTGCCCAGACCCACATGGGTCTGGGCAAGAAGGGAGTGCAGACTGGGGCTCCCTTCTTGCCGGGACCCGTGCGGGTCTGGGCAAGAAGGGAGCTGCCAGGGCTCCCCCTTGAGGTTCCCCTGTCTGTGGAACGCCAGAGAAGACAGCCCCAGCCGGGCTTGCAGAGTGGGGCAAGGACCGTGGCAGCTACCTCCAGGGCTGAGTGGCGGCATCTTCAGACTGCTGGTGACCTCCAGTGTGGCTGCTCCATGGCACTGGATCTGGCTCGGGAGCTGGTGCCCCGCGCACTGCTGGGAGACAGAGCCAGGTCAGCCGCCCAGCCTCGGCACTTCCCCGGCGAGGTGACCTACACTCACTCCGGTGCATGCAGACCCGGCTGTGGCTCCAGCCCGAGGGGCTGTCGGTGGAGGTGCTGGCCCGGTCACTGCACCTGCTCCACCACCTCCTGCAGCTGGAGGTCGGGGAGCAGCTGGGGGTCAGCCCACCCCGGGAAGCTACATGCTGGGCTTCCCAGAGGGTGCAGCTGCAGCCTCACCACGCAACGCCCCTTGTCACCCACGGGCACCTGGCTACAGCAGTGGGTGCAGTCAGGGATCCGACCAGCCCAGGCCAAGAACCTGGAGAGCCCCAGACTTGCTGCTCTTCAGTCTCATGGGGCCTGGCCCAATGGGGCTTTCCAGTGGCCCAGTGGGGCTTTCCAGCAGTGGGGCTACCTGCTGTGCACCAACGAGCCCGGCCGGCCGCTCTTCTCCTTCACCCAGCAGGAGTGAAGGTCACTTACCAGCCTCCCATGGCAGACTTTTGGACCAGGAGCGCAGCTTCCAGCTGGACGTGAAGATGCTGGACTGAGGGCACCTCTTCCAAGTCTTTCACCTTCATGGTGGTGGTGAAGCCCATGAACACACTGGCCCTGATGGCCACCTTTAGCCAGGCCGCTGGCTCGCAGCTGATGCTCTTGGAGGGCCAGGCCAAGGCTCTGGCCAACACACTGGAGATAAACAAAGAGGACAACCTGAGAGAGGTAAAGGTCTGAGTGACGTGGGGCCTGCGCCACAGCAAACTCAGGGTGCTGGGCAAGCCACCCTCCCACAAACTTTTCACAGTCACCGAGCTAGGTGGGTAGTTAACCAGCATGACGGCAGCGAGCACGGCTACAGCAACAACACTGTGTTCTGCATGGATGATGGGTAGTACCAGGTGGAGTTTCTCCTCCCCATCCTCATTGCTCCTGCTTATGATCAGCCAACCCTGCTCAACGCCAATACCAGCCTGATGTTGAGAGAACACCAGACCGTCCAGATCTTGCCCTTTGTTCTCAGTGCCACTGACGTTGACTCTGAAGAGTCTGCAATTCACTTTATGTTTCAGGAGGACCCCGAGGAGTCTGCCAATGCCTTGCGCACCCCCACCATCTGGGTGAGCTGCTGCTGCTCCAGACAGAACCACTGCCATCCTATCTGAGTGAAGAGGATGTGGAGGAGGCCGGACATGCTTTCTCCTCCTGGTGCTTTGTGGAAGGCGAGCATATGTATGAGAAGGTGGTGAGTGAATGGCTGCAGCAAGACATCCTGGATGGAAGGCTGTTCTACAAGCACGCAGGGCCCTATAGCACCAGTCCTGTGACAGACCCGTTTGTGTTCCACCTCCAGGATGACAACAACCCCCCCAAATCAGTCTCACCATCAAAGTGCAACCAGTAGACACTTTGCCTCCCGAACTGTACCCAGGCACTAACCTACAGATGAGTCTTGGAGTACCAAGTGATCTGTTTCAAAAAGCACTATCTGCGCTACACTGACCTAGACATGGATGATGAGTTGAAATATCCCTGGTTACACCTCCAGCTGACATAGATGACAACCCACCCTGTGCTGGCTGGGGAGATTGTGCTGGCTGACAACCCCCTGGTGTCCATTACTCAGTTCACCCAAGCTCAGGTGAACCATCACAAAGTGGCATACTGGCCTCCTGACCAGGAGTTGGGTATCACTCCCAGGGTGGTGCAGTTTAATCTACAGTATAGAGGACTCAGCAAGCAACTCCATGCCACGGACCTTCATACTCTTCCTGCAGCCAGTGGACAACAAGCCACCTCAGATCACCAACACAGTTATCACTATGCTTGAGGTGAGCAGCTCCCTTCTCACTATCAGTCAGTTGGGTACCACTTACCAGGACACAGGCGCAGACTAAATTGTCTTCCTCTTAACCCAGGCACCCCAATATGGCCACTTGTGCTATCTGGAGGGACTGATGGTCCAAGGAGAATCTTTCCTGCTAGATGATATTGCCAGTGGGCATACATCCTACCAGCACAGTGGTGATGAGACCACCAATGTCTCCTGTTAACTGGAAGTGAGTGATGTCATCCACCATGTGCTGATCACTGTTGGGTTCACTGTCAGCCAGAGGACGATGAAAGGCCCAGCATCATTTTATCTAGTGCTGATGGGCTGCCTGGACCCTCTCTTGTGCTGGAAAATGGTGTCACTGACATCTCTACTTCCCTTATCTAGGGCACAGATGATGATACTGATGATCTGGCACTGACTTTCTTTGTGAAGGATGCCCCCCAGACTGGGTGATATTCTGGTAAATCAGGTGCCCATGGAGGCTATGTCTACATTTGTAAATTTAGGTCGACTTTAGCTAAGTCAACTTAACTAAGTTGACTTTAAGTCGACTTAGTTAAGTTGACTTAGCATGTCTACACCTAAATTTAAAGTCGACTTTGGGGGGAACTTACAAAGTTGACCTAGAGCGTCCACACAGGATGCCTAGGTCGACTTCTAGGGGCTAGGGAGACCTAGGGAAGGTCCATGGGGGTGGGGGGGCACCCCTTGCTCAGTGCCGGGGGCTCAGCCTTTGCCCCATTGTACATGGGTACAATGGGGCAAAGGGGGACAGGGATCCTGGCAGGGCATAGGGGCAGGGTGGGCAGGGCTCTGCCCTGCCCTGTGGGGGGGCATGCCAGGCTCCCCCTGTGCCCCCTCCCCCCCGGCAGGGAGGGCAGTGGAGGAGTCCTGGAGTGGCCCTAAGTTGACTTAGGGCTACTCCAGGTCTACACTGGCCTAAGTCGACTTTAAAAAGTCGACTTAAGCATTAAGTTGAATTAAAATGAGGTGTTATAAAGTTGACTTAATTTTCATTAAGTCGACTTTATTTTCCTTAAGTCGACTTAAGCAATTTGCTTAAGTCGACTTAAGGAAACTGTAGTGTAGATGCAGGGTAAATTAAGTCGATTTAAGCAAGCTTAAGTCGACTTAATTTACAAGTGTAGACGCACCCGGAGAGATTCACCCAGCAAGACCTTATCAGTGGGACAGTAGTCTATGCTCACACTGGAGGAGAGATTGGCCTAAAGAAAAGGTATGACTCTTTCAATCTGACTATCTCAGACCTCAACAGTGCGTGGGTGGTGGGAAGGAGCCCAGTGCAAGGGGGGGGGGGGCTGCCTGTGACTCTACTGCCTGTTGACAGCATTACACCTCAAGTAATGGTGGGCCCAGAGCTGTTCATTGTCTCAGAGGAAGGGAAGAATGCCCTGAGTCAGCAGCAGCTGGCTGTGGAGGATGTGGATACTCCCTTGGACAACATTTTGTGCAGCATCACTGTGCAGTCCTTTTCTGGATACCTGGAGAACATCTCTCCAGCCCCTGGGTCTGAAAAATCTAGAGCTGGCACTGCCCACAGTGCCTCCTCCATCACCTGGAACATGTCAACTACGTGCAGAGCATCCCCGAGGGGGTGAAGCCACTAGAAGACACATTCACTTTCTACTGTTCTGATGGCATTAACGTCTCCTCACATCACTTCTTCCCCATTATCATCACCCCTACCAATGATGAAAAACCTGACCTGTTTGTGCATGGGTTTGTCGTGCTGGACGGGATGAGTCTGGTTATTGATACGGCCATCCTCAAAGGAGCTGATGCTGATCTTCCCCCAGACCAGCTGCACCTCTTCATCAGTGTTCCACTCAAGCATGAGCGAATAGTGCAGCAGATAGCAACTGGCACCATATCCAGCCACAACTGCACACTGGAGGAGATCCAGGAGGGGTATGAGCATGATGACTTGGAGATTAAAGAGGATTGCTTCAAAATCCAGCTAGGAGAGGGCCAGCACATAGTGGAACAGAAAGTGCTAATCATGGTGATCCTTATGGATGATGAGACCCTTGATGATGAGCCCCCTAGGACGACTGAAACAAGTTGACTGAATCTGTTAGGAACATTCTTCATTGCATATACTAGAATAGCATTCAGCAAGCATTATCTTGTGCCACTTCATAGAAAGATGCTTGCATTTTTCAGCTATCAAAGAATAATGAAGGGAGCGGGGCGGAGGGGGTGGGCAGGGGACAGAAACTTTGATTCTTCCTTGTTAGTCTCCAGATATTCTGAAATCCCCCTTGGAGATAAGGAAATGTGACTTGTGGAAATGAGATAGGATGGAAAAAATGGAGGAGTTCTTTATAGTAAACTCTTAGAATCTCAGAATTATAGAGCTGGAAGGGACCTCATAAGGTCATCTAGTCCAACCTCCTGCTAAAAGCAGGACCACTCCCACTAAATCATCCCAGCCAGGTTTTAGTCTAACCAGACCTTAAATATCTCCAAAGACAGAGATTCCACCACCTTCCTAGGCAACCCATTCCAATGCTTCACCACCCTTCTAGTGAGAAAGTTTCTCCTAATATCCAACCTCGACCTCCCCCAGCTGTAATTTGAAACCATTGCTCCTTGTTCTGTCCTCTGTTACTACCGAGAACAGCCTAGCTCCCTCCTCTTTGGAACACCCCTTCAAGTAGTTGAAGGTTGCTATCAAATCCCCCCTCAGTCTTCTCTTCGGCAGACTAAATAAGCCTACTTCCTTCAGTCTCTCCTCGTAAGTCATGTGCCTCAGCCCCCTAATCATTTTTGTTGCCCTCCTCTGGACTCTTTCTAATTTGTCCACATCCTTTCTGTAGTGGGGAGCCCAAAACTGGACACAGTATTCCAGATGCGGCTTCACCAGTGTCAAATAGAGGGGAATTATCACATCCCTCGATCTGCTGGCAACACTCCTACTGATGCTGCCCAATATGCCATTGGCCTTTTTGGCAACAAGGGCACACTGTTGGCTCATATCCAGCTTCCCATCTACCATAACCCCCAGGTCCTTTTCTACAGCGCTGCTACTTAGCCGATTGGTCCCCAACCTGTAGCAGTGTATGGGGTTTTTCCGTCCTAAGTGCAGGACTTCGCACTTGTCTTTGTTGAACCTCATGAGGTTTCTTTTGGCCCAGTGTTCCAATTTGTCTAGGTGTCCCTGGATCCTGTCCCTGCCCTCCAGCGTGTCTACCATTCCCCACAGCTTGGTGTCATCCGCGAACTTACTAAGCACACAGTCTATCCCATCATTGAGATCATTAATGAAGATGTTAAACAGAACCAGCCCCAGGACCATTCCTACCTGCTGAGCCCATTGATCTAGTCAGTTGTCTATCCACCTTACGGTCCACTCGTCCAACCCATACTTCCTTAACTTGCCGACGAGAATTCTGTGGGAAACCGTATCAAAAGCTTTGCTAAAGTCAAGGTATACCATGTCAACGGCTCTTCTTGCACCCACAAATCCAGTCATCTCTTCATAGAAGGCAATCAGGTTGGTCAGGCACGATTTGCCCTTGGTGAATCCATGTTGACTGCTCCTGATCACTCTATTTTCCTCCAAGTGTTTCAGGGTGGATTCTTTGAGGACCTGCTCCATGATTTTTCCAGGGACTGAGGTCAGGCTGACCAGTCTGTAATTCCCCGGATCCTCCTTTTTCCCTTTCTTGAAGATAGATACTATATTTGCCTTTTTCCAATCCTCCGGGACCTCCCCTGTTCGCCACAAGTTTTCAAAGATAATGGCCGGCGGTTCCACAATCACTTCGGCCAACTCCCTCAGCACCCTCGGATGCAGTTCATCCAGCCCCATAGACTTGTGCACATCCAACATTTTTAAGTAGTCCCTAACCTGACCTTCCATCACAGAGGGCCGCTCTTCTTTTCTCCATTCTGAGCTACCCAGCGTAGTAGCCCGGGAGCTGGCCCTCCTTGTGAAGACTGAAGTAAAAAAAGCATTGAGTACTTCAGCCTTTTCCGCATCATCCACCATAAGGATACCTGCCTCATTCAGTAAGGGACCCACACCATCCCTGATCCTCTTCTTGTTACTGACATACTTGTAGAACCCCTTTCTGTTATCCTTCACATCCCTTGCTACCTGCAACTCCAATTGTCCTTTGGCCTTTCTGATTTTATCCCTGCAGTCCCAAGCAATATCTTTATACACCTCCCTTGTCATCTGTCCAAGCTTCCACTTCTGTAAGCTTCCTTTTTATGTTTCAACTCAATGCAGAGTTCTCTGCTAAGCCACGCTGGGCGCCTTCCATATTTGCTGTTCTTTCTGCACATCGGAATGATATCTTCCTGTGCCTTTAACAGGGTTTCTTTAAAATATAGCCAGCTCTCTTGGACACTTCTTCCCTTCAGATCAACCTCCCAAAGGATCCTGCCCATCAGTTCCCTAAGGGAGCTAAAATCTGCTTTTCTGAAGTCCAGGGTGTGTGTTCTGCTTCTTTCCTTCCTTCCATTGATCAGGATCCTGAACTCTACCATCTCATGGTTGCTGCTGCCCAGGTTGCCATTCACTTCTACTTCCCCGATCAATTCTTCTCTGTTTGTGATCAATAGGTCTAGAGGTGCAAGGCCCCTAGTTGGTTCCTCCAGCATTTGTACCAGGAAGTTGTCCTCAACACTCTCCAAAAACTTCCTGGATTGCCTGTGCACTGCTGTATTGCCCTCCCAGCAGATGTCAGGATAATTGAAGTCCCCCATGAGAACCAGGGCCTGCAATCTGGAAACTTCTGCTAGTTGTCCATAGAACACCTCATCCACCTCCTTCTTCTGGTCTGGCAGTCTGTAGCAGACACCCATCACGACATCCCCCTTATTGCATTCTTCTCTAAACTTAACCCACAGACTTTCAACTGGCTTGTTTCCACTTTTGTAGTGGAGCTTCGTGCAGTCATACAGCTCTTTTACATAAAGTGCTACTCCTCCACCTCTTCTTCCCTGCCTGTCCTTCCTGAAGAATTTATACCCATCCATGGCAGTGCTCCAGTCATGTAAGTTATCCCACCATGTTTCTGTTATTCCAATTACATCATAGTTCCTTGTCTGTGCCAGTACTACCAATTCTTCCTGCTTGTTTCCCAGGCTCCTCGCATTTGTGTACAGACACTTAAAATACCGGGCCGATTGCCCTACTTTGCCCTGTCAATTATCTCTCCTGTTGCATCTTCCTCCTTGCAATTTCTCCCAGTGTCCTCCTGCCCCACTCACCTCAGGTATTAGGGCTTCATTAGGACACATAAGACAATTATTTGATTTCCCCTCCCAGTTCCGACTACCGTCTCTTTTATCCCTGCTGTTACAGTCCCGCCCCCCCCCCCCCGTTCCATTCCTTCCCCCAGGTCTCCCTCAGTTTCACTTACCTGTGGGCTTTGGTCACCTTCCCCCTTCAAACCTAGTTTAAAGCTCTCCTCACTAGGTTAGCCAGTCTACTTCCAAATAAGCTCTTCCCCTTCCTCGATAGGTGGAGTCCATCTCTGCCTAGCAGTCCTTCTTCCTGAAACAGCACCCCATGGTCGAGGAAGCCAAAGCCCTCCCAGTAACTCTATCTTCACAGCCAGGCATTCACCTCCAGGATGCATCTGTCTCTGATCAGGTTTCTTCCCTTTACCAGAAGGATCGAGGAGAACACCACCTGTGCACCGAACTCCTTCACCCATGCTCCCAGAGTACTGTAGTCACTTTTAATCTGCCAAGGGTCACCTCTCACAGTATCATTGATTCCCACATGGATGAGTAGCATGGGGTAGTAGTCAGAGGGACAGATGATTCTTGACAATCCCTCCGTAACATCTTGGATACAGGCCCCCGGCAGGCAGCATACCGCCCGAGAGGCCTTGTCAGGGCGACAGATGGGTGCCTCTGTCCCCCTCAGAAGAGAGTTCCCAACCACCACAACCTGATGTTTCCTCCTGGGTGTGACAGTTGTGATCTTCTTGTTTCCACTTTCATAGTGGAGCTCCAAGCAGTCATACAGCTCTTTTACATATAGACTTATAGACTCTAAGGTCAGAAGGGATAAAATACACTCCTTACAGATAAATTAAATTAAATTAAAACTCCATGGCCAAAATTTTTCCAACTTATAGTTACCTAAGGGTTTGGCATCTGTATAAGAGGACTGATTTCTCAAACAGACTGAGCATTCACCATTCCCAATGGTGTAAAGTTGTTTTAACATTAAGTTTCCCTTTTCTATTCACAACCTATTCTTCAGCTTAATTAACTTTTTTTCTGAGAATTATTTTGTTTTTAAAAAGTTGTGACATTTTCATGCTCCCTGGATCACAAGCAAGAGGGAATGGGACAGGTGGTTTTCACTTTCCAGGACACTCTGTATTGGGTCAGGAAAAACATAGTTTAAATGATAGCTGCAGAAAGGAAGAGAGTTATTCACTCTCCAAGGCTCCTCTCTTCCATTTCACACCAATCTGATGGTTAGGATTCATGAGCCCTGGTCTATACTTGCCACCAGGGGCATCACTGCCCTGGATATTGGTTCGGGGCCCAAGCCCTGGCCCCGCCCCCTCAGCCCAGGTCAGACTCTTACTGCTGCTGGTCCGGCTCAGGTCAGGGCCTGCCTGCACCGGATTGGAGCTTCACTGTCGGCTGGGTCTCAAGTCCCTGGGCCGGGGCCAGCACCAGATTGTGCAGCTGCCAGCTGGGCCCTGGATTGGATGGCCCCTGGCAGCCAGGGATTGGGTCTGGCACCGGATCGCGCGGCCCCAAGTGACGGGGCTGGCACCGGATTGGGTAGCCGCTGGCCGGGCTCCGGGTCAGGCTGCCCCCACCAGCCAGGTCCTGGGTTCCCTGGCTGGAGCTGGCAACTGATCCGTTGGCCCCTGGCAGCTAGGCCCTGGGTTCCCGCCAGACTCGGGGCACTGGAACCAGGATGTGGGGCTTGTGCCCCATGTGCCCGGTGCCAGCAACGCCACTCCTTGCCGTGCTTTTTGGTGGCAGTCGACGGGAGATAAGCAAGGTACATAAAATACCTTGCGTATCTCCTGACGAGTTCCTAACTACCCCTTACACACTGCGCCAAGCCAATCAGAAATGGCATCCGGTTGGCGTAGCACTACTCCACTTACAGGGCTGTAGTTAGAGCTTTGATTTCGTGTTCAACTGAGCAAATCTTTAGCCGTCAGTATAGACATAGCCTGAGACCAGGTTTTTTCTGCTTCCCAAGACCTCAGTTTGATTCCAGACTTCGTCACTTGGGTATTGTTTATTTGGCATATAGCAATGCTATGCTGAGTTGATTGGACTCAACACAGGGAGATGGATGCAGTGTACATCACAGCTCTAAAGTTATCCTCTCCCTTTTTGTATGTTACACATCTCTTTGTATTTACTATATATTTCATTATACATTTTCAACTTGACTTGGTTACTTTTCAGGAACCAATCCCTGTGCAGTTTGCACTGTTCATGCATTGTCTATGGTTTGACTTCCTCTTTACCCCATCTCTACATTCCTAACTCACCTCATCTATCTCCCTTTTATCTTAGTTGGCTCAGACATTGTCTTCTTCACCTACTGATCTACGGAGTTATTTTATTTAGCACAAATGGTCATCTTCAACCTGATGGTTCATTTACCTTCCTAAATCTGTCTTCCAAGAGGTGAGTCCTGTGTTAATAATTCGTGTCAGGCCAGACCTCAGTTCCCCTGATGAAACTTATTGGGGTCTTCAGCTGCATTAGCCTAATTAGCCTCAGAATCTCCATAAACTCAGGTTATTTTTTCCTGACTCCACATCCCCTCTTTCCAGATTTCCCTTGCCATTTTCCACTGTTCCCCCACCACTGGGTCCCCATCTCCTGTTGTCCTGCTCCCCACCACTCAGCATCCTAGATTTCTCTTCCCAGTCTCCACCTCCTTATCCTATCTCCTGCTCTGATTTTCCTTTTCTGCCTGTATGCCCCTCCTGGTTTCCCCCTCTCATTCTCTGACCACATCTACAGTCTTCTAGCAAATAGAAGAACACTTCTCAGGGAGGACACTTACTAGGATAATGAAAATAACTTGTTTAGCCTGATCTCTTTCTACTTCCAATGGCTCCAGTCCTTAAGGATTAAGATTTCTAAATAATTCTTCTCTAGATAGAAGGAACCTTTGAGTCAGAATGGCCCCATTTCCAAGTGTATAATGAGCTGCATCTCTGTGTGAAATTTGGATTCCATAATTGGCCACCAGATTCATGGGCCCTGCTGCTCTGTGATGGTGCAGCAGTGAGCAAGATGCTTTCCTAGTTTTATGAGGCTATTCATGGTAGCAGTCTCTGAGGATCTCAGAGGCTTCTTGTTCCTGCTCTCCACTTAGGAGCTGGACTTTGAGAAGGAATCAGGGAGGAGTTAGGGATCTTGGTCCTGGACTTGCTCAGAGAGGGTCAGCGCACGCGGAGAAGCAATCTGTTGCTCCATACTAATGGATGGAAGAAATGGCTCCACTGCTCATGGAGTGAGGTGGTTTCATCTCACCCCTTTCTGCTGATTGTGGCTATTAATCCACAATCCAGCCAATGAATAGTTACCTTTTTAAAAAAAAAAAAAGTGGCTTGACTCTGAGGTACTGCTCACCCATCACTCATACTGACACTGGAGGAAGAAAGAGGTGTTCAGCACCTCTGAAAATCAGACCACATAAATAGGTGACTGACTTTAGCATGAGACCAGAATCAAGCCCATGCTGTCAATTTCAAACAAACAGTGGGTCAAATTTTGATTTCAATTGTACTAATACATCTAGAGTAATCCCACTGATGTCAGGGGAATCATTGTTGAATGCACCAGTGTAAATGAGACCACTCAGACTCCAGCCCTGTTCATGTGAACGCTAAACCCAGTGAATCAAATTTGGTCAAACTTGGCAAAAAAATAAAAACAACAACAACCCTCCCGCCCCGCCCCCCGGGGGGGGCCCCCCCCCATCTCCTCCATCACTCTGAGACCAAGTTTGGAAGGTTTCAGTCTGAAAGGAATGTTCTTGCTCTAGTTCTGACTTTTCAGATAAAGTGGTTTTGTCTAGAAATTGCTTTCTAGCCTTAGTTATAGCGGTGCTCGGCTCAAGCTGTAGGCCTGATTTTTAGGAATAAATGACCAGATGCTCCTGTCAGTCTCACTCAGAAATTCCATGTGCTTTATTTGGAGAGGTGCACAAAGACCCATTTATTTTTGGTTTAGATTCATTTAGGCATGTGATCCCTATATAGAGAGCCCATAAAGGATGAAAAATGCTGTATAAACACAGAGTACTGTTGTTGTTACTGATCAATCATAGCTTGAGCACATGAGAATAATTAAAAACAGAGTGTACTTTTGGAAGGGATTGGTGCAATCTAAGCATGAGCTTTTCCACAATATTTTCTCGGTAGTGCAGTAATTATTGCAAGGCCATTTATGTACCAGGATTCAAAACAAAACAAAAAGAACAAAAAATACCTCAACAGTGTTTGCACTGAACACAGTGAATGGTGTTTAAACCTTTGATTTCTTAAGTAGCTGAGATCAGCCACATAGCTTCTTTCTCATCGTGCCGAAAATAATCATTGGGCGTAAGCGGGGCAAGTATGCTTTTGCCTTCCTAAGTCTTCATCTGAGTTTACCCTATTATTCATGTTCAAAGACACGTACTGAGAACTGATTCTGACTGCTACTTCATTTACCAAAGTCATTTTCATGCCTTTTTAAAGTTAAATAAGCATCATATTTAAAAGTTTATGCTGGAGTGTGTGACTATAAAGAGAGATGCCAATCAGAAAGGAGACCTTAATTGTTTTTAAAATATGCATTAAGAGTACGCCATAGAAACTAAGCAGCAAACAGACAAGAAATTGGCAATGTTTAATAGAAGTCCCACACGGAAAGGCCTCTTTACACAGGGCTGAGTGAGTACTTTTTGTCAAAAAATGCAAAATATAGAACACAGTCATCCATTTTCACTTTTTCAAATTAAACATACCAAAGAATTACCTGATAATTCATTTAAGTGACTAACAGTTGAAGAGACAACGAGAGTCCTGTGGCACCTTAAAGACTAACAAATTTCCTTGGGCATAAGCTTTCATGGGCTCCCACCCACTTCATCAGATGCATCTGGCACCCGGCAGCCCACAAAAGCTTATGCCTGAAGAAATTTGTTAGTCTTTGAGGTGCCACAGGACTCTCGTTATTTTTGCTGTACACAGACTAACACAGCTACCTCCCTGGAACTTCACAGCTGAAGAGAGAGACTATTCTTCAAACATAATTTAAATACTTCTTGATTTTATCCCTTTGGTAGTGATTATACTTAAATCTACTTTTCTCTCTCCATTAAACCTCTCTGAATTGTTGATGTCCAACCTCTTCCATCACCTGAACAGGACAAAAATTTAACTTAGACTCCCTTCTTAATAATACTTTAATTCACTTTTTATCACCTTTGACAATTCCATTAACTTCCCTTTGACAACTCCATTAACTTCCCACTGATGCTCACAAATTTGACATTCTTACTCATTTACTTTTATCCTGGTGCCCATGCTCCCAACAAATCTTGTTTCTTTACCCCTTCGAACATTTTTAATACTCTTCCATTCTGTCCCTCCTGCCAAATCTCCAGTTCATAAAAATATCAGAAATGATAAGATTGTCTTGGGTTATGCGAGTTACAGAAATGGAGATTGACTGACTGAAATTTTGTATATGGATTCAGATGTACACTTTCCTAAAATTCTGTAGTGTTTGTTTTTGTCTGGGATTTTGGTATGTGCCCACCTCTATTAGAAAAGGAATAACTTGATTGCAGAGCTATCCCAATGATGTAAGGTTAAAACTGCATGTGAGGGTATGTTTTTCAGCCAATCAGATATGTAATCTGATTTCAGAATAGAACTTGCCCACCTCGGCCTTCTTCTTGTGTGTCTAGCACCCTCCATGTTTTTGGATCCAATATCTGTTTTGCAAAAGATAGGTATTTTGATACCTTAAGAAAAACATTACAAAATGCTTAATAATAAACTGTAAAAGTAGATTGGCTACATTTTGATGGCCAGAAGGTACAACCTGCACATGCCTAGATTAATCTCCACCTGAAAGCACCAGGAAGAGCTTTGTCTCAGGAGGCAAAACTGTCCCTCAGTGCTCCAGAGTGCAACAAGGAAATGTGTACTGTTCTTCTCCTTGGGATGGTGCAGCAGTCTTCCCACTACAAAAAGTGAACCCTTTGCAGGTGGTCTTACCTTCCACTCTCCCAACTGTATTCTATTTCAGCTAGAGTGCCCCCTTGAGGATTCATAGACAGAGGGAACAGATGTTGTTCCCCCTAATGCAGGGTCTGCCTTTCCTTGCCCTTCTATGGCTGCCCAGTGTGAGGGAAAGTGCAAGGATCCTTCTTGTTGTTCTGGGGCCAAGGACAATGATGTTTTTACAGCAACTGAAATATGTTTGGCACTTCAGGTACCTCTGTAAATCAGCTAGCATTGCTGATGGGCCCTACCTGCAAAGTTCAGATCTAGGTCTGACCTTTCTCAAGTTCAGTGATATTCAGATCCAAGGCTTTCATTTCTGTCCATGCTAGGCAGTATATATTTCATCAGGCTATTCAAGATTTGCCACCACAGGCTGGTGACAATTATGTCTGCTTGTCTATGAAAGAAATATGTCTGTAACTAAGCAGCTGCTTTTGCTGACAGTGTAAAAATATATCAGATTTATCTGAGAAAGCTGGTGATAAGGGGTAACTACTCTTATCATTCCCAGATAGTAAAGTTCTTCACTTCCCAGAGGTATGATCAGTGATTATTCTGAGCTTTCCTACACCACTATGAGGAGCATTCCCTAACCACTGTTTACCGCATCAACTATATTGCTAAGTTTTGACACATTGATGTAATTTTGGGAGTTACAAATGCAATAACTTTCCAAGAGGGCAGGCATGCTCATGGAACCCGGCAGTTTCAAGCCATTAATCAGTCAGCTCGCCTCTGGTTAGAACAATTTAAAGGTCAAACTATAAAATAAATCTCCTGAACCGAGTCTAGATTTACAATGCCCCTGAGAGCTGCATATAGATTCAGCACCTTCAGGAACCTGAAATGCCAAACATATTAAAATGCATCACAAAAGAGCATTGGCTCAGAGGAATAAGTTAATTTATGACTATAACTACTGTTCACATTACAGAGTCAGCTTTATCTCATGCATACGCACTCAAAGTGAGCCTTGTAAAACATGAGTTTTCGCCCTTTGTAATAATAGTTAGACCTTCTGAATTATGGCTGCCATCAGATAATTATGTTCCTTGTGCTTTGAACATTAGTGCTATCAGCCACCAGGTATTATGACTGCATGGGAAAATGGTTACAACTATCAGGTAATATCTTGTTTTGCAACTTAATGAATACTGTGGAATTGAATGTTTTTAATACCGTTGCAAACATTCTTAAACAGAGTAACTAGGTTATATTTTAAATGGGATGGTGTTTGCTCTAACCTTACATACTTATTTTATGTATATCCCTCTTTCTTCTTGGTGGAGGTGGAGGCAGGGATGTTCAGATATTCAAGGAAGGTTCCTCCTTTTCTAATTCAAGAGTCACAACTGCATGATCAGTCCATGACAGAGGAACAAACATATAAAGAATACATTTCTAAGTACATTAGATCTGCACTTTTCAATAACCTCCAGTCTGTGTGGTGTTTCACTCTCTCTTACTCCATCACTTGTGATTATGTCACAGGCAACGTTAATTTTCAAGGTGTATGGCTGTGCAGAATCTTGCTCCAAGGTCGTGCAGATTTTATTCCCTTAAAACAGCATGGCGCACGGCTTGATTGGGTTTTCCCAGTAGCATTGTTCACATTCTATATTTGAAGTGCTCTCCAATTTAGACCCAATTTATCCAATATTGTGAGCTCGTTTGCACTGATGTGTGACTGGAATTACTCTATAGTAGTAGTGTAAAACTATTGTGAGATCAGAATCTGACCCCTAATATCTAATGCTATGTCTGGCATTTCTTGCTGTAAACACTGGTGGCATATGGTATCCATCACTGGTGGGTCTTCTGCAGTGGTTAAAGTATAATTTGACAGGCCCCGGAACCCTCCTAATCTCCGGGCCCCCTTCCTGTATTGTCTGGGCCCCCTGTGACCGGGGCCTCCTGGGATACCCTCCTAGACGTGCAAAAATCAGGGCAAGCTGCAAAATCGGGAGCCAAACTCCCCACACACTGATGGGTGGTACTTAAACCAGTCTCCCTATCAGTCACAATCAGGCTTCTGGTTCCCCACACTGGGTACCAAGAAGTCTGCCCAAAATAGAAACAGCTCCCTTTATTGCACTCCAGCTCCTCCAGCTCCCACCTAGCTGCACGGTCCCTTAAAGATATTGGTTCTCCTGACCCCAAAGGGCCAGCCACAGCACACAGGACAATATAGGTTTGGATCTTACCCAAAATACCACACTGGTAGCCAATCCTTTAGCAACTACAACTAAAGGTTTAATATAAGAAGAAAAGAAGCAAAATATGAGAGATGTTAAAGGGTCAAAGCGAATCACATACATACAAATGATTTAAAGTTCATGAAGAGCAGTTTGCAGGCTTGTTCCTCTGGTAAACACCCAGCATCAGGGTGGGCCTCAATCCTTTGTTCAGTCTCAGAGGAATAGTTCCAGAGATGGGTGTTGGCTGTAGACTGGGGACTTGAGAGCAAGATGGAGTCAGGACTGCTGCCTTTTATCACCTCTGGCCTTCTCCATGCTGTGTGCAGTTCTCTCCAATCAAACTGGAGTTGAGTCACATGTTCAAATCCTAGTGGCTCAACAGGTTTTGTTCTTTGGCCCATTATACTGGGGAGCTTCCTTAATTGGCCATTAAGGAGACAATGGCCAGGTAGACATTCAGTCTGGGGAGTTTCCCCGGCCTTACACAAGTTAAAATATAACAATCATATTCCTAACTTCTAATATGAATACAAATCCTACAAATAAACTATATAATCATTCCCCACAAATTATTACCTTTCTATTGACACCAAACATGGCATAGTTCCTATGGATTATAACAATTATAAAATATTAATACAAAATAATATCATAAATGGTTCCCTAAATCCGGACAGCGTCACACCCCCTTCATGCATGTGCGGGCCCCAGCCCAAGTAGGCATTTGCAACCACTGCTCAGTACCACATGCTCCATAAAAATATTTATAATTTTATATGACGTTTATGTCTATAGCAAACACTGCATCACACAATAAGTATTAGGACAACAGAGTCCTGTGGCACTTTTAAAGACTAACAGATGTATTTATTGCATAAGCTCATGCGATAAATAAATCTGTTAGTCTTTAAAAGTGCCACAGGACTCTGTTGTCTTTCTACAATAGACTAACATGGCTACCCCTTTGGAATTTGACAATAAGTATTGTGATTAACAACGGTAGGGCGTAGGACCTGCCAGCAGCCAGGGCAAGGTGAGACATGAGTTCCGCCAGAGTTTTCTATTTTTAGCGGCCCTGGAACTCTGGCCCCTCAAATTTGTGGGCCCCAGAACTGTGTTCCAGTGTGTTCCCCCTTACTTTAACCCCTGGGCTTCTGGCATTAGACACTAACAGACAATTCATCTCTGCTGTAACTCCATTGACTTTCCTTTGTCTACAGATTGCCCTAGTTTGTACAGTCTGAGTTTCACCTTGAGTGTTCGGTATGTTAAAGGCAAAAACTCAGCCTAAATCATGGAGTTTCAAATGTTTTTTTGTCAAAACTGCAAATTTAGCATGTTTTACCCATGGAATCATAAATCAGCCCAAGTTCACTAGAAAGGTTTATGAATCTTTCCAGCAATCTGGGCTGGGTTTTGGACTTGTAATAAAATCTAAATCCAAGAAGGGAGTTTTGTAGGGTTTGGGATTTCATATATAGCCCCCATAAATAATCTGTATTTGCTGTATAGGTTATAGGAACAGGTTGTAAATAAATCTTCTTTGTTTGAGATACCAGGTAAGTGCTATGTTTTCTCATTAAGAGTGGATAATGGATATTTCCTATCATTTTTGTTTTGTTTGTAAGCAGACAAGTGTAACAGTAATAACCAGAGCACACAGGATTTTGGGGGGGAGTTAGTGACAATCTGGAAGGACAAAATAATCAAGGAGTCTAGTAGCACTTTTAAAGACTAACTAATTTATTTATCACATGAGCTTTCATGGGAGAAAATCCCACCTCATCAGATGCCTGGAGATGGAGAACTTCTGAGGAATGGCAGGAAAATAAATGCGGGGAAGTATAAGCCATAGGATCAGGTCAGACTGTTCCAGCAAATCAAAGCAGCTGTTTAGATTCAAACAATGGAGAACAGCATATTAGAGGGAGGTGAGGTAAAAAGAAAGCAAAATTACCTGTTGTAATGAGAAAAAAAGCCAAAATCTCTATTTACCCCTAAGGCAATGGTGTCAAATCTGCATATGAATTCCAAGTCTGCAGTTTCTCTTTGAAGCTTTGATTTGTTATCCATTTGTCTAAGTACAGCTATTAATAAATCATCAATGGAGTGAGCAGGAAGATTGAAGTGTTCCCCTATTGGTTTTTTAATTTTGTTATTTCTGATCTCAGTTTTGTGCCCATTTATTCATTTGTGCAGAGACTGTCCTGTTTGTCCAATGTATAAGGCAGGGGAAGAGGGACACATTTTCAGCACATGATGGCATAAATCACATTGGTGGACAAGCAGGTGAACGAGCCCTTAATAGAGTAGCTGGTTTGATTAGGTCCTGTGTTGGTGCCTTTTTGTGCAGATAGGTGGGCAAAAATGGCAATGTGGTTTGTTGCAGGGTTATGTGCCTGCTTTAATGTTTCTGTTGTTTGGTCTGTAGTTGCTGGTGAGTATCTGCTTAAGACTGGGGGGCTGTCTGTAAGTGAGGAGAGGTCTGTCTCCCAAGGCCTGGGAGAGTGAGGGATCATCCTGTAAAGTTAATGGCCCAAGGGTCAGCACAGTTCCATTAACTGCAGCCACTCATTGTCAGAGTTTTGGCTGGGGCTTGGTTCTACAGTCGGTTAATCTTGTCAGAAAGCCTGGAGCCTGAGGTAGACCTGACCATAAAGATTTGTTCTGCTAGGTGATGCAATTTCTGGTGGCTAAATTAAAGTGTATTTGTAAGGAGGTTATGCTCTATGCATTAATCAGTCTGAAGACTGATACTATCATCTGTAGATTCAAGAACCTGGAGGATTGAAATAATAGGGCCATGTCTACACTGGGGCACCATCTAAAGTAGAGGTTACATCAACGTACTAAAACCAGAGGAGAGTCTCTTGGTCCGGCTTCTTATCATAGAATCATAGGGTTGGAAGGGACCTCACGAGGTCATCTAGTCCAACCCCCTGCTAAAAAGCAGGACCACTCCCCCTAAATTATCCCAGCCAGAGTTTTGTCTAACCGAGCCTTAAAAATCTCCAAAGATGAAGATTCTACCACCTCCCTAGATAGCCCATTCCAATGCTTCACCACCCTCCTAGTGAGAAAGTTTTTCCTAATATCCAACCTTGACCTCCCCAGCTGTAATTTGAAACCATTGCTCCTTGTTCTGTCCTCTGTTACCCTCGAGAACAGCCTAGCTCCCTCCTCTTTGGAGCAACCCTTCAAGTAGTTGAAGGTTGCTATCAAATCTCCCCTCAGTCTTCTCTTCTGTAGACTAAATAAGCCTAGTTCCTTCAGTCTCTCCTCATAAGTCATGTGCCCCAGCCCCCTAATCATTTTTGTTGCCCTCCGCTGGACTCTTTCTAATTTGTCCACATCCTTTCTGTAGTGGGGAGCCCAAAACTGGACACAGTACTCCAGATGCGGCCTGACCAGTGTCGAATAGAGGGGAATTATCACATCCCTCGATCTGCTGGCAATACTCCTACTGATGCAGCCTAATATGCCATTGGCCTTTTTGGCAACAAGGGCACACTGTTGGCTCATATTCATCTTCCCGTCCACCATAACTCCCAGGTCCTTTTCTACAGCGCTGCTACTTAGCTGATCGGTCCCCAGCCTGTAGCAGTGCATGGGATTTTTCCGTCCTAAGTGCAGGACTTTGCACTTGTCTTTGTTGAACCTCATGAGGTTTCTTTCAGCCCAGTGTTCCAATTTGTCCAAGTCTCCCTGGATCCTGTCCCTGCCCTCCAGAGTATCTACCATTCCCCCCAACTTGGTGTCATCCGCAAACTTACTAAGCACGCAGTCTATTCCATCATCAAGATCATTAATGAAGATGTTGAATAGAACCGGCCCCAGGACCGACCCCTGGGGCACTCCACTCGTTACCGGTTGCCAACCAGACATCGAGCCATTGATTCCTACCCGCTGAGCCCATTGATCTAACCAGTTTTCGATCCACCTTACGGTCCACTCGTCCAACCCATACTTCCTTAACTTGCCAACGAGAATGCTGTGGGAAACCGTATCAAAAGCCTTGCTAAAGTCAAGGTATATCACGTCAACGGCTCTTCCCGCATCCACAAATCCAGTCATCTCATCATAGAAGGAAATCAGGTTGGTCAGGCACGATTTGCCCTTGGTGAATCCATGTTGACTGTTCCTGATCACTCTATTGTCCTCCAAGTGTTTCAGGATGGATTCCTTGACGACCTGCTCCATGATTTTCCCAGGGATTGAGGTGAGGCTGACCGGTCTGTAGTTCCCCGGATCCTCCTTTTTCCCTTTCTTAAAGATAGGTACTATATTTGCCTTTTTCCAATCCTCCGGGACCACCCCTGTTCGCCACGAGTTCTCAAAGATAATGGCCAGCGGCTCTGCAATCACTTCCCCCAACTCCCTCAGCACCCTCGGATGCAGTTCATCCGGCCCCATGGACTTGTGCACATCCAATTTCATTAAGTGTTCCCTAACCTGACTTTCCATCACTGAGGGCCACTCTTCTCTCCAGTCCGCGTTACCCCGTGTAGTAGCCTGGGAGCTGTCCCGCCCCGTGAAGACTGAAGCAAAAAAAGCATTGAGTACTTCAGCCTTTTCCGCATCATCCTCCACGAGGATGCCTGCCCCATTCAGTAAGGGACCTACACCACCTCTGATCCTTTTCTTGTTGCTGATATACTTATAGAACCCCTTTCTGTTATCCTTCACATCTCTTGCTAGCTGCAACTCCAATTGTCCTTTGGCCTTTCTGATTTTATCCCTGCAGTCCCGAGCAATATCTTTATACGCCTCCCTTGTCATCTGTCCAAGCTTCCACTTCTTGTAAGCTTCCCTTTTATGTTTCAGCTCCCCGCAGAGTTCCCTGCTAAGCCACGCTGGTCGCCGTCCACATTTGCTGTTCTTTCTGCACATCGGAATGTGATCTTCCTGTGCCTTTAACAGGGTTTCTTTAAAATACAGCCAGCTGTCTTGGACACCTTTCCCCTTCAGATCAGCTTCCCATGGGACCCTGCCCATCAGCTCCCTAAGGGAGCCAAAATCTGCTTTTCTGAAGTCCAGGGTGTGTGTTCTGCTTCTTTCCTTCCTTCCATTGATCAGGATCCTGAACTCTACCATCTCATGGTTGCTGCTGCCCAGGTTGCCATTTACTTCTACTTCCCCAATCAATTCTTCTCTGTTTGTGAGCAATAGGTCTAGAGGTGCAAGGCCCCTAGTTGGTTCCTCCAGCATTTGAACTAGGAAGTTGTCTTCAATACTCTCCAAAAACTTCCTGGATCGCCTGTGCACTGCTGTATTATCTTCCCAGCAGACATCAGGATAATTGAAGTCCCCCATAAGAACCAGGGCCTGCGACGATCTGTAAACTTCTGTTAGTTGTCCATAGAACGCCTCATCCACCTCCTCTTTCTGGTCTGGCGGTCTGTAGCAGACACCCACCACAACATCCCCCTTGTTGCATTCTCCCCTAAACTTAACCCACAAGCTTTCAACCATCTTGTTTCCACTTTCATAGTGGAGCTCCGAGCAGTCATACAGCTCTTTTACATATAACGCTACTCCTCCCCCCCTTTTTCCCTGCCTGTCCTTCCTGAACAATTTATATCCATCCATGGCAGTGCTCCAGTCATGCAAGTTATCCCACCACGTTTCTGTTATTCCAATTATATCATAGTTCCTTGACTGTGCCAGTACTACCAATTCTTCCTGCTTGTTTCCCAGGCTCCTCGCATTTGTGTACAGGCACCTAAGATACCGGGCCCATTGCCCTACTTTGCCCTGTCGATTCTCCCTCCTGTCGCATCTTCCCCCTTGCAATTTCTCCCGGTGTCCTCCTTCCCCACTCGCCTGAGGTATTATGACTTTATCAAGAAATAAACAATTATTTGACCCCAGCCCCCAGTTCCAACTACCCTCTCTTTTATTCCTGCTATTACAGCCCCAGCATCCCCCAAGTTCCATCCCTTCCCCCAGGTTTCCCTCAGTTTCACTTACCTGTGGGTCTTGGTCATCTTCCCCCTTCGGACCTAGTTTAAAGCCCTCCTTACCAGGTTAGCCAGTCTGCTTCCAAATATGCTCTTTCCCTTCCTGGATAGGTGGAGTCCGTCTCTGCCTAGCAGTCCTTCTTCCTGAAACAGCACCCCATGGTCGAGGAAGCCAAAGCCCTCCCGGTAACACCATCTCCGCAGCCAGGCATTCACCTCCAGGATGCATCTGTCTCTGCTCGGGCCCCTACCCTTGACCGGAAGGATCGAGGAGAACACCACCTGTGCACCGAACTCCTTCACCCGTGCTCCCAGAGCCCTGTAGTCACCTTTGATCTGCAGAGGGTCACCTCTCGCAGTATCATTGGTTCCCACATGGATGAGTAGCATGGGGTAGTAGTCAGAGGGACGGATGATTCTCGACAATCCCTCCGTAACGTCTCGGATACGGGCGCCTGGCAGGCAGCATACCTCCCGAGAAGCCTTATCTGGGCGACAGATGGGTGCCTCCGTCCCCCTCAGAAGAGAGTCCCCAACCACCACAACCCGACGTTTTCTCCTGGGTGTGATGGTTGTGATCCTCCCAACCTCGGGGGTGCACGGCTTCTCCTCTTCCATATCATCTCCCGTCTGTAGTGCTGCAAAGCGGTTCTTTACCACAACGGAGGGTGGGATGGGAGCAGGGGTGGAGCACTGTCTGCTGCCAGAAGTAACCAGCTGCCAGTGTCCACCCTCTGCTTGAGCCATCCCATCCTTCTCCGAGGGTGTGGCAGCAGTCCTTTGCCTCTGGATAGTTTCCTCATCCTTGCATGTTTCCTCATGAATGCTATCCAGGAACTTCTCCAGGGCATGGATACTCCTGAGCCTGGCCACCTCCTCCTGTAACTCCCCCACCTGCTTCCTGAGAGATTCCACCAGGAGACACCTGTCACATTGAATGATCTCCCCAGCGTGACCATCTGAGAGTGGGAAATGCAGGCCACAGTCCTTGCAAGTCCACGTCAGGATCTGGGTAGAGATATCCATGGTCAGTATGTCTGTCTGGATACAGGCGCAGGTGGAGGAGACAGTAGCAGTGCTGGCACAAGTGGCGCGGGTCCTCTTCACCATAGTAGCTACACAAACCCCAAACTCCCTCGCAAACTCCCCTGTTTGCAGTCCCTGGTTGCTCAGCCACTGGCTTTTAAGGCCTTCTCTGCCTGGGTCAGCCCTTGCCCCTCGTTAAGCACACAGGGGAAGGGTGATCACAAGGCTGATTGAGCTGAGCAGGGCTGAGCAGAGAACAATGGTACAAACAGCCCCCAGACAATCACACAATCACAATCCCAACTCACACAGTAACTGACAATTCACAGAAATCACCTGTGGGAAAAAAAGACACAAGCACAAGCACACACAGTCAGCAATTCACTCTCTCCCTTGCTTCTTCAGCAAGGGGATCTCCTTCGCCTCCTTCTCAGGGCTTCTCCTTCTCCTTCCCTCGCAAACTCCCCTGTTTGCAGTCCCTGTTCGCAAGCAGGGTCTTCTTCTGGTCCCTGGTGTAGACACTGGGCCGGGGCTGCCGCTGGCTCCCGAAGCCCTGGGGCTGGGACTGCAGGAACTGGTGGCAGCCTCAGCCTTGGGGCTCGGGGCACTGTCAGCAGCCCTGGCTGAGGGCTGTTGAGCCCCCAGCTGGAGGCTAGGATCTACACTGGGGTTAAGGCGAATTATTACATTCGCCTTTAACCCTACGCCTCTTGGAGGGGTGGACTTACAAGGTTGACTTATAACCTCCCTTAATTCAACCTTCCAGCAGCCTGAGTGTGTAAACAGGCAGTAGAAGGTCAAAGTAAGGAGCGTTACATCGACCTAACCCCTCAGTGTAGACCAGGCCTAGGGGAAATGCATGCACAGGCAGACGGCATCCTCCTCTTTTTCTTGTGTGTAACACATCCCTCTAATCCCTTACCAACTTTTCCGCAAAGACCGTCTCTTTAGTTTTTTGGATTTGACTTGTTCTTTTAGGTTTTCAGTTAAAAGTAGGACCAGTTAGCTATAATGTAGATTCTATATCTGAACATTGCCACTGTCATCAACCCTTCTTAACACCATGTATCTATCATCCATCTCTCTTCCCTGTGGTACTTTACCCAAGAAAATAAGAAATTGTCACACAGGGACAACCGGTTGGTTTATGAATTCCAGCTGCAGTCACGGATGCTTTGATTTTTCTCTTTGGGTATCTTGTTTCCTCTCTTTTACATTTGCCCTAGTCTCCTGACCAGGAGCTCTGAATCGAGCTGCTTTCATAGCTTATTCGGCGCTGTTCGTGATTGTTTGGAAGATTTCAATTACCACACAGAATACACCGAGTACAGTGCTCACTTGATGTAATTTTTATTACAAGTATTTGCACTGTGAAAAAGATAATCAAAAGAAATAGTATTTTTCAATTCACCTCATCCAAATGCACTCAGTCCTACTTCTTGTTAAATCAATCACTAAAACAAACAAGTTTGTTTTACATGTATGAGAGATAATACTGTCCGCTTCCTATTTACGGTGTTACCTAAAAGTGAGAACGGGTATTTTGTACAGCTCTTTTGTAGCTGGCGTCACAATGTATTTACATGCTAGATATGCTAAACTTTCACATGCCACTTCATGTGTCAACCTGTAGGCTCTGAAGTTTTACATTGTTTTATGTCTGAGTGCAGGTTATTTAAAAAAAAAATTCTACATTTGTAAGTTGCACTTTCACAATAAAAAGATCTCTGCAGTACCTGTGTAAGGTAAATTGAAAAATGTTTCTTATGTTTATCCTTTTTACAGTGCAAATATTTGTAATAAAAATAATAATATAAACTGGTTTGTATTCTGTATTGTAACTAATATCAATATATTTGAAAATGTAGGAAAACATCCAAAATATTTATAATAAATTTAAATTGTCATTCTGTTATTGTTACTAGTGAGATTAGAACTGTGATTAATCGTGACTATCTTTAATCTTACGATTAATTGCGATTATATTTTTAAATAATTTGACAGCCCTAATTTTCTCCTTTTAAGTGGGTTCCCCCTCCATCCCTGGCTGATAAGCTCTCCTTTTGATAAAGCAGTACACACACTACACCAGTGTACCTTCACAAAGTGGGGTTTTTTACTATTATTTCTAGCCTTACACTACAATACAGTGAATCAACACATAGAAGGGGCCTTTTTCCTGCTCCCTAGCTCGGGATTTTATACTGCCTGCTCTCTTCTCAGCCATCCAGCTGGTAAGCTAATTACTTCATTAACTCAGACTCCCTGCAGGTACAAGTGATCTCCACTAACCTTGGAAACTGAAGCAGACTCCCTCCTACTCTAACTACACAGTGCCTTCTGCTAAGTGACCAGGGTGCTGGCTGCCAAAGGAGCTTTATTTATAACTGCTATCAGCACCCTGACACATTCCTATCACCTGTTCTTAGCAGTCCTCTTGTAAAACTATTCATTTCCCTGGCTTTTTATCTTTCCCTACATGGTCTGTAAAAAAGCTGTGGATTTGCTCTCTCCTCCCCATTCTCCCTTTTTTATCTCTTCTTGCATTCTCTTCTTCTCTGTTGTTTCCTCTCCACCTTCTTTCTGACCACATGAAAGCAAAGCAACCCATTTATTTTCAGACTGTTGGCTAGTATCAGCTATCCTGCTAATGAAGACAGTCATCTGCAAAAATACTGGCATCAGTGGAGCGTGTGTGGACTAATAAAGGAACATTATTTCATCCAATGGAGCTGAGTAGAGTGAAGATCTGTTGGTCAAGCTAAAACAAAGGAGTCCCCAAGTCTGAGAGGATGGTAGATCCAAGAATCCCTCTGTTTTCTTTATGCCACTTACAAAAATTAAATTTTCCCTCTGACTTAGATTCCATGCTTGAAATGCTAATTCCCTCCCCCACTTTTATTGTTACTCTACTGTACATCATTTAGAGTCATAGGGTACGTCTACACTTGCACCTTAGGTTGACTTAACAATGCTTAAGTCGACCTACAGAACACCACATTCACACTGGGTGCTTATTAAGTCGACTCAAGCGCTTCCTTAAGTTAACTTAATAATACCACCTCTGAAGGTCGATTTAAGGCTTAAGTTGACCTTAGTAAGTCGACTTAAAGCCAGGCTGGATAGGTATGTCTACACTACAGGCTCTGATAAGTCGACTTAACAAGGTCAACTTAAATCAACTTTAAGTGTAGATGCTCCATTAAGTCGACCTAACAAGGTCAACTTTAAGTCAACTTTAAGCTGACTTAAAGTTGACCTTGTTAAATCGATTTAACAGAGCCCGTAGTGTAGACGTAGCCATAGAGCCTGAATCTCCTTTTGCTTGCACTGCCATATTTCCAGGGACTTCAGTAGAGTTTCTCTTGCTTTACACCAATGTGAGACTTAATGTGGATCTGTGACATATGCCAAATCTCATACATGGGGAAATGAACCTACCTTATTATTTGCGGGCTACTCTACAGCTGGATTTCCCCATTTAGTTTTCTGAACTACAGCAGGAAGATTGTGTGATCTTTACTGTTCCGTTTATTCCTGTTTTAACAACAGTGATTCACTGTGCCAAAGTACAGCAAGCTGCCCATGTAGGCTTCTAGACATGTGAAAAAAATGTATCAGTAACTCAACTCTATGTTTCTGATTCTTTGTAACTTATCGTAAAGCTGTGCCCAAATCATAGTTCAAGATTTAAAAACCAATTTAAATATGAGAGAGTTTTACGTTCCTTTATAATGCAAGAGAAGAGGAGGAGGGGAGGATCGGACCTAGCTGACTGAAGAGTGCATGTGTGGACTCAGAGTGCATGTGTGGACTTAGATCCTCAGCTTGTATTAATTGGCACAGTTTCATTGGATTTCAGTAGAGCTGTGCCTATTTACACCAGCTCAGGATCTGAACCCTGTGAATCTAACAATAAATCAGTTGACTGGGAAAAGATGGGAGCAAAAAAAATTATTATCTACTCCCCCAACTCCCATTATCAAGTATATGAGTGCTTCACAGTTTTAATAAAACAAACAAGGAGTCCTGTGGCACTTTTAAAGACTAACAAATTACCTCATTAACTCATCAGACTCTCCTTGTTTGTTATGCTGAACTGGACTAACACGGCTACCACTTTGGAACAATTTTTAATGTATTTATCCTCACAGGACTCTTTGAGGCAGAGAATTGCTAATATACCCATTTAAAGATGGGGATCTGAGATACAGAGAGACTAAGGCTATGTCTACACTTAAATTAAGTCGACTCTGTTAAGTCGACTTAACAAGGTTGACTTTAAGTCGACCTTTTAGTTGACTTAACGGAGCATCTACACTTAAAGTCAACTTAAGTCAACCTTGTTAAGTCAACTTAACAGAACCTGTAGTGTAGACATACCAGTCTACACTGGCTTTAAGTCAACTTAATAAGGTCGACTTAAGACTTAGGTCAACCTTCAGAGGTGGTATTATTAAGTCGACTTAAGGAAGCACTTAAGTTGAGTTAACAAGTACCCAGTGTGGATGCAAAGTTCTTTAGGTCGACTTAAATGTCCATAGATTGACCTAAGCACCAGTGTAGATGCACCTTAAGTGATTTATCCAAAGTCACACAAGAAGTCTGAGGGAAAGCAGGAAACTGAATCCAGGTCGCCGAGGTCGAGGCTAGAACCCTAACCACTGGTCCAGCCCCCTCCCTCTTTTCCATTTTAAAGTTGTAGCAGCAAATTACAATGAAATTAGGAACAAGGCACATGGTTAGAAAAAAAAATTGACACTTAGTGGTTAGGCCTCTATGACTCAGTCTGTAGACTGAAGAAAAGTGATGGGACAACACACATAAAATTTAATGAGATTTCAGCCAGCTGCCAGAATAGAAGCAACAACGTGCCAATTCTCCCTCTCTGTTAATCCTATCCTCCTACTGAGATCTAATGATACTTAACGCACGGTAATGTGTGTCAGACATGGGCCTGTAGGCTCTCTAGTGAAAGAGTCACAGGCCTTATTAACTATAATATTTTGATGGAGTACAGCTATCATCCAGGGTAATCCGAGTGCAAATTTGCAAGACCTGGTATATGGTAATTTTCTAAGTAACAGTGTTTTTGTCTTCCACTGAAAAATGAAGATGTAAAACATATTATATGAGCATATATATAATCTGGTTATTTAGCATATATTTTTCCCCATAGAAACTTCAGTAAGTACTCAATGGGTATCTGAAAGTTCCCATATATATTAGTCAGGCTACTTTATATCTTTATTGGCAAAAATTTACACATTTAGGGTGCGTCTACACCTACAAATTAAGTCGACTTAAGGAGGCTTAAGTCGACTTAAAATACTCCACGTCTACATTGGGCTTTCCTTAAATTGACTTAAGTTGCTCCTTAAGTTGATGTAAGGAAAAGTTAGTTTGATTTAATGACACCTAGTTTTAATTCGAACTACCACTGTGGAGACGGGGATTAGCGCCTTGGTAGAATTTATTAAGTGGACTTAAAATGTTAAGTTGACTTAATAAGGTTGAAAAGGGGCCACGTCTACACTTGTAAAGTTAAGTCGACTTTTGCTAAGTCAACTTAATAAGGTCGACTTAAAGCTGACCTTATGAAGTCGACTTCATAAAGTCGACCTAACTTTTCAAGTGTAGACATAGCCTTATTGACCTGGATACATTTGTAACACTTTTTATAAAGTTAAGTCTTTTGCGTTTTGTCTAAAAATTAAGTCTTGCTCAATCCTGTTCATACTGTTCTATAGAAACAAAGTCTTTATACTATCCATATTGTTTCCAGAGAACAAGAAAACAAACTAAAAGAATCATTTTCATTTAGGCAAAATATTAGGTAGGTGACATATACTTGTTTGTGTGTGAATGTATTACATATATGGTAAGTATATGCAAGTGTTTAAGGGAGAGTCGTGTTTTTGCATACTATAGTATTTTCCATACTACTTTGATTACCTCACATGAATTATTTGTGCTAAATTTAAGCTGGAGATTTTTGATAAGAGGTTTTGGTTTATCCTGTCAGAACTGATGTCTGCATGGATGTTGAAGCGTCTCAAGACATTGAGACTTATGAACTTCGTCACCATCTCAAATGATGTTCCTGTGTACTTGTCTGCAAATTTATAAATGGGAGTTTATAGACTCTCAAATAAGTGGATTTACTTAAATGATTTTTTTAGTCAAATGAGCTTCTTTTCATTTGAATCTGTAAGGAAGTAGAATGGCTCCTGATTTATCCTCCCATAGATCTGTATATGTAGTTAATAGAGTGTTTTTGTAAACGCAAGGAGTCCTGTGGCACCTTAGAGAAAGGTGCTGTTGATCAGCATGAGACTGAGGTGCTGAAGATACCTGTGCCAGGTAACAGCTTGCTGATTGGATATAGCTGTTTGGAGATCTTCTCTCTAGACAGTGGCTACAAGCTTTTTCTTTGTTAAATTCTGACTTGTATTTGGAAAGGATAGAGGTAAGAGGTTAGCCTAAATGGCAGGAGGTGGCTATCTAGTAGCATGCCAGATACCCAAAGAGTAGCAAGACTGCTCTATTGCCCAGGGGACTCTGTCTTTGTGAGAGTGACCACATGAACAAAAAAAATTAAGTGATAGGATTTGTTTGAAAATTAATCAGCAAAGGGTACATATTGCAGTGGGGGGAGGGAGGGGCATAGCACAGGGGATTCTTAAGGCTGAGTTTCAGCTTTCATTATAGTTTGCTTTATCAGCTGTTCACAAATTTCTTAGGCAAATTCCTCTTGGGTTGAAAATTTTTCATACTCGGTCTCAGTCTAGTGGAGTTTAAATAAAAAAGAAAAGTTTGAGCAAAATCTGTTCAATTGGCCTGATTTATGCCCCTGCTACATGAATGGTCCTTTGGCAGCAGAGCGAATATGACCGTGATGCATTGTATATTCCGTAAGGACAAAACTTTCTTTACATTTACAAGCTAAACTCACCCTGAAGTAGTCTGAGTTTCACCTGAACCATCAGTTCACTTGTGTATGTTCTTCCCAGGCACAGCCTTAGAAGAAAGCAAGCTCCATTCCCTTAACATTCAATGAGTCATAACCTTTTACCAGCAAAGAACAAAAACATCAGGAACTCTCCCATTTTATTTGTTGCCATAGTGGAAAGGGTCCGGGATCAAGCAGAATCCTCTCAAATTCCAAAGAGGTGGCCATGTTAGTCTAGTTCAGCAAAATAAACAAGGAGTCTAGTGGCACTTTTAAAGACTAACACATTTATTTATCGCATGAGCTTTCGTAGGAGAAAATCCCACTTCCTCAAATGCTTGAAGATGGAGAACTACAGGTGAATGGGAGCAAAATAAATGCAGGGAAGTGTAAGTCATAGGATCAGGTCAGACTGTCACAGCAAATCAAAGCAGTTGTTTAGATTCAAACAGTGGAGAACAGCAGATCAGGGGGAGGTGAGGTAAAACAAAAGCAAAATTACCTGTTGTCATGGGGAAAAAAACGAAAGCTCATGCAATAAATACATGGGTTAGTCTTTAAAAGTGCCACTAGACTCTTGTTTGTTTTGCTATCGTCTCAAAGAATCACAAAATGGATCTCAGACTGTATTGTGCTCTGTTAATAGGTATTTAATCGTCCCTTTCCTCATGGGGTAAGAGTTCATTTCACCGGAATATGAACAATGTCTACGGCATAGCTTCAAGAGATGTCTCTACTTAATATCTTCAAGGCTGTAGCATGGGGCTCCATCTACATGTCTGCAAGACACTGTGCCTTGGTACAGGCCTCCTTCACTGATGAATCTTTTGGAATTCTGGTCCTCCGTTCAGCTGTGCCACCTGAAACATCACAGCCCCTCCTTCTGTTTGGTATTGCTTTTCAATCACACGCAATAGAATATACATAGGGACCAGCTCTAGTAGAAAGAGAAAGTTAGTTACCTTATAGTAACTTGCGGTTCTATGAGATGTGGCTTCTTATCTGTATTCTGCTACTAATCCTCCTGCCCCTCTGCTTTGGATCTTTTTTGATTCATGATGGAGAAGGAATTGGACCACCCCACCCTTTATCTCCTTAGTCGGAGGCACAAGGTGAGCCAGGACATAGGTGCAGACCAACAGACACTGCTTTCAAAATTCTTTGGCTTCAGCTACATGGAGTTGTACATGTCCGCAGTAGAATACACATATCTCAAAGAACTTCCAGTAACTATGAGGTAAGTAACTTTCTCTTCTCAATTGTTCATCTTCATGTACCGGTCATTATGTCTACTTTTATGTCATAGTGACAAAATAGTCACAAACATGAGCCAGCTGAAAGAATTGTAAACTCTTTAACTATGTCTATACTTAAAAAGTTAAGTCAACTCTGTTAAGTCAACTTAACTTTTCAAGTGTAGACAAGGCCTTGGCTCCCCGCTGAGAAGGGAGCCGTGGTCCCTGCTGAGAAGGGACCCATGGCTCCTTTCTCACTGGGACCCGCAGCTCCTTTCTCACCGGAACCCGCCCGGGTCCCGGAGAGAAGAGAGCAGGGCTCCCTTCTTGCTGGGACCCAGAGAAGAGTGTGGGGTTCTCTTCTTCCCGGGACCCACACAGGTCCCAGCGAAGACAGGTGCCAGTGTTCTACGGACAAGAGATCCCCAGAGGTTCCCCTGTCCGCAGAGTGCTGGGGAAGACAGCCAGCGTCGGCTTCTGGGACAGGGGAGCCCCCGGGGAAGAGAGCCACCAGCGGCTCTCTTCCCTGGGAGCCCCTGGGGCTCCCTTATCCCCAAGCCCTGGCTCCCTTCCCCCAGCCATAGGTCGATTTAAGTAATTAAGTCGACCTACGGTGTCCACACCATCTTAGGTCGACTTAATAAGGTCGACTTAGACCTTAAGTCCACCTAACAGGCGGTAGTTGTTAAGTCGATTTAAGGATGCCCTTAAATTGACTTAATGAAAGCCCAGTGTGGACATGGAGTAATTTAGGTCAACATAAGCTTTCTTAAGTTGACCTAAATTGCTAGTGTAGACATAGCCTTTGAGTCAAATTTTCAAAGTCGTCTCCTAAATTTGCAGGAATGAAAAGGAAATTATGTGCCCTATTGTCTATTTTATGTCTGTAAATGTCAATATATATGTATAATGTTGTGCTGCAGTCTAGTAGACTCCTCTGAGATAATGGAACTGTCACAAGATGGGATGACTGTTTAAGGGAGTGAGCTTAAGCCATATCCTGTAAGAAATCAGCTGCCTCCCACCTGCTGGGGTAAAAGACCAACAAGAAGTTCACTTCAGGGGCGGAGCTGCAGGGAATAGGGGAATCTCAAGCAGGACACTCTTGGTCAGGGAAAGGACTGGAACGGGGTCTTGCCACAGCAGGAAGGTGTAGTATCTGGCTGGGGATACCTACTGTATAGACAGCAACAGAAGCCAGACAGATGTGTTAGGAAGGGTCAGGTGACAGAATGTGGATTACCTGTTTTGACTGATGTAGAATTTTGCATTTGAACAATAAATGATTTTTTTTTTATTCTCTTCCAGAACCAGTAACTAAGTTCTCCAAAATCAAACAGCATTCAGGAGCCTCAGAACCTTGGAGATATTGCAGTTGTAAAAAGTGCTGTTTTATGTCTGGGTGACAGCTCAAAAGTATCAGTTGTACGAATCCACACTGAAGATGGCTCAGCCACTTCTGGGGAAGATTATAATCCAATGTCTGAAGGTAAGGACTGTTATAGAGTTTTGGAATCGTCAGTTCAGGAAATTGTCATTGGCAGCAGCAAAGAACTGTGAGTGTTCTGTTTGAGAGTCCCAAACACTATTCCTACTCCACTTTAGAATCCTGCTGCTATGGTCAGCATACCTTTTTTTGGATTGACTGATGCTAAACTGAGGCTGGAATATGTAAAGGGGTCTAGTACAGTTAGGCACATGGGGTGCGTCTACACTAGTAAATTAAGTCGATTTAAGCAGGCTTAAGTCGACTTAATTTACTCTGTGTCCAAACTGGAGTTTCCTTAAGTTGACTTAAGCTGCTGTTCCCTTCTCCCCCAGACCGCTCTGGGGCTTGCTGGCTCTCCCCAGGATGAGCCCCTGTATCCTGGGGAGCCAAGGCTCCAAAGGAGCCTCCCTCCCCCGGACCTAACTAGTCGACTTAGAGAGTCTTGTGTAGACTCTCTAAGTCGACTTAGTAAGGCCAGGTTTAAGTCAACTTAAGAGTCCTGCATGGTAAAGTCGACCTAAATTTCTCAGTGTAGACATAGCCACAGATATCAATGATGTTCAGTGGGAGTTAGGAACCTACCTCCGAGTATGTTTAGACAGCCAAATAAAATCTGCTGCAGCAAGTCTCAGCGTGGATCAATTGATTTGGGTTCGTGCAGCTTGTGCTACAAGACCATAAATAGCAGTGTAGATGTTCTCACACAGGGTGGAGCCTTAGCACAGAAACCTAGTGCTCTGGGGAGGATTTAGAGCCCAGATTCTAGCTGGAGCCCAAATAGCTACACTGCTATTTTTAGCTCCGTGGCATGAGCCTGAGTCAGTTGACCCAGGATCTGAGACTCGCGGCCGCAGGGCTTTTTGGTTTTGCACTAAGGACGTATCTTCTCTCCTGTCAACATCATAAAAACCACCTAAACAAGGGGTGGTAGTTATGTCAGCAGGAGAACTCTCCTCAAAACATAGCACGCTTTGCACGGGTACTTAACGCCAGCAACGCTCATGTCACTCACCAGGATGTTTTTTCCAAACCCTGCTGGCATATGCACCAGTGTAGACAAGCCTTTAGGCTGCTTTTGAAACCCAAGCATAAGACCTTCAACCAGGAACTCTGGACTTTTTCATCACAACTAAAGCACAGTCTGGCCCAACTGTTCAGTGGCAGGCAGCACAATGCATCATTGTATCACATATGGAGAAGAGCTGGGTCTCAAGTCCACTGGGCTGGCAGAACATTTAACTTGAGCAGGGGAAAGGGAAGAGGAGAAGGGAATCATTCATGTGCCAAACCCTCATCCCTCCCCGCATCCTGCTGTCTCAGGAGCAGTTGAATGGCAGTGGAAAGGACTGAGTCCAACTTTGCTTTATTGGATCATTCCCTTTGAAACTTTTGAGAGAAGAATAAAGGGAGTAAATGTCTGTGTGCAAGGGGAAATCCACAGCCTCCCTCCACAGAAATAGATTTGCATGTAATCCCTTACTTCGTTTAAAAAAATGACTATTAACCCATGTGTCTTCCATCAGATGAAAGGAGACTCATGTGCCCTTAAACTCAGTCATTCAGCAGGCTCACTTTGACCGTGTAATGAGCTTCTATACTTTATAGCCTGCTCAGAATGTTTGGAAACGACAGACAAGCCAAAGAGTTCCATTCCAACACGAGGTATCATTTGAACATGCATGACAAAGAAAGCAGTGATTCTGCTTTGACTTGGAAAAGAGATTAATGTGTTTGTCTCTAAACCAGACATTGAATTCAAAGAAGGAGAAAAAGAACATATTGTTGAAGTCAAGGTCTTATATGATGGAGTGAGAGAAAAGAGAGAAGCATTTACAGTCCACTTGAAACCGGCTGAGAACATGGCAACTGAAATACAGGTAATGGATGGGGGAGCGGTATGTCTAGTCACTATGTACACCTGTTTTTTAAACGTATTCAATGTTTTACTAGCCCTTTATTCATTAATATCAGATTTTTAAAAAAAATTTCAATGGCAACGTTTTCAAAAAGTTTCCCATGATAATATGCAGCAATTGTAATATTGCAATATGCAGCAATTGTAATATTGCAATATGCAGCAATTGTAGGGCTATTTCTTGAACTATGGCAGTCTTCCCAACTTCTACATTCTTTCCCTGTGGATTATACATATACTGTACTTATGGGGTTGTTCAGCCCCTGCTCACTTTCACTATCTTTCCACATGTGCACTTGCAGGTAGGAGGGACCATCACTCTAACCCACACATGTAGGCAGAGAGTGGCTACAGCTTCCAGCCAGGCTACGGCCCCAGGCAGCATGAGCAAGTTTGTCCTGACTCTAGGCCAGGCGGAATGGGGAGGGGAACAGTGGGGGCCATTGGGGCCCCTGGAAAATTGGGCTCCCCCAGAAGCAGATCTGCTAGGCTAGTCTAGACACCTGATGGGCACAGGGTGAGTGGAGGGAAGAGGAAGTGAATCCCTAGACAGGAGCCCCACAGAAGCGGGAAGCGGGGGGGAAGAAGAGCCTGGAGGGGACATGAGCCTGGGCAGAAGCCAAGTGTGTTTGGGGAAAAGTCCCATCAGCTGAAGAAGCCCCACAGGGGGCAGAGGGATAAGCCATACTGGATCTCCCAGCAGGTGGGGAGGAACTAAGATCTGGAGACCCCCAGCAGAAGATGGCCCAGACTTTTATTCCCTTGGATTGACCTGGTGGTTGGCAACCCCAGCTCTATCCATGAGGCCCCAATCCTCTCCCAGAGCCTGGGGAGAACTTAGGTATCCAGACTCCTAGGCTATGTCTACACTTGCAAGTTAGATCAACTTAAGGAGGCTTAAGTTGACCTAACTTAGTCCCTGTCCACACCAGGCTTTCATTAGGTCGACTTAAGAAAATCCTTAAGTCGACCTAATGAAAGCTTAGATTGACTTAGTAAGACTGCTGGTTAGGTCGAACTAACCCTCCTTAGGTCAACCTAATCCTCCTTTAGGTTGACCTAAGCACAGTGTGGACACTTAAGTCCACTTTATTAAGTCAACCTAAGGGCAGTTAGGTCAACTTAACAAAGTGGACTAAGTCCACATCCACGGACACCACTTTGTTAAGTCAACTTAATAAGGTCGACTTTAAGTCGACTTAACAAAGTTGACCTAACTTTTTGTAGTGTAGACATAGCCCTAGTGTCCCCCCAAACCATTAAGCTCCACTGCCTGCCCAGAGCCAGGTGATAACCCAGGTGTCCTGGCTCCCAGACCTCACATATTAACCTCTAGCCCCTGGGCAGAATGGGGCACATTAAGGCCTCCATTGGCAAAATCAAAACTGTATTTAGTTGCTTAACTAACCCATTCTTTCATGCCACTCGAGCGTTTATGCTTACATATGGCAAACTAGGTTCCTAACTAGCTGTGCAGATGCATATGAGCAAGATACAAAAATATATATCAAACTTGGAAAATTGGGCACAGAAACAGAGAGTTATGGATCCCATGATTTCAGTGTGATTGTCAGATGGCCCTCATCCAGATGTGGTAGATGAAGGGGGTAAAAGAGTAATGCAGTGCTCTCCCAGTCTACATGACATTGATTTCTGCTCTCTGGCTCTATAAAATGTAAATTGTTCTGCAGCAGTCAGTTGACTTTGATCTCAGATACAGCCATGCCAAACCGTGACAGGCTGCTACAGTATTTGTCATACAGCTTTTAGTGTTTCCATGTTGATGCTATTTCTTGTTCTCAGCCATCAGCCTCATTGTCAAAGCCAGACTGTTTACAGTCCCCTGCTACATGGTGTGGAAGGCACTGGATGCAACGGCCACAATGCTGTTCTACTGAGCTGACAGGGCATTTTGGGATGTCCTGAGAAGAACTCCGTATCCTGCAGCACTACAGAGTACAGCAGAAGCCAATTTTTTCTGAAATGTAAAGTTTGCTGTCAGCAATGGATTTTGTACTCAGGGTCATTGATAACATGAGAAAGAAATGAGCCACCAGAAAAAAAAATCTTCTGGTTTACAAAGGAATACACCTGAAACAGACACAGCTAATATACATGTCATATTTCATGTAATCCATAGTGTAACTACTTCTGGAACAACATGGTGAATCCATTACTTACATGCTGTCTCCATATTCACAAATGTACACAAGCGTACATATGGCCGTACAGCCTCAGAATGTCCCTGTGTAGCAGAAAGATGGATTTTTCCCTAGCACATTAATAATGTCAGCATGGCAAGTACATTTGCAAGATGCTTAGCACTTCTGAGCAGTCAGTGTGTTCTGTTCAGAATGCTAAGTGGATTGTGTGCACTGTGTTTCAGGAATGCTGCATGTCATCTCAACTCATCCATTACCCGACTTTGAGCCGACTCTTAGCCCTGATGGCACTCGTGTGGGCAACCACACGTGCTCCAATCTACTGGATTATAATGAGATCCAGACCAAACATGGTTTTATTACAGAGAAAACCAAAAGCCCTGAAGTGATCTGGGAAACATCACCCTACCAGTACAGCAACTTCATACGGTCTGCTAGGACTGTGTGCGTCTACTGTAACCTCAACCTGGAGACCTGCCCCTGGGAATTCAACAGCTACTATGCTATGTCTGGCCTACTGACTGGCTGCTGTGGCTCCATTGGCACAGATGGACAGGTATGTGGCCCTGTAGAAGAACTTGCCTCAGGGGTACAAACACTGAAGAACCAAGTTCAAGCCAAAAACAGCACTAAAGATTTTATAAGAAAAGCATTAGCTGCTATACAGATTGCATGATATAAATTATCACAAGAAAGGTTCAGGTGTCATAGAATTATAGAAGATTTGGTTTGGAAGGGACCTCAGGAGGTCATCTAGTCCAACCCACTGCTCAAAGCATAGTCAATCCCAACTAAATCATCCCAACCACGAGTTTGTCAAGATGGACGTTAAAAACCTCTAAAGATAGAGATTCCACTATCTCCCTAGGTAAGCCATTCCAGTGCTTCACCACCCTCTGAGTGAAAAAGCCTAATATCCATCCCAGACTAACCCCACTGCAACTTGAGACCATTGCTCCTAGTTCTGTCATCTGCTACCACTGAGAACAGCCTAGTTCCATCGTTCCTGGAACTCCCTTTCAGTTAAAGGCTGCTATCAAATCCCCCCTCATTCTTCTTTTCTGCAGACTAAACAAGCTTGTTTCTCAAAGCTTCTCCTCGTAAGTCATACTCCAGCCACCCAATCATTTTTGTTATGCTCCACTGGACTCTTTCCAATTTGTCCACATCCTTTCTGTAGTGGGGGTGGAAGCTAAAGTTGGACACAGTACTCCAAATGAGGCCTCACCACTGCCAAATAGAGGGAAATTATCACTTCCCTTGATCTGCTGTCAATGTTCCTACTAATGCAGTCAAGTATGCCATTCGCCTTCGTGGCAATAAGGGCATACTGTTGACTCACATCCAGTTTCTTGTCCACTGTAACCCCCAGATCCTTTTCTGAACACAACTCTTTTAGAACAATTCAGCGACATGCAGAAGTCCCCAGAATCCTTGTGAGTTTTTGGACTTCACTTGTTGATAACTAACCTTCTCCATCAATTGCGACACTCATTACATTAATCTCCTCACTAATGCGCTAACCCAGCAAGGTGCTGTGTGCCCTCAACTTTTACTGAAATATCACTGGAAAGAGAGTGGGCCAGATCCTTGCTCCCATTCTGGCTGCTTTGCACCAATCTGTTAGAAATTGCAGACTACAATCTGATGTAGAGAATGTGGGCAGCTCACCTGATGTTCTTCTGACTGCCTTTATAGTCTTCCCACTCATGCTGTACTGAGAGCAGATCATTTGGACTGGCAGATTTAGCCCACTATAGCCATGTTCACTGTTTGCGTAAACACAAATCCCTTTTCCAGACTTCATCTGGAGTAGTCTACTGAGGAAAGAAAGAACTACTCCTTCCTGACTTAAATAAAAGCAGTACTCCACTAATTAGTAAACCCTGACAACTATCTAACTAGGAAGATCTGATTTTAAAACAACACTTCCTTTTAAAACTGCGGGGAGAAGAAAATGAACAGCATAGAAACTTTTCTAAATGCATAAAAAAAGCACTTTGAAAGCTAATGATGAAATACACTACAGGAGCGTGGTAGTGGTATTTATTTATTTGTCTATTAGTTTATTGCTAGGTAGAAGCAGTACTGTGGTGCAATATACTTCTGCACACAGCCATGATTCATTTTTCATGTGGGTCTCTCACACACACACACACACACACACACACACACACACACACACACACCTCTCTTTCTGTGATTCCTACTGGTTGCTGCGCCTAACCTGCATGATGTGCTTGTAGACATCAGCTCTTTTTGTTGACCCACAATATTTTTTCTTCCAAGTATGTTTGCACACATAATATCAGCCAAATTGTCTTTAATGACTACATTGATGCAATCAAAGGCAAAATTTAGCCCTGTTGGCAATATGTACATGACATATCATTGGAAGGCTGCTGCCATCTTGTGTGCACTTTTATGCTATGGAAGGAAAAGGCATCCCTTCAGCAGTTCCTAAATTAAGAGTTCTAATCATTGACAGATGCACAGTGCTCAGTCATTTTAGCAGTGACTGCATCTAGGTAGTGCTGCCAGACAAGTGATGGAACATAGCCAAAGGCCTGCTGGGGAATTTAAAAAAGAAAAACATACACACAAGAGACAGGGAACCACTTTCCGTAGAATAATAGGTCATAAGCCTAGACCTTATTACATATAAGTTACTAAAATGTCCAACAAAAACCAGACATTCAGCAACTGCACTTAGTTTTTGACAGCATAAAATGGTTGGTTAGAAAAGACCTAGATGTAACAGGGTCCCATTATAATCAGTAACATTAATGAAAAGTTCAATGGGACCAGGGCTTGGGGGGCCACCCAAAATGTATAGTTCCCTGTTCACTCATAAAGTCATTTAATATATGATGCTAAGGTCCCCAGAGCCTCTCTGACTCTATGGCTATGTCTACACTTGAAAATTTAGGTCAACTTTAGCTAAGTTGACTTAATTAAGTCGACTTTAAGTCAACTTAGTTAAGTCGACTTAGTGAGTCTACACCTAAATTTTAAGTCGACTTTGGGGGGAACTTGCAAAGTCGACCTAGAGCATCCACACTGGACACCTAGGTCAACTTCTAGGAGCTAGGGGGACCTAGGGCAGGTCCACAGGGGCAGGGGGCACCCCTTGCCCAGTGCCAGGGGGCTCAGCCTTTGCCCCATTGTACATAGGTACAATGGGGCAAAGGGGGACAGGGATCCTGGCAGGGCATAGGGGCAGGGTGGGCAGTGCTCTGCCCTGCCCTGGGGGGGGCATGCCAGGCTCCCCCTGTGCCCCCTCCAGCAGGGAGGGCAGTGGTGCAGTCCTGGGGTAGCCCTAAGTTGACTTAGGGCTACCCCACATCTACACTGGCTTAAGTTGACTTGAAAAAGTCGACTTAAGCCCTAAGTCAAATTAAATTCAGGTTTTATAAAGTCAACTTAATTTTCATTAAGTCGACTTTATTTTCCTTAGGTCGACTTAAGCAACTTGCTTAAGTCGATTTAAGGAAACTGTAGTGTAGATGCAGGGTAAATTAAGTCAATTTAAGCAAACTTAAGTCGACTTAATTTACAAGTTAGATGCACCCTATGTTACCTGAATCAGACCCTGATTACAACACATTGTTCATTCTCCCATGTCTAATGAGCTCTCAGATGCTGAAGTCCTTTGTTGACTTTGTGGGAACATTTTTTACTGTCATAATAGGTTGTACACATAGCTATAAACTCTGCTACTCCCACCCCCAACCCCTACCTCATCATGGATAAAACGGAGAGACTCCAATGTGGAGTTTTGGCTCAATCTATTATAAAGGTGCCATTTGCAAAATTGGGTTCTTGATCCAGGTTCTGTTTTTAACATCCTGAAATGATCTTGATGATGGGATAGATTGCGTGCTTAGTAAGTTCACGGATGACACCAAGCTGGGGGGAATGGTAGACACGCTGGAGGGCAGGGACAGGATCCAGGGAGACTTAGACAAATTGGAACACTGGGCCAAAAGAAACCTCATGAGGTTCAACAAGGACAAGTGCAAAGTCCTGCACTTAGGATGGAAAAATCCCATGCACTGCTATAGGCTGGGGACCGATTGGCTAAGTAGCAGCGCTGTAGAAAAGGACCTGGGGGTTATGGTGGATGGGAAGATGAAATGAGCCAACAGTGTGCTCTTGTTGCCAAAAAGGCCAATGGTATATTAGGCTGCATCAGTGTTGCCAGCAGATCGAGGGATGTGGTTATCTATATAACTAAACCACAGTTGTATATATGCACAGAGGGACGTGGACGCAGCTCCTGCGCGCGCATATAACTGACACAGCTGTGTGCGCGCAGCAGCTGAATCCACGTCCATGCCGTGCATAAGCCTGTGGATTACCGCCGCCACCCGAACCCCTGGACTGAGCTGGGGGGCCGGCTCCGCTTTGAGCCAGCCCCCCAGCTCAGTTCCCAGGCTCCGGTTGTCAGCAGGAGCGGGGGCGCTTAAGCGCCGCCGCTCCTGCTGACAGCAGGAGCAGCTGGCGGATGGGGGAGGGGGGGGCAGAAGCTCCGGTGGAGCTTATGCCGCCACCCAAACCCCTGGACTGAGCTGTGGTTTTTAATTTGCATAATTTTACCCTTTGAACTCCAATGTTTTTCTTACTTATGAGTGCAGAAACTCAGGACACTCCACCCTCCATCATTTCTCATCCCGAAAAGTTTGGAGTAAACACTAAGTGATTACCATTCTTCAATTTGCGATTCTTTAGAGAATCGGGGGTTTACTGGTTCCCCTCTATTTGGCACTGGTGAGGCCGCATCTGGAATACTGTGTCCAGTTTTGGGATCCCCACTACAGAAAGGATGTGGACAAATTAGAAAGAGTCCAGCGGAGGGCAACAAAAATGATTAGGGGGCTGGGGCACATGACTTACGAGGAGAAACTGAAGGAAGTAGGTTTATTCAGTTTGCAGAAGAGAAGAGTGAGGGGGGATTTGATAGCAACCTTCAACTACTTGAAGGCATGCTCCAAAGAGGAGGGAGCTAGGCTGTTCTCAATAGTAACAGAGGACAGAACAAGGAGCAAAGGTTTCAAATTACAGCTGGGGAGGTCAAGGTTGGTATTAGGAAAAAGTTTCTCACTAGGAGGGTGGTGAAGCATTGTAATGGGTTACCTAGGGAGGTGGTGGAATCTCCATCTTTGGAGATATTTAAGGTCCAGTTAGACAAAACCCTGGCTGGGATGATTTAGTGGGAGTGGTCCTGCTTTTAGCAGGGCGTTGGACTATATGACCTCATGAGGTCCCTTCCAGCCCTATGATTCTATAAAGTATGTGGTTGTCACATCTGGGTTTTGATTCCACCCCTCTCTAACACCCATTTAACTTGTAATCATTCGGAACAAAAGAAAAGGAAACAAAACTTCTCTAGTGCTAAGTCTGAGAAGACATCAGCTGCATTTGGTTTTAAAAGGAGCTTTTGCTGAGGAAGAGCTTAGTGCATTAGTCTTTCATTTCCAGAGTGTGTTGCTGAAATGCACCAGAGTTCATTCATGAAGTTCAGGTTGATAGTATCAGCTTAACTCCCAAATGGATATTTGCATACATCCCAGAACTACTGTAGCATTTGGAACGACTCCCAGGCCAATGATACGATATCTTGTATATTGCTGGAGCGGTGGGCCATGCTGATTTGTGTGCCTGCCCGGCTTCAGCCTGTGCAATCACTCTCTTTTTTCGCCACGCAGTGGAAGCTTCTCATAATGGAGGAAAGTAACTCTATAAACACACCAAGTAAAATGTGTGCCGGATTTGAAATGTAAGCAATACAAATGGCAGGGGAGGGAAGAAAGAGCCATCTCCATACATTTGACTAATCAAGGCCTAAAAGTGAACAAGGTGTTTTCTTCTGGTTAGTGAAGTACAGTGAACGTTAGAATGAACGTTTGGCAATGAAACTAACTTCTCAGCATTAGACAAGAGTGCAGTAGCCTTCTGCCCAATGGTTTTCGGATGATAAATCTGGTGCAGTCCTATGTCACGCTGCGGGTGCCGCCCTGTCGCCTCCATCTTTCATTCTCCTGATGCCATTGGAGGCTGGCTGCACTTTGACTTGCAGTCTGAACTGAGACTCACATTTGTGTATGATACTGCCATCCTGTGGAAAGATGGCATAGGCAGCCCACCGGAATCAGAGCTCCAAGGTCAGTTCTTGCTGCTTTCCTTCTTATTTTTAGACTCTCTCCTGTCATGGCCCCCTTCTTACCTGCAGGAAGTGTGCAGCAGTTTGTGTGATCAAAATCAAGACACTTTCTGGCCTTGAGAATCATACAGAAAGAAGCATCCAGGCCAGTTTGCACTCTTAAAATATCCAAGAAATAATATTGTTTTAAATTCCATATGTGGCTGAATTACATATTTTAAAAGTTTTCCCCAAACATATACACCTTTAAATCTACCATGAAATGAGTAAAAGTAATAGACAGCCCTGTGTTAGGAATAGTAGCAGAGACCATCTTTAGCACGGTAAAACCCCAGGCTATGTCTACACTTGTAATTTTAAGTTGACTTTAACTAAGTCGACTTTGTTAAGTCGACTTAGTGTGTCTACACTTAAAATTAAAGTCGACTTAAGGGGGAACTTATAAAGTCGACCTAGAGCGTCCACACTGGATGCCTAGACTGACTTCTAGGGGCTAGGGAGACCTTGGGCAGGTCCACGGTGGCGGGGGAGGGAACCCCTTGTGTGCAATGGAGCAAAGAGGGACAGGGACCCTGGCAGGGCATGTGGGCAGTGTGTGATGCTGTCTGGATTTAGGGAAGCATTTATGATATTATTTTCTATTCATATATCATAAATGTTATAATCCATAGGAACTATGTCATGTTTGGTATCAATAGAAAGGTATTAATTTGCTGGGAATGATTATATAGTTTATGTCTAGGAATTGTATTTGGATTAGAAGTTAGATTAGATAGGAGTTTGGTGTTCTATCTATACTTTAACTTATGTAATTTTATTGAAATGGCTGAGACAAGCAGCTGTGTAAAACCATTGTCTCAATTAATGTTAAGGAATGTGCCAGCTACAATGGGCCCAGGGAGTAACCTGATGAGCCATTAAGGACTCTCTAAGTTGACTTAATACGGTCGACTTAAAGTCGACTTGGTAAAGTTGACCTAGATTTCTCAGTGTAGACATAGCCATAGACTCATATGCTATGTCTACACTTGGCCAAATAAGTCAACTTTGCTAAGTTGACTTAACATGTCTACACTCAAGAATTAAGTCGACTTAAAGGGGACGTAAAGTCGACTTAGGGCTAATCTGCATCTACATTGGCTAAGTCGACTTAATAAAGTCGATTTAGCCAGTAAAGTCGACTTTATACTAGGTTTTATAAAGTCGACTTTAATTTTCCTTAAGTCGACTTAAGCTGCTGCTGCTGTCAACTTAAGGAAAATGTAGCATAGATGCAGATTAAATTAAGTCGATTTAAGCAAGTTTAAATTAACTTAATTTGTAAGCGTAGGCGCACCCATAGTCTCTAAGGTCAGAAGGGACCAATATGATCATCTAATCTGACCTCCCGCAAAATGCAGGCCACAAAACCTCACCAACCCACTCCTGTAATGAACCTCTAACCTATGACTGAGTTATTAAAGTCCTCAGATCATGATTTAAAGACTTTAAAATAAAGAGAATCAACCAGCAAGTGAGCCATGCCCAATGCTACAGAGGAAGGCAAAAAAACCCCAGCGCCAAAGCCAATCTGCCCTGGGGGAAAATTCCTTCCCGACCCCAAATATGGCAATCAGTTAAACCCTGAGCATGTGGGCAAGTCACAATAGCCAATCAAGAAAAAGTTCTCTGTAATAACTCAAAACTCACCCCATCTAATGCTCCCTCCTAGGTCACTGGCATATTTATCACCAGTAGTAAAAAATGGACAATTGCCAAACTAAGCTGTCCCATCATATCATCCCCTCCATAAATTTATCAAGCTCAGTTTTAAAGGTGTTTATGGTTTTTTCCCCCACAGCTCCCTTTGGTAGACTTTACTCTTCTGATAGTTAGAAAGCTGCATCTAATTTCAAGCCTGAATTTCCTAATGGACAGGTTGTATCCATTTGTTCTTGTGTCTTCATCCCTCATTTCTCTAATATCCTGACCGGACTCCAACTACACGGCATAGATCAGCATTTCATTACTTGAGTAACAGTTATCCTGCTGCATACCTTTTTATGTGACTATGGGTTGCCCCCTAGTGAGAAGAAGGGGGAGAAAAGGCTGCTTACCCAGGAAACCATGTTTTACAGGGTAGTAACTACTGCAGCTTAGTAGCCAGTGTTAAAAGTTACTATAAACAACTACACGCATAGACAATTGGGACTTAACATGATCATTTTCTAGCAACCCAGCCATAAGTCTCATTGCATTGTTTTGTTATTTTAAAATGTACTGTGGTTTGTACAACATGAATGACTTCCTGTGTGGTTGCAAGTGTTACATTTGCTTTTTAGAGTCTGATATTTATGGCCAAGTTATGGTCACCCTGATCAGAAGTTGAAAGAATCTTTCATCTGCACCATTGAGAAGGTGTTCCTGTGCCCTGGGGCTGATGGGTGTGTGCCCAAATACAATCCAGCTAATAAAGAATAAAGCTGCCTGACTGACTTGCCTAGCATATTATACAGATCCAAGATCTTGATGTGTACGTGGCAAATTCACTTACAATAGTTTGAAAATAGTAATCTGGTAGTGTATTCACTCCCCCAGAACAAAACTCAACCTGAGACCCAAGCCACAGTCTTTGGAAATGTGAAGTTTCATGCTCAGTTAGCTAGTGATCATCCAGATGCTTTTCTTCTAGTAAAGCAGGCTGGTGCTGATGGGTTTAATCTGTCATTCTCTCCTCTCTTCCAGGTAAGTTCTCTAATACTTATGTTGCCCAAAAAACTGATTCAGAGGGAAAGGATGTTATTGCCACTTAATTACCATGAACTGCATTGTGCTGCCTCATAAGTGCTTTTCAGGATTTTGCTTTTATGAATTAGCTACAGTTTTTTAAATTGCAAAGGGGTAGCCACGTTAGTCTATTAGAGAAAAACAAATAGAGTCCTGTGGCACGTTTAAAGACTACCAGATTTATTTCATCGCATGAGATTTCATGAGCGAAAATCCCGCTTCAAACACTTTGAAGAAGTGTCTGACGAAGTGGGATTTTCAACCATGAAAGCTCATGCGATGAAATAAATCTGGTAGTCTTTAAAAGTGCCACAGGACTCTATTTAGTTTTTATTTTATGCCTTTCTACACTGAAAAGCATGAGGTCTTCTTATTCAACTGATCAACTCTGTGCATATTATAGGATAATTGTAGTGCTTTTTACTACTGCTTGTCTTGTGGAGCCAGCACTGAAAGAAGGAGCTAGATTGTCTGTGCTGTGCCACCAGATTAAACTATTTAGGAAGTGAATTCCACAGCACACCAAAATGTTGCTCTGTAATTGCCTTGGGTAGATACTGCTGGCCTGAGGTAAAAGGGTGCCCAGTTCACCTTACCATAGTCCTGTTTGAAAGGGGATTATTGTGAAGTAGTTCAATGTCCATACAGGGCAGGTCCTGCACAGTATTTTGGAGTGCTATCCAAGCGACAGAGCTGCAGTCAGCATTATGGCATACTGTAGACAAGCCCTAAATTTCAGCTCCGTGTGTGCCAACTGCTGAAAGCAATGAGATTACACATCTTTCTGACAGGAGAAGAAACTAAAGCTAAGGGTGTTACTAAGCAGGGAGGGCTATGTTTAGGCTACAGAAGCTTTTTGTAAAGAAGAAAAATACAACTAAGCCAGGTTGAGGTTGCTGGCTACTGGTAAAAATACTTTTACTTGAAAGCTGTGCACAGCCCTTGATTGTGTTAAACCAGCACCTGCTTGTGTGTGTGTGTGTGTGTGTGTGTGTGTGTGTGTGTGTGTCTCTCTCTCTCTCTCTCTCTCTCTCTCTCTCTCTCTCTCTCTCTCTCTCTCTCTCTCTCTCTCTCTCAATTAGTGACTGTGGAAGAAAATCAACAAATGCTCCTTTGAGCCAGAGAGCGACTTCGGTGCCCACCCAGGGTGCTAGTCTTACCTGTAGGAATGTGTAATTACTACCTCTGCTCTAGACAGTCACTACTACAAAGTTGTTTTTAAATTCAAGTGACTAGTTGTAAAAAGATAATTCAAAGCAAATTTTAAGCTCACACACACCTCACTGAAAAAGCAGAAAATGTGGAAATTCTGACCAATTTGTCCAAGACTAGTAAATAAATAAATCCACTGCCACGCCCCTGTGATTAAACCGCATGAAAGTGAAATGCAATTTATGTCCTGATTGATTAAAACTTATACCAGTATGATAGTGATGTGGAAAAAGCCTGTGTCCCCCCCCCAAAAAAAAGTTAATTTCCAAACTCAGCTGAAAGAGGATTCTATTATCAGCTATTTATTCACATAGAAAACCACCAAGCAGCAATTTGTAACCCAAATCACAGCTCAGCTACTGAAGTACTGAATATTTACAGAGTTCACAAAATTTTACAGCACAGTTGGCAGTTGCTGCATATTTTTTGTTGTTATTGGTACATGGGCAGCTAAGAAATGTCTGGTAAGGTATTTTCTTTGTTCTCTATAAATTTGTACAGTATAGCTTTGTGAATTAATATTTCCAGGCAAGCAGTTATAGAACAATATTTTGTTCGGCTTCTGTTTCCAGCACGATCTCTTGTTCTGTGTAAACAGCAGGGCTTTTTTTCTGCGGGTATGCACTGGTACTGTGTACGGGCACCTATTTTTCCCTGGTTGGCCCTGCTGCCACAGCAAGGTGCTATGATGGGGGGGGAGGGGGAACCAGGTGGTGCTAATGCCCAGCACTGTGAGCTGCTTGTGGGGGGAGCCCCATGAGCCACAGGTGAGGTGCTCAGGGAAGAGGGAATTGCACCCTTGCACTGCCACACCATGCTCCTCTGCCAACTACCCCACCTCTTCCCTCTCTTGCTACCCCTGCTCCCCACATTCTCCTACCATGCCACACACCCCCATCCCCTACTCTTCCCCCAGCAATCCCAACCATGTCACCCCGTGCTCTCCCCATCACCCACATTCCCTCCCCACATGGCCACCCCTGCACTCACCAATTTTGCCACCACTGTTCAAATTTTATTAATATAATTATTTTCTATGCTTTGTCTGTCCAAAGCTTGCTCACTGCCCCCCCTCCACCCCGACTGAGAAACGAATTGCAACATGGCCCCTCACTCAAAAAGGTTGGACACCCCTGGTTTAAAGTGAGACACATTTGAAGTTACATGATTCTAAATAAACCAGGTGTCCTCAAATATTCACAACTTTCAGTGGAGCTGTTTAAAAGAAAAAGTCATGTGAAGCCTTTTATTAATAAATGAAGCCTATTTTATTACTTTAATGGTAAAAAAAAGTTCAGCACAGCTGTTGCATTTAAAAAAGTGAAACTACATTAAGTACTATGTTTCTAGTTCAGTAAACAGATGAACCTGATGTCCTTTAATGACATAATAGTTGAGCATTGTACAGTACATCTTATGAAGACCCGTAAATTAAAGAACTACTTTTCAAAATTTAGTGATTACAAAAATTCAGCATTCACAGCTTTAGCTTCTTTTTCCTTCCTCGACCATCAGGGGTACCATCCATTTTACGCTTCTGTGCCTGTAACATATAAATAAAAATATGGGTCATTGCTTTATTTTCCCTAAAATTTATTCTCTGTAGAGCAAAGAGTAGAAGATCCCCAGCCATTTATCCTTGTTTACATTGGAGATTAACCATTACACAATGTTAAATATGGGTTCAAGTTAACTGTTTGCTTGGCCAATATCAACGGAGCACAGCCATTTGAAAACTATACTCTCTATAGACCATGTTTAAAATAATTAGACAACCCTTGTTTTGCAACAACATTAAAATGTGTAAACCTTAATTTTAAATCCTGTTTAAAACTGTTCAGATAGCCTGGCCAATTTCCAGTGAGATAAGGGCTTTCCTCTGCTTAGCAAAAAGAGCTATGATAGAGTCAGGCACTTTACAGAAATGAATACCCAACATACTAGCTGAGTTAAACAGTGAGTATGAGCCTTTAAGGACTCTTTAGGAGCCTACATCATATTCCATGGTTATCTCCCTACTCAGTCAGCTGTTGCCTATAACCACTCTTTTTAAAGAAGAAGTGAATGTTATCAGGAATAAAAAAGCCCACAGCTGTTTAGGATGGAATCAGTTTGGTCTGGCAGGTCAGCAGAAGTTCAATAGGTGTGGAAGAACAATTGGGTACAAGAACAAAGTTAACACTTCTGTCACAATTACAGAAGCATCAATACTGAAGGTCAAATTTAGCCTGTTAGCCCTATCCAGGATATAGTTTAACATTTTAAATTTCAGTCTAATGTAATTTATGGGATCTTCTACTCATGTCAGGTATCTGCCAGTCAAATCTTCACCACAAGAACAGCCATACTGGGTCAAACCAATGATTCATCTATTCCAGTATCCAGGTGCTTCAGACAAATGAATAGAATAAGTAATCATCAAACAAGCCATCCCATCAACCATTTCCAGCCTCTGGCAAACAGCAATCCCTGCCTATCCCGGCCATATTTTTGCACAAGTTACAGTGAGTTAACTAAATTCATACAGGTAGGTGATTGAACCAGGTACGAAACAATGAAAAAACTGGAAAAAGCATTAAGAAATGTTTCCCCTTTATGAGAAACTGGCAAAGAATGGTTGTGCCCATGTTAAAATGGCAATTTCCTTCTTAGCTTCTGCCTTCTCAGAGCCTGAGTCATATCTACTTATTTTAATAAAACAAGCTTAAAATACAGTGAAGCACTACACAGCAAATATATGTGCAGGAATGTGAGCTTGGATTTTATTCTGCCTTATGAACAAGTAGCATCTAGTGCCACTGATGACGCAAGAAATGAAAAGAGCTTAGTTTTTCAAATCCCAGGTTGTGTTTGCAGGGCGGTAGTTAGAAAACTAAGTCAATATTTTCAAATCCAAGAGCCCAAAATAAAAGCTAAGCCCTCGCAAAAATCAATTCACTTATTTAGGAACCTAACTTCCAGGCACACTGGTTTGAAAAATGTGATTCTATTTTTGGCAATTAATATGAATTAAGTTTAATATAGAAAAATCATTAAATAGATGGAACTGCAGAATGATACTTTAGGTACCGCTTTTCAGAAGCCACACTACTCTCTAGACAATTGGCAAGTACCCAATACATCTCAGATACCAGAGATGCAGCCTATATAACAAGGCAGCTTCTTCACCAAACACATGAACAGATTTAAGATGCAAATGTTTGTATAAAAACTCACAGAAGAAGGCTTTGGTCCACGTTTCTTTTTCTCTGCCTTCTCCTTTTCTTCCAATTCCATATTTTCTCTTTCAATCAAAGTGATTAAGGTATTGCATCTCCTCTGTAGTTCCTGAGTAACACACAAGATATCCATTGGATTACTCCCAGAAAGCTGTTAGTACACATCTTCAAACAAATGATTTTCACATTACCTGGACACTGCGGGAGTGTCAAAGTTTTATTAAAAAAATTCAAGATCTTAAGTGTTTTAGTTGTTACTTTTTAGCAGACTTCTATATTTAATAGTGCAAAGTCTTCATTAGTTCTTTAACATTTGTCTCAAAACAAAACAAATGCACAAGATTTGAATGAACACACAGGAAAGTAACTTATTTCAAAGTTATTTCCATTTGCTGATTTAAAACCAAGCCCTTTCAATATTAAATAATTTATGCTTTAATTTTCAGCCTTGCCATAAAAAGATCCTGTATTCTAAAATATTCTGCAGCACACAGGTCTATATTATATATTAGTCTAATATGAACTAAGGTAATATTAATATTTGTCTGTGCAGTAACTGATTTCTAAGTTTTACACAGTTCTACAATGAAAACTATCAGGATTATGTTAGATGCAGCAACCAAAAGCATGAATTTAATTTATAAATTTTCAATTGTGAAAACATTTTACATATACACATGTATACACCCTCACCACATGCTGATGAGGTTTAGCAGCTGTGTGATCAGTGAATTCATCATGCATCTCGGACTATTTTCTTCTCGATAGGAACTTACTTTTTTGCTCTGCAGTTTGTCCACACAAGTTTTAAAACAGAACTGACAAATATAAACATTATGAGGATGTTATTTATTTGTAAATAAAAACCAATGAACAAAGAGATAAAAACCAATACGTACCATTGCAGTTCTGGACTTCAGGAACCAGTCAAATCTGAACTGGGGAGAGTTTCGAATACACTGTCTTAATTCATCATAAACATTTTCTTTATCAAATCCTAGCTTGTGAAGCATACAGATTAGAAAGCGATCCTCCTCCTCTGTATAATTCTTCCCTTTGTTAGTACCATATGATATTCTCAGCTGGTGGAAAGGTGCTTTATATCTGCCAATCTAAGGGAAAGAGACAATCTTTTGAATATGCAAAACTAAGAAACCATTCAGAATTAGAGACAGCTGTTTCTTATCATGCTGCAGATCACATGCAACAGACACCAGTCAATACTAAATATAAATACATCATTTAAACAGTCCACACAAATGTCAATTCTAATTGTAAAAAAATCAATCAAGTAGATGATTCCAACTTGTCCAAGAGAGAAATTCAGATGATGATTTTACCAGTTTCAATGTATGAACACCAGCACACATAGCTGATTCAGACAAGTTTGTAGGGTGACTAGTGATCTTTCTGATCAGCTGTAAGGTTTTGAATCCTGACACCACTGTCATATTTGCAAAATAGTTATTCAGACCCCACTAGCAGTTCAACAGTAGCTTTATATTAACCCAGTTCCTGAAAGGTAGATAACTTTGGTTATTAAACTCCCCTACAATGAAAAGCTCTGAACACCAATGCACGTTAATGTCAAATTCATTAACTCTGTGTCCTATACTTCAGCACCAAGCAAGTTTCTTGTCTCAGATGTGCATATTGTATACAATGATTATTTTACCCCATCTTGCACCCAAACAAATTACATTCTGGCAGTGGTCCGAATTCCCTCTATATAAAGTGTTTGGCTACACACTTTGGAAGAACTGGATTTTTTTTTACATTTTTTGGTTTTTTACATCTCCCAAGTGTATGTCAGGCATTCAGAGTTTATCACAGGATGAACAATTTGTATTGCAAAACCACAAAGAGCTAAGTCAACTAGCAATGGATTTAAGCAATGAAAATACCTGATTTGAAAGATTATGGATATTCAGCCAAAGCAGGAAGAGATTAGATATTTATTGGTGAAGTAGCAAGTTATATGCTAGTAAATGGATAGCAAAGGGTGAAAAAAAACAAGACAACACTTACTGGCAGTGAAAATAGAGTTATAGCTTCAGGCAAAAACCTCCCTACCCCTTTAAATGGGTCCAAACACATGATTCAAGTACAGTGCAGTCACTTCTCTACAACAACACTGGTAGCTAGAATTATAGCATCAGGGTTAGCTCAAGATACAGGAAAGAGAGAAAAACAAAGCAAATACCTTCGTGTCAAGTGCTTTTTTTATACTAATTCGCCTCTGAATTCTAGCTTCCCCTCTTTCAATCTGAGCCATGATCTTCTCTATGTCCTGGAGTTCGTTACATCTTTCCCAGAACACAGCTACGGGTTTAAAAAAAGGGGGTCGGGAGTGGGGAGAGGAAGTTAGTCTTTTCTCACACATCATACAAAGATTACACAAGTAAAAGTGAAAACTTTTTATGGTAAAAACCTGTTCAATGTTATTCATTTACAGTTTCCTTTCCTCCTGCGTAAGAGTGACAGCAATGGCACTATTGCTGATATAGCCACAAGCTTTATATAGCAAAATCGCTCCATCTGCAGAAACCAACCTTTGCTTTAAACCCATCTTCTCCACTTATTCCACACCAACTCCTTAAGGCTATATCTACACTGTAATTAAATACCCACAGCCGCACCATGTCAGCCAACTCGGGCTTGCAGGAAGGTGTCTGGACTCAGGCTAAACCTGGGACCCAACAAGGGGAGAGGGTCAAAAAGCCCAGGCTCTACCCTAAGCCCAAACTTCCACACTGCAGTTGAACCGTCCTGTAACCCAGTCAACTGACACAAGTCAACAACAGGTGTTTAACTGCAGTGCAGATATGTCTTAAGCCCCATAAAGCACCATTTTAAGAGGCAGGGGTAGAAAAATGGAGAAGGCCACTATCTGTAGATCTTTAGCTGGGAACCAAAGTGGCTCTTGGATATGGCTTGTAAATTAATGATAGATTAAGAACTAAAATATTTAACATCTGGTTCATTACTTCATCAAGGTTACACAAATAGTTCCTTTTCCTCCTGGCCTCCGCCTCTTACCCCCTTACTCCCTTTCCCCCTACCCCCAATATATATGCCCCCTGGAGCTGAACTCTTCCTCAAGCTCCCTCCCTTCAAAGCCCTGTATACAGTTTGGGTCACCCCACCCCATGGTCCCAATCACAGACTCACTGCTTGATATGCTTTCCTCCCAGCTCCCATATTTCCCACATCTCCCATGCTTTTACTCCCACACCATCTATAGCTTTCAAACATGTATACCAATGTTTTAAAACTTTGTGTGGGATGGGGAGTGAGAAGCAGAGAGAGAGAACCTCTTCTGTTTCAAGAAAGCAGAGCTAGTTTGAAAAAAAAAAAAAAAAAAAGGGGAAGTGTCCTGTGTCACCTTAAAGACTAACAAATTTCTTCGGGCATAACCCTTTGTGGGCTCCAACCCACTTTGTCAGTTGGAGCCCTCGAAGGCTTATGCCTGAAGAAATTTGTTAGTCTTTAAGGTGCCACAGGACTCTCATTTTTTGCTGTATACAGACTAACAGGGCTATCCCTCTAGAGCTAGTTTGGTGAACCACAGAAAATTTGTTGCCAGTAGAGCTCCACTCTCTGGCCCATTTCGTCCCTGAGGCCAGGGAAACATGGTGGTGGGACAAACTAGACATCTAAGCTATATTGAACTGGCCTCTCCATCCTGCCATGCACAGAAACACCAGCAATTACATGACTCCCCACAAATACTGTTGCCATGACTCCCTTCCCCCCAATTGTAGGAGAGAGTGGGAAAGTTATATGTCTGGACAGAAAGTCCTACAAGATACATACTCTTCCCTCTAGTCTAGTGTAAGTCATAACCTAATATAAGAAGAGTTCTACTCTGGAAGATCTTGTCAGATTTGTCTGGGACACCTCTCTAGCAAACCTGATGTCTACCAAAAGTTGATCGCCTCCCTCTGTGCTTGAGGTACCTTCATTCACAAGTCTACTTTTCACCATGTCCAAAGCCAGTACTACTAAAAAGAGGAGGTTGGCCAGATGATTGCAGCTGAAATCCACTCTAGGACTACATTATCTTCTGACAAACTCCTGTGATTCACCAGAGCAAAATGAGGAGCTGTCCCAGTTTGACAGATCTGAAATTCATCAGCTTCATGATGAAGTGGGATTTTCTCCCCTGAAAGCTCATGTGATAAATAAATCTGTTAGTCTTTAAAAGTGCCACAGGACTGTTGTAGATCTTAACAGGTACTCTTCTCCATTCCAACTCCACTCCAAATTAAAAAAGAAAAAGCATTTCTCTTCTTCACCTCCCCCATACCATTCATTTTAGAGTGAATGCTCACAATAACAAACAAAAAATGAAAAATCATTTTGTCTGTAACAGGAAAGTGGAGGGTGAGACTTGGAACCAGGGAGCCAATCTACTTATTCTGAGCAAGAAAGTAGACTAGTCAGAAAGGCCAGGAGGTCAGCAGGTGTTCTCCTGCTCAGCACTGTTCTCCAATTATGGCAATATAGGCTTATGGACATCCCTGCAGAAAAGTCCTACTGCTACACACTCCCTGAGGCACTCTCTACCTACCCACCCACCCGCCCACAGAGCACAGCTGCCTCTGCAGATAAGTTCCACAGCTACTCACTATTAATATGGGATAGACTAGGACTGAGGGAAGATGAATGAAGGGCTGAAGTATAATCCCAGATTTTAAAAAAGGTATTTATGTGAAAGATGCAGAAAAGTACCTCATGGGATTTTCAAAAGCACCTAGATACCAAACTCGCCTTAAATTGGAATTGAAAAATCCTACTGCGCATCTGTAGGAACATAACTACCTTTACAAATGCAGTCCCTGGAGCCTGCAGCTGCCACTGCAATGGCCACTGCTACTTGAAGTCTCAGGAGGAGGAAATGGCTGATTAATCTTGGTAGTTCGTTGACTTTTCTTATGCATATATCAAGTTATGAAGAATGAGCAGAATTACTAATTCTTTTTCATTTTAAAATATATAGCAGTATCCCAACTCAATGATGTTCTCCAAGTGTGGGCATGTAAAAATTTGGGGTGGGAGGGTAAGGTAGAGATTGCTGTTTAGCTAGAGGGATGGGAAAATTAACAGGGAAAAATTTCCAAGTGGTATAAATGTAATTGTTTTTTCTATCAGGTTAATAAATATTTTTCTTTAAAAGAATTAGATAAAATATCAATTGTCCTCTGAAAAGTTACAGACACAAGTCTGGAGACTAAATTCTGCATATAAAATGCCGCTATTTTGGTTTTGCTTCAAGTGAAATCTCAGTGCAGTTTTAACTACTGAGTTATACGTGCCTAAATAACCATGTCCTTTTCCAATGTCGTATCATTATATCATATGGGTTTTTTTTGTTTTTTTTAAAAAACTGGCATTACAAACTGGGAAAATGCCAGACTATATCATGTACTACCCACTACCGTTTATATGTTCACATCCAGGACTTATTCAAGGAGAAAGATTACCTGAATACTCGATGACTTCCTCTGGGGTTTTCCCTTCGACTTCACGAGCTATATTTTCAATATCATCACGGCCCCATTTTTCATTAGCTTTGATGAACTGGTTAAAATCTCTTTTATTCCAGTTGGTAAATCCCTTTAAAACAACACAAACATCTTTTAGTTAACGGTATTGGGTTTTGTTCATTTTAAAAACACGCAGATACTAATTTCAATTTAAATACCAGTGACACCCATATACATGGCTCTAGGTGCCTTAGGACAACAAAACTGAACACCAGCAGCATTAAAATCTGTTCTTTACTGGTACAGTTGGTTTTAAACTAATTTGAAGACATTTTCTCCACTAGAGCAGAGTAAGGGAGAAGAGAAGCTATTTCCTCCTGCCCATACTGTTGCATATGAGGACCACAAAATTATTAACATTATCCCCGTTTATCTATCCCACCAGTCCCAATTCCACTTTTCTTTTTTCATTTCAAGGCCCTAATTAATCACAAACTCCATCTTCTCAACTTGTGAGTGTTTCTCCTTGCAAAGGTATCCATGGAAATTCTTTGAAGAGAATAAACTCTTCAGAACCTAAAACTATGCGTGATGGAGCCATTAGGTAGCAGAAATGAAGGTTACTCACCTTGGTGCAGTAACTGGAGTTCTCCAAGGTGTGTGTCCCTGTGGGAGCGCCACTCTGGGCTTTAGCGCATCCCCGCGTTACAGTTCAGAGAATTTAAAGCAGAGCTCGCTAGGACCGCACGGGTGGCAGGGTGGTCTCATGCTGGCTGTTTGGCGCCCTTGCCGCGAGCGCGGCTAACTGCCCTCAGTTCCTTCTCTAACCGGAAGCGAGAAAAAGAAATTCCGAAATAGAGAGGGAAGGAGGGCGGGTAGTGGAGCACCCACAGAGACACACATCTCAGAGAACTTCAGTTACTGCACCAAGGTGAGTAACCTTCCTTTCTCCTTCAAGTAGTGTCCCTGTGGGTGCTCCACTCTAGGCGATTTCACAGCAGTGACCTACTTGGTAGGTGGGACTTCGGAGTTTGAATTAGCTACTGTGGATAGCACGGATCGCCCAAGTGCCGCAACAGATCTGGTTGAGTGGTCCAATGGATAATGTTTTATAAAAGTGTGGTACAAGGACCATGTTGCAGCTTTACAAATGTCTTGAATCGGGACATTATGAAGGAAGGCAGTAGTAGTGGCCACCGCTCTTGTGGAATGAGTTCTTATTGGAGCAGGCGGGGAAACGTTTGCAAGTTTATAAGATTCTTTGATGCACCTGGAGATGAATTTGGATAGTTTTTGAGTGGAAACATCCTTCCCTTTGGATCTATCTGCTATCGAAACAAATAGTTCATTCGTTATTCTAAACCGTTTTGTCCTTTCTAGATAAAAGGCCAGTGCATGATGGACATCCAAGCTGTTGAGTTGAGCGTGGTGTGGATTCTCATGTGGCTCTGGGTAAAAAACAGGTAAGTATATGGGTTAATTGATATGGAAAGTAGATGATATTTTAGGGATGAATTTAGAGTGTGGGATTAATGTAACCGTGTCTTTATGAAAAACTGTGAATGGGGGTGTCTGCCATGAGTGCCCCTATTTCGCTTACTCATCTGGCAGAGGTGATCGCAACCAGAAAGGCAACTTTCATGGACAGGTAAGTTAGGGTGCATGTTGCCATGGGTTCATTAGGGATTGTAGGACTGAAGTGAAATCCCAGGCTGCAGTAGGTGTGCATACACTCGGATAGAGATTTTGTATTCCTGTGAGAAATCATTTCACTATGGGTAGAGTAAATACCATGGAGTCCTCTAGCCCATTGTGGAATGTAGAGATAGAAGCGAGAGTTGTAAGGAGTTGGTGGATAATCCTGATGTTTTTAGGTGTAGGAGGTATTCAAGCAGGTTCGATACCGGTGCTGAGGTTGAATCAATTTGTCTGGTATTGCACCAATTCACGAATCTATTCCATTTCTGTAAGTATGTCTTTTTTGTAGGCGGTTTTCTGCTATTTAATAATATGTGTTTGACTGCCTCGGAGCATGTTAGCTCTTGTTCCCAGAACCACGTAGAAATCAAGCTGTGAGGTTTAGAGTCTGAAGGTTTGGGTGAAAGATGTCGCCTCTGTTCATAGACAGCAGATTGTGCACTCTTGGGAGAGTTATTGGCTTATTGGTGGCCATCTGTGAAATCAGTGTGAACCATGGCTGCCGAGGCCAAGGTGGTGCTATCATGATTACCGTTGATGCCTCCCATTGTATCTTTATCAAGGTTCTGAAGATTAGAGGAATTGGAGGAAAGGCATAGCGAAGGTTGCTGTCCCAACAGCGGGTGAAAGCATCACCCAATGATCCTCTTCCTAGTCCAGCTCTCGAACAAAATAGAGGACATTTGCGATTTGTGCGGGTAGCAAAGAGATCTGTTACTGGGTAGCCCCATATCTGAAAAATATGCACGAGTATGTCATGATGTATTTCCCATTCGTGATTGTCTGCAAATGTTCTGCTGAGTCAATCAGCTATGGTATTTTTGGTCTCTGGGAAGTAAGTTGCAGAGATAATAATGTTGTGTTGAATGCACCAATGCCATAAATTCATTGCCTTGATACAGAGGGATTGGGACCTCGCTCCGCCCTGGCGATTGATATAAAACATGCAAGCAGTGTTGTCTGTCATTATTCGTAAGTGTCTGTGCATAATATGTTCATGGAAGTAGTGACATGCATTGCGAACCGCTCATAATTCTAGTATGTTTATGTGGAGGAATGATCCTGTTTGGACCACCTCCCTTGAATGGTGCAGTTTTGCATGTAGGCGCCCCATCCTAGAAGAGATGCGTCTGTTGTCATTACAGTCTGGGGAACATCTACATGGAATGGGATGCCTGACAATAGGTTTTGTGGCATTGTCCACCAGAGTAGAGAATTTGTTATGCTGATTGGTAAATACAGAATCTTCTGCAGAGAATATCTGTTTGGTCTGTAGATCTTTGTGAGCCATAGTTGTAGTGGTCTCATATGCAGTCCGGCGTGTTTTACTACAAAGGTGGTTGATGCCATGTGCTCTAATAGTCTTCAACACATCATGGCAGTAGTTGTTGGAGATGCGCACAGCGTGTGAATTAGTTGAGTTATAGCTACGAATCTGGTTTGTGGAAGATAAACCCTCACATATATTGAGTTTATTTGTGCCCCAATGAATTCCAAGGACTGGGTGGGAGTTAATGTTGACTTGTTTATATTTACCAAAAGTCCAAGATTGTGAAATAGTTGTAGGGTTTGCGAGAGGTGTTTTCAAGCTTGATTTTCATTTCTTGCTTTTATAAGACTATCGTCCAGGTATGGGAAGATAGTTATATTGTGTTTCTGTAGGTGTGCAGCTACAACAGCTAACATCTTCGAAAATACTCTTGGGGCTGCTGACAAACCGAAAGGCAATACGGTGTATTGGTAGTGATTTGCTCCCACCTTGAAACATAGGAATTTCCTGTATGCCAGGTGAATGGATATATGGAAATATGCGTCTTGTAGGTCGAGGGCTACATACCATTCGCCGCTTTCCAGAGCTGGCGCAATCGTGGACAGTGTAACCATTTTGAAGCGCTGAGGTCTTATGAATTTGTTTAGTCCCCTGAGATCCAGAATAGGTCTCCATCCGCCTGATTTCTTTTGAATGGGGAAATAAGGGAAATAAAACCCTCTCCCCTTGTATTCGTCAGGAACTCATTCTATTGCGCCTATGAGTAGTACTAGTTGTACTTCTGCGTATAGAAGTTGTGTGTGAGTGGTGTCCCTGAGGAGGGACGGGGAAGGGGATTGTGTAGTTAGTCTCTGAATAAAAGGGATGGAGTAACCCTTTTTTATGATCTCTAGGACCCATCTGTCTGATGTTATAATAACCCACTGAGTGTAAAAAGGGCGTAGTCTGTGATGATAAATTGCAGTTGTTAAATGCTCTGGATTTTGTAGGAGGTGTTGTGAACCCTCAACCAAATTCTCAAAATTGAGGCTTGGGTGGAGGAGGTTGGGTATTTGGTGGCTGATTGCTTCATGTTTCAACGGCGTTGGGTATGCTGTCTGCCCGTGGGATGATCTTGACGTCTATTGTTCTGGCAGTAGGCTTGGTATCTGAATTGGTGTCGTCTAGTGACTGGGGTGTAAATGCCAAAGGCTCGTAGCATTGCTCTAGAATCCTTCGAGGTGTGCATTAACTCATCTGGTTTTCTTCAGAAAATAATTTTTTCTTTTCGAATGGCAGATCTTCTATGGTTGACTGGAGCTGCCTTGGCAAATCTGCTGAATATAGCCAGGATGACCGTCTCATGACTACTCCGGTTGCAATCGTCCTTGAAGCAGTATTGGCCGCGTCGAGAGCCGCTTGGAGCGCTGTTCTTGATATTAGCTGTCCCTCGCGGACTACGGCTAAGAACTGTGGTTTCTTTTCTTCCGGTATGTCATCGATAAAATCTGCAAATTTTAAATAGCTGTCGTGGTTGTAGTTTGATAATAGAGCTGAGGAGTTTGCAGCGTAGCAGATGTGTATACCTTTCTTCCTAAAAGGTCCATTTTTTTAATCATCCTTATCATGTAGAGTTGACCTATTGTACAACTGTCTGCTTCTATTATTTGCTGCTTCCACAACCAATGAGTTTGGTGGAAGATGTGAAAAAAGGTATTCTGAGTCCTTCGCAGCAATGTAATTTTTTTTGTCCGCTCTTCTGCAAGTTGGTAGTATTGTAGCCGGGGTCTGCCAGATGTTATCGGCAGGTTCCAGAAGGGCGCCATCCAGAGGGAGTGTTATTTTTTAAGACGAACATGTGTGTAATATAGACAGTAGCTTATGCTGGGATTCCGGTACTTCCTGTAATGGGATCTTCTCTAGTGAGTCCACCACCCTTTTAAAAAGGTCCTGGAACTGCTTAAAATTGTCAGCAGTAGTTGGCGGAGATGCTGCTGTTACCTCATCTGGTGAGGATGAGGAATTATGTGGTGGGGAAGGTGGGATGTTCATCTCCCTCTCCCTTCCCAAAACTGTGTGTTTTTGATTAGATTGGTCTCTAGTCTGAGCTGAACATGGTCTTGACACGGATCGTTTTGCGTGTGGCCTATGATAAGATGGGTATGGCTCCCGTAGATGCCATTGATGATGGTAACCTGGGGGTGAACCGTACCATCTTGGTGCATACCATGGAGGCATGTCATGGAATGTGTGAGGCATATAATGTAGTCTACGCACAGAAGATGCCTGAGGTGAGAAAGTTGCTGTGTCATGGTGTTGATCATCCCCATCCTCATTAGAAAAAGGTACAGGTGAGGGAGAACCCCGTAGGGATATTGACCCAGCTGGAGAATCAGAGTTAGAATATGGAGACCTAGGTGAGGGAGGTCTCATATTCTTCCTCGGTGCCGTGTTTTCTTTTCTGTGTATGTTTTCTCGGTACCGGCTCATTCTGGGAGTGAACCGGTGCTTTTGGAAAATCTTGCTGTGGAGGTATGTCCTCTGATGGTAATGGAGCTGGTGCCGGTGCCTGCACTGATGACAGTGCCGTCGTAAACGTCGGTTCCGTGGGGGGATTCTATGCCGATCTGTGCCGGCTTGTCCGAGTCTCAAGTGCTCAGTGCCGATACTGGTGGTGGAATCGTATGAGCCGATTTAAGGTGAGTATCCCCATGTCTGTGCCGGGACGGTGCCGTCGGGATCCGTTTATGGTCATTCTTGACCATTGTACCTGAGGAGCCAGTCACCTCTTTGGTACGCGCAACTTTGGGGGAAGAGGAGGATGTTTTTGCCTTCTTTCCCGCTGCATGAGGAGGTGTTAGGTGCCTCCTTTGTGGAGAAGGTTGCGTGGTGGTTTTCTGGCCTGGGTCAGAGGCCAGGCGAAGGGACTTCTCATTAAAATTAATTTCAGATGCAGGTCTCTATCGAGTCTTGCCCTCGCACTTAAGTTCTTGCAGTGCGGGCACTTTTGAGAAATATGTGCCTCACCTAGGCACTTAATACAAACATCATGTCCATCTGAGGCGGGCATCGCGTCCTTACAAGAGCCACATCTCTTAAAGCCTGGCGATGGTGGCATATCTGAGGTTAAGCCGGGGAGGGAAAATTTAAGGGAAGGGTGGCTTTGGGGGGGGGGGGGGGGGGGAGAAGGGGTTGTAAATTAAGGGAAAGTTATAAAGAAATAAGAATCAAGAATTAAAATTAAGGTTCTAAGGTAAATATAGCTGAGCACAGAGAAGCTCCGTCTGTAACCATGGATGGTTAGAAGGAACTGAGGGCAGTTAGCCGCGCGCGCGGCAAGAGTGCCAAACAGCCGGCGCTAGACCGCCCAGCCGCGCACACGGTCCTAGCGAGCGCTGCTTTAAATTCTCCGAACTGTAACACGGGGAAGCGCTAAAGCCCAGAGTGGAGCACCCACGGGGATATTACTCGAAGGGGAACCACAAAATACCTATTAAAAATGACCCCATGCATTTTGTAAGAATAGTCTTTACATCTCTGACATGCACAAATATTTCCACTCTAATAGAAAGACTAGCTCTGGGTTTGAACTTCTGGGTTTCTGTCAATGCCTATACAGCAAAGAATATTTAAATAAATGTCAGTAGTAAAGGTCCTTGATGTGGATATATATTCAAAAAGAACTAGATTGGGAACATCCAAATGGCTAACTGATTTTAACCTCCTGCTTATCAAGTTGGTCAAATTTCACACTAGTTAAAGCAAGTGAGCATTTCTTCCACCTCTTAAAATTTACCATTTAATTATTTTTTAGATAAAAGTATTCAGCCAGCCATATAATTTTAGAGACAGCTTACCTAATCTGTTACTTGAAAAAGTAATATTAGAACAGTATTGAGAAGCTGAATTCAACTTGCTTTAAAGGGTATATCTGCTTAATTATGTATCATCCATTCTTTATCCAATTTATTTATTCATTTCTCAAGTGTAGGGCTTCAGAACCAAATCTTCCTTCTCCTATTGCCTGAGACATTTGGGGAGTCTGCCTACATACGACTTACGAATTCTGATAGATTTTATTAATTCTGTCCCTAACTTTACCCTCAAAGTGTATTAAATCAGCTAATTGCTGACACATACCACGACATATTGTCACAAAACAGCTACGGGACAATTAAGTAAATTGTTAACATGGAATGACTTTAGCGTGGCAATCCGATGGATATGCTAAAGTGATTGATCAAGCTGAAAGGAACTGGTTATTCCAGGTTGTCTGCAGGGAGGGAAGTTGGATCAATAGAAATTGCACAACAGACCAGGAGAACAAAGAAAAAGACATCTGACAGTTGCTGTTTAAAAGCACAGACTCTCTGAGCTAGAGGAAACATTTTACTATTAGACCTGAGAGAGGTGAGAGAGGGAGCTTGAAGGCTGAACAGGAGAGGATACCATGAAAGGACTGACCAAAAACAGGCTTTCAGAGTACTAAGGAAATGGAGGGAAGGTTTGTATGAGTTTGTAAGTCTCTGCTTCCTCTATGAAATGGGGTGGGTGTGTGTTTAAGGAGAGGCTTTGCAAACCTCCAAATCTCAGAGAAACTCTAGGAAAGGATGTGCTAGAGACTGGGGTAAAGGTCAGGACTGGTCTTGTGTCCTAGGTCAGCTGGAGGGTGGGGTCTGGGAAGGGGTACTAAGGAGTGAGCCACAGAGGCAAGAACCAGAACTGTTTTAAAACTTAGTTGACTTAGATGCTCACAAGATCCAAACACAGAAATCTGTTGAGTGTCCAGCGGGTGGAACTCAACAAGATCGGTGACACCCCCAGAGATCATTTCTTCTAGTCTCACTGCAGTTTCAATTAGAATATTTGTTGAAGAGAAAGATGCCAGAACCAATTTCATACTCAGAGTTTGAGAACCAGTGGTATATTCCAAAGAGTCAACAATTTCCCTCTATTAGTCTGTAAAACAAAGAAATGAAATCAGGTACAGGTGAAGGTTATTTTAAGAGATTGGCCATACCTGGGTTAGTAGTTTCTCCTTTTCTTCTAACTCCTCATCATTAAGAGGATCAGCTTCATCAATTTTAAGCTGTTCTTCCTTTTGTGCTTGGGCTGCATTTGGCAAGTCTGGATTACGAGGTACCTGAGAAATTTTAGATTACAAAATTTCATCAGCTTTTGCATACTAGACTCAGACTCTAAGGTCAGAAGGGATCAATATGATCATCTAGTCCGACCTCCTGCACAATGCAGGTCACAAAACCTCACCCTCCCACTCCTACAATAAACCTCTAGCCTATGACTGAGTTACTTAAGTCCTCAAATCATGGTTTAAAGACTTCAAAATACAGAGAATCCATCAGCAAATGAACTATGCCCCATGCTACAAAGTTGATCAAAACTCTCCAGATAAGATCTGATTACTTTTTAGCTTGCAAAATAACAGTACTCCTCCTGAATTATCTGAATGACAAAAAAGCAACACTAAGTGTCAACAGTGAAATATTTTTTTTAATTGCAGTAATTAAAGATTCTCAAGATGGAAGAGAACATAGTCAAATACCGTATAAAGAGCTGTTTTAATACCTTGTACCCAATAGTTTTTCTGTAATACAGAATCTCTTTTTCTAGTAGTTCGAACAAACGAGGAGGAAAGAACTGGAAATCCTGAACATTAGGCTGTTTTGGAGGTCGTGGAGCCTAAAAGAAACACAAAACCAATACACCTTACATTTGATTTACTTTCTTCTGTTTATAATTAAATTAATTCAGAAACAATGTAATGACCAAAAAAGGGAGATAAAAGTTTAGTTCCTCAGAACCTAGCTTTGGTTGTATAACAACATACAAACACATCCTAAGAATTCACAATGGAGACTGATATTGGCAGATCAGATGCCAGTTCATGCCAAGGTCCCCCATCTGGAGATTGAGATGGAACCTTTCTAATTCACTTGGAGGGTAGTATTGATAAAACAGGTATTAGAATTATATGACAGTGTTTACTGTTTCAACTCTATTGATTGTCTGTGCCTGGCCGCATGCATTAATCTTACTTGTAATATCTATGTTCCAAGCCTTAATGTAATATTTGACCAGTTGTATTGTGAGCCCCTCACCCAGAGAGAACACCCATCAACAGCAGACAGGCTACGGTCGGATCTTACAACTAGGAAGTCCCTACATCTGGATTTAAATCATCCATGTTGTGGAGAAAGTAAATAATAAAGTGTTATTTACTCTGAGGTTATTCACTGAAATTAATAGGCAGCAGGTTTAAAACAAAAAGGAAGTACTTCTTCACACAAACACAGTCAACCTGTGGTACTTGTTGCCAGGGAATGCAGAGATGGCCAAATCTATAATGGGGTTCAAAAAAGAATTAGATAAGTTCATGGCTATAGAGGATACAGTAGAACCTCGATTATGCGGGTTAATGACCGGCGCCCGTCATCCGGATAATCAAAAACCACGGA
>ML685796.1:10706305-10746393 GCA_007922175.1 Pelusios castaneus
AGAAAAAGTTCACTTAAGGTAAATCCACTAAATTATTTAGAATCTGACTTCTCAGCCCTCGTCCTTCACTTCAAATAATCTTCTACCACCTGACAAAGATCTCATTTGCCTCTTGGCCTTCCTCTCCCTCCCTAAGTTTACGTTTAGAGTCCTTTGAGAACTCCACTTTGCATCTTTAAAATGCTTTTATATACACCATTCATTTATTTTACACACACTTATAGTTGGAAGCAAGTCTGTCTTCTATACATTTCAATCATTTTCTGATTTAAAATAAATCAACTCACTTTAGGTGCTTTTGGCTCACTGACACGAAGAGCTTCCCTGAAATATGCATCGACAGCATAGTTGGCTTTTCTTTCTCGCTTAGGTGGCTCAATCCACTCTGTGAATGCCATCTATAATATTAAAGAAATAAATTAGAGACCTCAAGTTCTGTAAAATATTTTATACAAAGTATGAATCTTACACAAAACTAGAACCAAAGTACCTGAAACAATAATAACCTTGCCCAAATTTAACAAGGAAACCTTTGAATGGTGTATCATATGTTCACCAAATCAGTAACAATGTAATACACATGTACGAATACTACAAATCAGTGAATTTTTCCAAAACAATTCAGATACTACCTTTTGTTTCTCTCTATAATCTTCCCCTTCAAAGTTGTATACACTGGACTCTGTATCCATTGTAAAATTTCGGAGTGAACTTTCACCCATCTTTGAGAGTTTCTCATTCATTTCTGCAGTCTAGAAAAGAAGTTATCATTGAGTAATACTTTCCAAAAACGCTCCTCCTTGTTCATGAGCACACAAACTCAGATTCAGATTAAAAGTCCAAAAATGATTTATTACTATATGTCTTAATGGGGGTGCAGGGGGAACCCACTCCTGATCTATTATGTAAATTTTAAGTCTGAAAAATGTTAATTGCATCTGTAATGTTATTCAAATTAGCCATAGTAGGAACACATCTCAAGTTTTTTGTAATTTGCATCTCACCTTCTTTGCACCTCTTTCCAAAATACCATCAATATCATCATCAGTAATCTCACTCTCCTTTGAAGCAAACACATGTGTAGCTCCATGTCGAATCATCTGCAGCATTTCATCTTTCCCTATTTTATTCAGATTTTGATCCACCAGTCTTCCTGAAGATAAAAACATTGGAAGAGAATACGTTATTGCAGAGTCTAATTACTTATGGGAAAACACGTTATTTTATACCAATCATGTGCATATGTCAGGAACAGAAAGAGCACTTCCCTTCCTTCTTGTTTATCAGAGGCCACACAAATTTCAATCACAGAAACTAGTTCAATATTTAAAAAAATGTATTGGGACAGAAATCGAGATAGTTAAGTAAGGACTGGTTCTTGCTTAGTAAATGCATTAATTTGTATTTCCATCATAGGAGGAGCCTGCATTTTAGGACTTCCATATAACTTCTCATTCCTGGCCAGCATTTTCACTATTTCAAGTCCATATCTCCCTATCAACCTGACAGCAAAGCTATGGCACTTTTAAAGATAACTGATTTCAAATCAGACTAAAAGGAGTTAGGCTAAAGTATGGAATTACATCATCATTGCTCTTTTATTCCACTACTAGGTCTAATTTTAAAGAAGTGAAATTTTATTATTATACTTTCCTCTTTAAAGCATTTTCACTTTTTAAATGTTAATTTAAGTATACTCATTCTTAGCCATGTGGGATGCCACAGTCATTCCATAATGATGCAGTAACCAGTTTTATGTTGAAAAACTGCCACACTTAAGAAAAACAAACTTAATAAATTTATCGTCCCTTCCATCCTAAGAACAAAATATGAAACTATGACCCCATGGAAGTCAATAGCAAACCTCCCACTAACTTCAGGGGGCCAAAATGTCACCCAGATTTTACACATGGAAAAAGGGGAATACAAAGAAGAGAAATAGCAATGTACAAGAGTAGAAAAGCTCTTTAAATACACTTGCCTTGTTGAATGACTATAGAATCCAGACGAAGCTTCATTTCTGCTCTTTCCACTATCCTTTCTTCCACAGTGTTGTCTGTGATAAATCTGAAAACTCTCACCGTCTTTGTCTGACCAATTCTATGTGCTCGATCCTATGCAGAAAATTGTGAAATACTCCTGTCATTTAGCATAGCATTGTAAAGTTCTTATACTGGAATATATTTATAAAATTAAATTATATAATTAATGCTTGAATTTAAGTGAGATTTTAAGAGGGTAGCTATCTGAATCACCATATTAGTTTGGTTAACAATCGACTTTATATTTCAGATTAAAATGTTTTCAAAAGCTCTGCTGACATGGCCACTCAAAAAACAGTTTTATTGTTGCTATATAGCTTAGTTAATGAGGTCTCCTGCACAGAGGAGCATTGATCAGTACACTTTGGTTAAGATTCTGTCTAAAAAGACATTACGCATGTTTTAATAATATATTTCAGAGACATTAAGGCCAAAAGAATAGTCTGACTCCTATTAACAGCCCAGAAAAATTCACCCACTTATTCCTACAATGAGTTCAATAAAGTATTGGACTAAAGCATCTTCCAGAGAGATGTTTTGCTCTGAAGATGGAGAACAAACCTCCCTTAACAAGGATTTTTTCAAGGATTAAACACTCTTTCACTGCTAAAAAACTGAGCCTCATTTCCAAATGGAGTGTCTGGCTTTAACATCCATTCATCAGTTCTTATTCTGCCTTAGTGTGTCACTCTTTTGAACAACTTTTATATTAAGCAAACTTGAAAATGTCTGCAGCCTGGCTGAAATGCTCAGATTTTCAATATGCCAATATGCATACAGACACACGCTTTGTACATATGTAATTCGTATCTTTAATATGAAAGTTTTAACAAAATAATAAAACTAATACTTTATAGTGTATGTCAATACATTATTCTCTCCATACAATCAAAAAATGTTACTTCCCACTCTTTGATGTAAGGATTAATTATGTGTGCCCTTATGAAGCAAGTTAGTAACAGAAAAGCTGATTCCACTCAAGAGATAAAGGTGAAGTTATTACTTCAATGACTTAAAATGACAGATTAAAGCTCCCTCCGACCACCACAACTAAAGTTTTGGCCAAATTTTACTTAACTGCTGTGGCCTTTTAAATGTCAATTACTCTTGGAGCATAGAAATCAATTTTTAAAATGGATTGAAGTGCATAAAAAGACATGTATATATTGAATCTGAGACACTATGAAATGCAATATATACCTCTTTGCAGGGCAATTTTATAAGAAAAAAGTTAACTATAATGATATTTCTATTGTTGAAATTCTTACCATAGCCTGAAGATCTACTTGGGGATTCCAGTCTGAATCATAAAGAATCACAACATCAGCAGTAGCTAGATTGATCCCAAGACCACCGGCACGTGTGCTCAACATAAACACAAACTTGGAACTGTCAGGATCGTTATATGCATTAATAGAAGCCTATATAAATAAGAAAGATATCAATGCAATTCTATGAGTACACAATTTTATGAGTATATTCTATGAGTACACAATTTTATTTTTAATTTTTTAAACACTCACTTGTCTCTCATCATGAGGTGTTTGTCCATCCAATCTGCAATACTCATAATTTCGCCACATGCAGTAATCTTCCAAGATGTCTAGTACTCTAGTCATCTGACTAAAGATTAGCACCCGTGAGCCTGTTAGAGGTAAAGAGTAAAATTGTTCAAATAGTTAAGAATTACATATAAATGCTACAAGGTTTTTTGTTTTGTTTTGTTTTTTTTACTCCCATAAAACAAAGATGATCAATGGTCCCCCATGTTTAAGAAAGATGAATTCAAACTGGAACAGGTGCGGAGAAGGGCTATAAGGCTGATCCATGAAATGGAAAAACCTGCCTTATGAGAGGAGAGTTAAAGAGTTTGGCTTGTTTAAGCCAACCAAAAGATGGTTGAGGGAAGATATGATTGTTCTCTATAAATAAGAGGGATAAATACCAGGGAGGGAGAGGAATTATTTAAATTCAGCACCAATGTGGACACAAGAACAAATGGATATAAATACCATCCGGAAGTTTAGACTTGAAATTAGATGCAGGTTTCTAATCATCAAAGCAGGGAAGTTCTGGATAGCCTTCCAAGAGGAGCTATGGGGGCAAAAAACCTAGCTGGCTTCAAAATTGTACTTGATACATTTACGGAGGGGATAAATATGATGGATAGCCTAGTCTGGCAACTAATTATTGACTACTGGTGGTAGATATACCAATGGCCTGAGATGGGATGTTAGATGGGGTAGATTGAGTTATTACAGAGAATTCTTTCTTGGGTGTCTGGGTGATGAGTCTTTAACACATTCTCCGGGTTTAACTGATGGCCATATTTGAGGTCGGGAAGAAATTTTCCCCCAGAGCAATGGGCTAGGGCTCTGGGGTTTTTTCACCTTCCTCTGTAGCATGGGGCACAGCTCACTTGCTGGTGGATTCTCTGTAGCTTGAAGTCTTTAAACCATGATTTGAGGACTTTAATAACTAAGTCATAGATTAGAGGTTTATTACAGGAGTAGCTGGGTGAGGCTCTGGAGCTTTCATTATGCACATAGTTAGACTAGATGATCATATCGGTCCCTTCTGACCTTAGACTTTGAGTCTATGAATTATTAATCAATGTAGACTTCTTTCAAAATCTGAGAAAGTACTGACTTAAAACATACCTGGAAAGTATTACTATGTAATTTTTTTTTAAAATAATCTAATCTAGATTAAGAGACAATATTAAAAAAACTTGACATTGTTTAAGGTTCTAAAACTTCATTAATATGGAACTTCCAGGTGAATAACAGAAATACATATAATGCAGAGCTACAATAGCCAGCTATTGCTATTCAATAGTTTATTCAATGAATATCCCACAGCAACATCATAGACATTTCAATATTCTTTAAAAATTCTTCAGTTTTAGGGTGAAAATGATATTGATGCTTTTTTGGAAGTTGTATACAAGGACAAAAACTCTAACTTAACACACAAAGAGCCATATTAAATAAAGATTTCTGTAGAGACCACCATAAAACCACCTTTTCATTAAAAGAGTAATTAAAATCAAGCCACTACCCCCATACTCTTTTGCAAATACCAGAAAATTTAAATGTAAAGATCAGCTGACCAGTCTGGGATATTAAAGCATTTAACAATGTTTTTATTTACTTACTTACCAAGACCAGCATTCAATAGTGTGTTCTACAACAACAGAAATGTAACTCTCTGACCTGTTTATGGCATACATAAATGGCAAAAAATTGCCACATTATTTCTTCCATGTTCAATTAGTCAAAATACTTATCCTTTACACTAGATAAAAGATCTATTTATTGTGATCCCTTTTTAGTTTAATTCAGATTTTTTTTTCTTTTTTAGGACTGAAGGCAACTGCCACAACATAACTGAAATTGACACAGCATACAGCAACAAGCCTCAAACAAAAAAAGCCAACACTGTCATTTTGATTTGTTAGTTTCTATCTAGTGTCTTATAATGGCAACCATCAGGATAGTGACTGAATGTCTCCCAAGTGATAAAACAAAAATACCGACCAATAGACTAAGCTTAGATTTACTTCCTATTGCCCATGGCTCTGTTTTTTTTCCCCCCTTTCTCTTTTAATGTCTCCCTTTGCCCCTAAGTTTTCTACTCTCCCCTTTTTTGCTGTGCTTAGTTCTGTCTATAAAAGCCACCAACAATTAGTAAATTTTACACTTTGTTCTGAAGGTAGTAATATTTGTGGTGAATCTGCTCTCCTGAAATAATTAATTCCAGGGCCGTTACCCTGTTGCCAAGAAAGCATTGTTTCCCCACTTTCACAAGCCGCCCCTAGAGTTTCATATTCTCAGAAATGTTGCCATTAAGAGAGCTTGGCACAATTCAATGTATGCTGAACCAATTCCTTGGAGGGCTTTGAAGATTAGCACAAAGTTTTGAATATGCTTTGGTATCTTTGTGATCCAGTTACCTATGACACAAAGCTAGTCTCCACAAATCCTCCAACACATCTATTGATCTAGAAAAAAAATACATCTGGAGATTTAATTCCAGCTATTAAATCAAAAATCAGAAAACCCTCAAATCAGGAATGAAAGACGATTCATACCTTGTTCTTTCAACTTCGGTAGCAATTTGTCCAATACCACCATTTTACCACTGTTGGTAACCAAATGCATATCTGTTGTGTAAGGTGGACCAGGTTCTGCTCCATCAAAGAGGTAAGGATGATTGCAACATTTTCGCAATTGCATCAGAATGTTCAACAGTCTCATTTTGTCCAACTTTCCAGCAGAGTTCAATATATCTATATCCTTCATTAAGATTCGTGTATACCTATATGGAAAGTGATACTGCAATTACATAAAGGATTTCTTTTATTGTATAATTTATAAAGCAAAAACTCTAATTCCCCATTCCAAGAACCCCATTCCAAAGGAAAATCTCACTGATGATTGCATAAACAGCATCTTAGCCAATAAGTAAAGCGATCACAAGGAAACCTTGGATTCTTCCCATCTGGTTGCGTCAGAAGCAATTAAATGAGATTCTGCACAATACAACAGTATTTTTCTACAGAAGCAGTAGTTTAATTAGTTGAAGTGTAAGCAATAGATTTCTAGACAACTTTACAGTAGTACAGACAAGTGTCTAAATTACTTACCATTCTCTTTGCATTTTGCTAAGACCCACATAAATTTTAACTTCCTTCTTTGGAGGCAAACTCTTTTCTACATCAGCTTTAATACGGCGTAAAAGGAATGGCCTTAGCACCTGGAGAAGATTGAATTTTAGACTGAGTTTCAAATAAAACAAAAAATTAGTCTTCCATTGTTTGTTCTTTCCTAGAGAAGCAAAAGCTATCAATCCAATAGAAAAGGCTCACTGAATGAATACATTTCTGGAAACTAATCTGTTGACACTTTAAAAGCAGCCTACAGCTTCAAACACCAGACTGTTACTGGGTTCCCCGGAAAAATGATTAAAACAGACAGCTAACTTCCAGAGGAACACACATGAATTTCCTCTGAAGGATTCAAAGATTCAGATCAGACTACCTTGAAGAGACAAAGGGAAAAAAGGAAGAAATACGAGTTTGGCTAATACAAAGATAACTTTGGTCTAATTGCCCCAGCTCTATTTTTCTTATACAACATGGCAAGCAGTTAGACAATCAAGCTGCATAAGGAAGCTCTACAGATGAAAGTGGCATCATAGAATTGTGAAAAGCTGCTGTATATCAGCAAAAACGAGCATGGTCATCCAACTACAACTCTAAGAGATGAACTCAGAAGAATTTTGTACTCCCCCACCCCTGCAGATGAGTAGAAATGCCTTAGACTTTTGTATTTTCCTCCATTTTTCAAGAGTTTTGGGTACTTCCAATGTATTTGATTCAAGCTTGAGAAAGATCTAGATTCATCAGTTTCAGTTTGTTTAGGGTCAGTTTCATTTTCTGGTTTCTCATGCACTTGCATGACAACACAAAATGGGGGAAATTTTGTATCAAAACTTTTCTGACAGAAAGTTCAATTTTCAACTAAATGAATTCTTTCTTAAGTGGTTATTTTCCTCAGAAAATTGTTTGCTTACCAAAATTAAAAAAAGACTTCAGTTCTGATATGCCCCCATGATACCTCATTCATGCTATAGTTTGATTGCCTAATGTCCTATTCTCCTCTATAGGCCAAGGTCCCTTGCTAGACATATCACATGCTCCAGTGCAGCTGTGAGACACCATAATACATCACCTACCCTCATCAAGAGGGGAGTGTGATGCACCATGGGAGATTTAAATAGAACATTATATGGCCTACAGAGGAGAATGGGATCATCTTAAGACAATATGAGCTGTGCTTTGAACATATAAAATACTATGGACCTGATTTTTCAGAGTGTTAGGGATTTCAAATTGTGCACCCAGAATTACTGGACACTTTTGACTTCAATCTCTGATTTAGTTTCCCACCTGCAAAATGTGGATAATTCTGTGAGATGAAGGGGTGAGTTGTGAAAATAAATTTACGAAGCACTCAGATACTAAAGTGGAGAGTGTCATCCAAAAGCCAGAAGAAATTAATTGTGTCTTCTGAACAAGGTTTTAAAAGTGTTTAGTAAATAAGTCATGGGGCCATATATTTGAATAGTAACAGAAAAAGCTATTAAACAGCTGCTCATTAAATTAGCACCATTCATCCTGTGCATGATGGAATGAGGCAGAGGTCCCATGGAAAAACAAAAACAGTATGTGATTCTCTAAGGACTATATCACAATGTATATGCAGAAGGGAACCAAATTAAGGTTGTACAGACAACTTTAATTCAGACATTTTCTAATATGAATGTTTGACTTTGCAATCTAATTTTTTTTAACGTGGTGATGGGATGAAGCAAGATGGGGGAAGGGTAGGGTTTGAGTATACACAATAGCTATTTATAATGGCATTTGTAAGCCTTTTTCAAAGCCCAAAATCTGGACATAAAGCAATTCAACCAGGCCTTTTTAAAAAAGTATATGCATCTTTTGCATCACTGAAGTCAGTATGCAATTATGCTGCACGATATTTCAAAAAGTATACCACATTTTCAAATTAATGGTATTTTCTCTAATGTTCTATGAGCAAAGACATCGAAAAAGTCTTCAAAACAACTGAACTGGTTAATGATGTAATATTCACCCATTCAACATTATACCAATGTGACACTATACAAAATAAGAAAAACTTACCATGTGGAGACGTTCCACCAGTTTTTGATCCCCAAGACAGTTATTTGTATCAAACCATGAATCGAAGTCCTACATTTAAAATGTTTTATATATAGAAATCACTTTATTAGACCAAGAAAGTTAATCAAGTGCAATAATCAATGAAGTAGCTCATCCCATGACCATTACAAACTGAATTTAAATTTCACAGTGTAAATAATTAAGTATATTGGCATGAAATCAGGTACACCAAATATCAGCACGTTTAAACTAACTATGACCGCATCCACACTAACGGTTTGTATTGCTTTAACTATCTCAGTACCTAACCAGATACAGTTATAGCAGTACAAAAGCCATGGGGTTATAATGCTAATTTTGTGAAATTACATTCATTTCTATGTCCTTTCCTCAAAAACAGGGTAACTTCAGAGCTGCAGCTGATCTAGGAGGAAAAAAGTTTATTCAAACAATCAAACAAGAGAAAGATACTGAAAATGAATAGCCAACTAAGTTGCTTTTGGAAACAAAGCATTGTTTCTAGTTTGCTCCATTATGAAAGTCGTTTTTATCATGGTCTTTATGAAAGACCGCTGTACTCTCATAATACAATTTAATATATCAGCTCTTTTCTGCTGAAGGAACCATCACGTTCAAATCTTCTACAGTAAAAATAACACCTCTAGCTCTGGGCTGGATGAGCATTTGATGGGTGGAAAAAGTGAGGAGCTATGCATGTTGCTTGAATACATTACAAAGCTTCTTCTCCCTTAAGGGTTAAGGCCCCAGTTCAGCAAGATTCGTAAGCACAAGGACATAACTAACCTTAAGCAAAACAAACTTAATGCATTGCCTCTGCAGCACCATCAGATATGGGCACAAGGCACTCAAGCCTGGCAACTTCACTAGCTTTTCCTACTCATGTGGAATCAAAATCTCGTTAACTAAATTTCAAGACAGGATGATAAATGATAAAATGATTCTTAAAATTTGATAATAAAGTTAGTCATTTAAGCTACCATGATACATAATCCTCCTTTAAAAATCAGTAGCACAAAATTCAGTATCAAACCACAATGCTTGAAACACCCATAGCGCCTGCTGAGTGGACAATGTTTAAAAGAACTTACAGTGGACAAGACTAGATGAATTCATCTACACACCACAGGGCTTGACAAAACCTGAGCACCAGGTCACCATGGCAACCAGGATTTGTAGCCTGACTCCTAACTCTGCTCCCGAAATGCAGCAGAGGAATGCCCTCTGGCAACCAAAAATAAAACTGCTTGCACCTAGCTGGGAGCAAGTTTGGTTGAGCCCTGGTGTACTATATCTTTCAATAACCAGAAATGGACAGTCAGTCACAACATAATAACCAGGTCTATTAAAGTTCTCTCTATTTCTCCCATCAGATTATTAAAAATTAAATGAAGTCAATTAAAGAAAAGTAAGAAATGTTACATCAGCTGAGTTAAAGACATCTGGCAAAAGAAAGTTGAGAAGTGCCCAGAGTTCATGCAAATTGTTCTGAAGTGGAGTTCCAGTTAACAGCAGCCGATTTGTAGTCTTGAATTCTCTCACTATTTCTGACAACTGAAAGAGATCAAGACAATTATTGAGACAATTATTGCAATGTTGCTGTGATCTATACAAATGTGTACTTTGAATGAAATCTAAATTACCTTTGATTTTTCATTTTTGATCCTGTGGGCTTCATCTATAACTAGATATCGCCAATTAAATTTTTTAAATACAGATTTCTCTTTAATAAGCATTTCATATGATGTTACACAGACATCCCATTCTCCTGGCAACAGTACATCTCGGACAAAGGCAGCCTGATTAGAAAGGAAAAAAAACAAACCCAAAACTTAATTCTTGAAGATTAACTACCATATGTCATAACCAAACAAAAAATATATGTTCCATGTAGTGTTCAAAACAAAAGTTTCCCCTTAACATTGAAAAATTAGGAGTTAAAAATAATATTCATTGTAGCCTCAATGTGACAGATGTGTTTTCTAGTCTTAGGAATTTGCTAGACTAAAAAAAAAAGTCAATATCCCATTTTTAGGTGGGGAAAAAATAAGCTTCAGATAACAGACTTTACTGGTGAAATGTGAAAGACTATGTATGCATAAAACTTTTTGAATAGGTAAATTGTAAGGTTAAAATTTGTAGAGGGGAAATAACACCAGTAATTTTATACTACTTTGATTTGGATTAGAATATAATGGATCTTGAATATGTAAAACAAACCCGAACTATGACTCTGCAAAGCTAATTTAAGGGGGGGGGGGGGAAATCCTACACTAATGAGTGTGGTCATCTAGGAACTACAATACAGCCAAGCAATGGTGAATTCAAAAGGAAAGGTTACTTATGTGACAATAAATCTGTATGACTGCAGATGTGCACATACTGGAGACCAGAAGATTCTTGCTAGCAGGGTACATTAATCCATGCCTGGGCCCCTTTCCTCCTCATGCTCTGAACCAAGGCATGGCAGAGAAGACGCAGACCATGTGCCTATTCAGTACCTTTTGACCACAAATAACTTAGGATAAACCAAAGAACAGGGAGGAAAGGCATCTGGAATACAGATGGGACCACACATTTCAAAGAACTCCCATTACTCTAAAGGAAGTACCTTTCTTTGAGTGATAGTCCTGATCTCTATTCCACTGTGGGTGACTCACAAACAGTATTCATTGAAAAGGCTGCAAGGATCCCCAGCCTGTACCACATAATGGAGGACTGCTCTGCCAAAGGAAGTGCCAGCTGTAGAAGCTTGCACTGTGGGCATAATACAATGTGAAAAGGTGATACAGCCTCACGTTGCTATTTTACACATTTCATGGAGGGACCTCTCAAAATTAGACTACTGATTCAGCCTAAGCTTTTAAGTGAGTGGGCCCTCACAACTTTCAAGGGAAGAACTGCAGTCAATGCCTAACAGAGCAACATGCAACCGGAAATTCAAATGAACAATCTTTGGTATGAGATAGCTTCACATTCTGTGAAGGATACAAATAATCTAGGTGGTTTCCTAACGGATTTAGTCCTTTGCAGATAGAAAGTCAATGCTCAATGGGCATAGAGAGAGCAAAGCTTCCGACCCTCACTTGCAGCATGCAGCTTTGGGAAGACGACAGGGAAGTGAATAGTCTAGTTTAGATGAAATTCTAAGATCACCTTAGGGATGAATTTCATGTGTTATCTCAGGAAAACTTTGGAGGTGGTCTACACAGCAGAGTTTGTCAACAAAAGGTTCACTGTTTTGTGGACAAAAGTTGAGATGTACACACTGAAATGCTCTTTCCATCAATTTAACTCCCCTGCTATGTCAACATAATAAAACCACCTCAGTGAGGCTTACGACAGAAAAGGATTTCTAGGTTTGTTTCCCATCCAAATATCAGGCTGTTAGGTGGAGGGAGAATGGACTGTGATGCCTGATCTTACTTTTGTTCTTGGTCAACAGATCCAGGAACAGCTGGATATAAATGAATGGACATACTGACATTTGGAATGTCAGGAAACCCATGTTGTCCAGGCCATCTAGAAGCAATAATCATCACCAAGGCTCGTACTTGCTTGATCTTTCTTGCAGCCCAAGGTAAAAGAGTGAAAGAAATATATGTTAGTTGCCCCAACCATGGGACTAAAGAGGAGTCTTCTCAGGAGCAATGATCTTGAGTACCCCAGAAGACTAGGATTGGGCATTTTTTTTGTTCCCTTGACACACAGAAGTTCCAAGCTAGGGACTCCCATTGTTGAAATATGTTGTATACCACTGTATCATAGGGCTTTCCAAATTCCAGATGCCAGGTCACCACAGCACCCAGGATTTAGCACCTGTCTCCTAGCTGCACTACAGTAGCCAGGAAGGTGAATGCCAGTCCCTTAAAAAAGGTTAGTGGCACTGAGTTTCAGCACCACTGCCCCTCCCCCCCACATCAAAAGTGCCACTGGCAGTGGATTTTCTTCAGTGTGTATGTGGCATGTGTTTGGCAGTGAAGGGCCCTCTTTGCTGTGCACTGTTGCCAAAATAAGTGACCATCAATAGAGGCCTGCAATGATGATCTTGCAAGAAATATACCCTCCTTGATGAGCACTTTGAAATGCAGTCTCTCCTCCTGCAGGAGTCTGTCAGTGAAGTCCACAAATGTCATATATAAATTAATAAAATTACACTTTGGTATTAGTAGCATCATTAGTGAGCATTTGCTGTGTGGAACTCCAAGGTGGTCAAAGTAAAAATCTTTTGCCAAAAGTGGTCTGAGCATTTAGCTTCCTTATTGAAAGGAGCAATTTGGGCTGATGTCAGCCTCTTTCAGCCATAGCCTGAATTATTAATGAACCTGAAGAATGTGTTAAAATAAGTTCTGCTCCATTAACTGGTACAAAGCCCTTCTTTATTCTTTTTAGAGCAAGGGCAAACATGACTGGGTCATACCAGACCATGTTTATGGATCCAAGATGGCCTCATTAATGGAAAATATGACCTTGCTTGATCCAGCATGGAGGAAAGTCCTGCATTTCCTTGAGCAGAATCTGAAGTGCATCTGCAATCCTCCTCAACACATCTCAAAACTGCCTGTAGTCAACCAGCAGTGAAGGTGGGGCTGGTGTGATCACATTGTCTGGGGTTAATAACCCTACTGGATCTGGTCCTTCTACTCCTTCAATAGTTCCTGAGGCGGTTCATAATCTCTGCGAGGTGAGTGTTGTCTGGATTTTTTTAATGGGACTGCAGACCTGTAATGTTGCACGTGAGTCCCATTGGCCCAAATAAAGCACTTCAAGTTAATTGAGACTGTTCCCATAGAGTGGGGTACCATTGGTTCCAAGGTGGATAATCTCTCCTATGAGATCAGGACAGCACCCTTTTCTTGATGGAAGGGGAAATCTCCTGTTAACACTTGATTTGTGAGAGGAGGAGGCAACTTCAGACACTATGAGTGGCACCATCACAGTAACACAGACCTTGCTATGCCTCAGCTGATAGAAGGAATGGATGAGTAACTCTCCTCTCTTTGTATCTACCCCTTGCTATCAGGCCAGGGAATCTCCCTCATCAGGACTGGTTCTAACAGGACTAGAGATTCTGGATATGAGGAGACAGTAATATCCTCTGGGCAGTGTATCTATCTCCAAAGCCAGGGAGGCAGAATGGACTCCTTTCTTTTTGCAGCACAGTGGTGTTGGATTATCACTGACTTTTGTATCAACTCCTCCTTACTATGATGTGATGATACCACAAGTGCAGATGACATCTGCTTCCATTTCCCTCACTGCTACCAGGGACAGTTCCACTATTGTATTAACATTAGCTTCTAGTGTTCTTGCTCTTTGGAGCCAAGAAAATGATACCATGCTTTGAGCTCCTGACACTCCTATATCGGGGTGCTGAGTCTCCCTCTGCTCAGATGACGTTGGGAAAGAGGTTCTCTTCTTGAATGAGGACCTGCCCAGGGATTTTGTCTCGCTTCTTGTGAATGTGTTTATCCTCCTTCTGCCTTCATTTGGAGGAGTCCTTAGCTCCACGTCTATTGGTCATGAAGCCAGCAATCGCCATGCTCCAAAAGAGTGCTTCTCAAGTGGCTCAATCTGACATACAGTGGGGTTCGAAAGACCAATGGCAGATTGGGGCCTCCCAGCATGATCTATCAAGAATCTCAGAAGTCTCTACCTATGAACTTGACAGCTTCAGCATGAGAAAAATCAGCCAGTGGGGCACCTTGACATCCCCAAGGCTGTAGAGGCACTTGAGGTGGATGTCAATGACCATGAAAGCCTGGGGTTGAATCCTGGGACCTCAAGCATATTAATCTCCCTGCCTGAGTTTCAGTTAGAGGGAGACCTGCACAGCAATAACTATTATACCTGTCTAAAATACTATTTACAAATATTTACCGTTCAAGGCAGAAGCCAACAAAAATGGCAGACACAGAAGACTTTCTGTCTCGTATCACAGGCAATAGAAAGGAACTGGAGAGGCGAAGGCACAGACCAATAGACACTACCAGCAAGAATCTTTGGGTCTCCAGTACATGGAGCACATTAAACCCAAGTGGAAGACAAATAGAGTTAATTCCTTTGAAGAACAAAAAGATACACAGATGGCAAGAGTTATAATTGATCAAAGAAAGAGCTAGAAAAAATTACACGAAGAGTTTGAGGAATCTGTGGTCTCTGAAAAGCAAGTATAAAAATATAACCAATGATTTCCCAAATCAAGTGTACTACCTTTAAGAGTTTTGGAGGAGGGGGATGCAAAAATTGACAATCCAGTGAATCTGAGAAACAAGCTAGGTATCTCCTTCACTAAAATGCTGCAGGCCAAATTAGTCTTTCAATGATACTTTTACAACCGCATATTTTTAAATGCATTTGCACAAATGCAATTGACTAGAATTTAGTAAGTTCTTCTGCTGATGCACTGTCATATTCGTTCTCGGCACTCTCCAACTCATGCTCTCAATTGGATTTGCTCTGCACAGACAGCAGAGCAGCAAATACTTGCTTTTTTCACTTCAGTAAGATGACAGTTTGAACACAAACGTTTATCTAGATTAGGAAGACGGGTCACTACACTATATTGGGACTGGAATACAATTTTTCCCTAATCTATAGAAAACCTTCAAGGAACAGATCTGTTGAGTAGAGAGAGAAGTGTCAATATTAGAGCAGAATCTCACTTTACAAGGGGACAGAACTGACAATGCTGTTACAAGTAATACTAAGAGATTAATATAAAGACTAGAGAATGAGTTATTTCTCTTTTCTAGTTAATTTATTTTGTACTGTTAGCAGCACTTTGTATAATTAGTTTCATCCCATCCCCAAAAATAAATAGATCAGTTTCCACAGGTTTATGTGGTGGATCTCCCTCACACAAAAGGAGAAAATTAATTTAAAACAGGAAAACATGACTGTAAAATGACAAAAATCAGCAGGTGAGCCCCAGGAGCAAAGAGTGTTTGAAATTACTTTTCTTTTTTTAAAGTTGATTACATTTAAAATACCAGCATCTCTTCTAGATTTTTATATTGACAAACAAAAGTCCAAGATTTGTATACTTTTATATTTCCCAATGTCAATTTTTATTTGCTTGCAAAATACGTTGTCATCTATACCTATTATAGAACATTTCTGTGCCTGACCTGTGAGTTCTGTGCTATCTACTTCTGGAACTATTAGTCTGCCTTCTGAACAATCTACAGAAGCTATTTCAGGGGTGTCAAACTCATTTGCTATGGTTGGCCAAATCTGACTTAAAGGTACTTCAAGTGGGCCATACATAAAAATACTATGGTACTCCCATGGATTGCTGTTTATGCAAAACTGTGCTCTGCAATACTATACTCCCTCTTTCTCTGTGCGTTAGGGAGAGAGTGTGGTCTCACAGACCCAATGCTCTGTGATGTTATGAGACCTTACATTCTTGTGGCATCAAGGAACACTGGGTATGCAGGACCACACTTTCTGCCTAACAGACAGACAGACAGAGGTCCCGCAGAGTGCAGTTACGGGCTGTATGGAAGAGGTTCGCAGGCAGCATTTGGTCCGCAGGCTGCATATTAGACACCCCTGAGCTATTTGTTGATTAGAAAATATAACAAGGTAGCAAGTTTATTTGTTGAGTCTGCCATATATGAACATTTTGACGGCAGGAGAAAAAAAAAATCCAAACATGCAACAGTATCTCATACTTACTCTTTGATCTTTGTCACCTATCAAACACACTGCTCTAAGTGTCGGTACCCATCTCTTGAATTCATTCATCCAGTTGTGTAACGTGGACTTGGGAACTAATACCATGTGAGGGCCAGGAATATTTCTGTAGTGTTTCATGTATCCAAGAAGAGAAATTGTTTGCAGTGTCTTTCCAAGACCCTGTTAATAAGTTAAAATTTGTTATTAGTGGAGAAAGGGTCTCTCTAAAAATGCCGTTGGCAACTCATTGTTACTCTTAAAAAGGGAAGGTGAAAGCAAAAATAAGCAATCCCAACAAACAGAGGTCCCCAAGAGACATTGCACTGACAGCTGATTTATTTTAAAGCAAACAGTGAAATAAATTAGTTTACTTTAATGTTTTAAGAATAGTAAGTCCAGTGTGACTTACTAGAGTAATACAGAAAAATAGCCTGCAGCATAAAATGAATGAAGATTTTTCAGCAATTTATGATAGCAAACACCATTTGAAACCTGATAGTTACTTGTTGTAGAGAACACTAGAATAGTACTGTATTTGAACAGACCAAAAAAAGCACATCAGTTATCCATATTAAGATACTGAAACCTGAAAAGATAACTTGAAGCTTTACAAGATTTATTTTGGTTAGAAAACTCACGTGGGTCTATATTCTCAAATACATTAAGGATACTTTCAGGTTTGGGTTCATAAAAGTCAGGCTCCTAAAATTTCACAGCAACCAACACCTATATAAAGTGGCCTGATTTTCAAAGATAATGAGCATTTGTAGCTAACCTTGACTTCAAACTGAGTTGGGGCTACTCAGCTTCTCCAACCTAAACACGGATTCAGGGCCCACCCAACTGTTCACATTTTGACTTAAGTACTTCAAATTTCTGTTGAAATTTGAAAATTATCCTTAACAGAAATACTACATTCTAACAAGATACAAATAATTCTATTTTAATAGTTACAGCTTAAACCTAAAGGAGCTGACCATGCCTCTTTAAGTAGTGAATTAAAGTACTTGAATTTCCTACAGAGAACTACTAATCTAGCAAATTTTTGGATAAATTAGTCACAGACTGCCACATAATTTGCTCATAGTGATCTTGTGTCCCATTAATGTCACAAGAAAAGAAATAGACTAAAATTAAAAGCCAGTTTATAAGCAGTGTTTTCTACTTTTCATTAAACAGAAAAAAAGAAAGATTTTGCACTATCAAAGCAAAAAAAAAGTTTAGCGGGAAATATTATTGAGCTCTGAAAATCCAGAGAAGAGGATTCAGATGACAAAGTTAACTGATGGAGAAGATGATAATAGCCTGGATATCAGGAAAAATTATTTGTTCTTAAAAATAATTAATTTTTGTTTCCAGAACTCAACTCATGTTTCCAAGAAGATCAAGAGCTCGTTAGTTTTAGAAGAAATAAATAAATAAATAAATAAATAAATAAATAAATAAAAAGTAGAACAGTTAAACTAAAAAGTTTAAAGGTTTAACTCAGTGGTTCCAATCTGTGGTATGGGGGACAAAAGTGGACCAATACTCCTCTCCCACTAGCTGCACTAAGGACCCAGGTGGAGTGCATTGCCACAGGGCTACAAGACCTCTGCAGGGTCCTTGATGCAGCCAGAGAGACAGGAGATCAGCAAGGAGGGAGGCAACCTTCTTATCAACTCCTTCTGTCTGACTGCATTTGGGGAGTGCGGAGGACACTAGCAGAAACTGGTGGCACTTCAGGGTTGTAAAAATTATATTTGTGGCCCTTGAGCCAAAAAGGCTGGGAACCACTGGTTTAACTAATACTCAATTCCACTCCAAATCAAAACATGTGTAAGTTTAAAATTCTCCATACATTCTAGGTTATGATAAACTTGCCTCATCTTTAATAAATGTTCCAATTTTAACTGTAGTTCTACCATTTGGTTTAGAAAAACCCATGAACTTATTCTCAAGGATTTCTGTCTTCTACACATGTACTATGCCCAAAATTTAACATTTCATTTTAAGCAGTCTGATTTAGACTCACTGGATCAAATTTTGGTTGAAGATTATTTACTGCAAAGAAAATCTCCAGTAAGTTTTTAGAAGTAAAATACTGAACTGAACTCATTTCTGTTCTCTAATACAATAGCTTTAAAGATAGAACTAAAGCAACCGGAGATCCAAGGGAAAGAATGCATCTAAGTATCTACATTATCAACCTCATTTGGGAGTGCCAACATAATTGGTGTAAGATTTATCCAACTCATTTCCCTCTTTCTTTCTTCGTGTGACAGAATGCTAGTAGCACCCTGTTCACAGAAATTGCTGCAGCACAGAAAAGGCTGCAGGCCCAGCTGGAGGCAGTTAATCACCTTCTATTGGGGGATTATGAGCATCAGGGTAGTAATTACTGGGCTAATGATGAAATTGAGAGGATACAACTAGACAGAACAGGAAGCTCAGAAAGCTAACCCCACTGAGAAAGAAGGCATGGAAAGCTTCTTCTACAAGATGTGTGTAAAAAAAGTAGAGGAATAAAAAGTATACATGGGAAAAGAAAATCAGCTTAGGCATGTTTATGACCAAGAGTTGAAAGAAAAAGTGCATCACACTGGGTAGCAACCCAGAAGCACTCTGACAGCTGTATGCTTATCTGGGATCTTAACAAACTTGATCAAGAGAAGACAATTGGAGCAAGGGGATCCAGATGTGATGGAGGACATCTCATGCTGGCTAGTCAAAACAGAGGACAGCGAGAACACCTCTATGACGACAGAAGTATTCCTTGGGTTGCAAGCGTAACACCAGTGGACACAACAGGATTTTATCAAGGAGTAGTCTAAAAATAAAGTAAGAGCTCCTGCATAGGTTTGTAAATTCCAGTGAGGGAACTGGAAATCAGGCAGCAGGCCTGGAACTATGTAAGATGGCCTAGGACTTGTGGCCTTATTGCGGACTTTTGAGTCGGGGGCTACTAGTGCCAGATGCTGGTGGGGAGTGCAGCGGGCCGTCCCGCTCTGCCCCCCAGGGAGCCAGTCCCGGAAACTGAGGCTGCCCACCAAGTGGTGGTGAGCTGCGGCAGTGGCCACGGGCAGCAGCGGGGAGCTGACGCTGCGGCACCGGGGAGCTGAGACTCCAACCCTGGGGGGCAGTGGGGAGCCGAGGCCCTGGCCCCAGGCGGTGGGGAGCCAAGGATGTGGCCCCAAGGGGCAGCAGGGAGCCACGGCTGCCTACCGGCAGGGAGCCAGCCCCAGGCAAGGCTGCTGCCACCCCAGCCACAGCCGGGACCCCGCATCTGCCCCACCCCTGGGCCTGCCTGCTCCACCTTGGGGGTGGGGAACAGGGTCGGCCTAGGGACCAGGGGAAGTGCTCCTGGCCCGCCCTGCTGCCTTCAGGAAGCGCAGCTGAGGAGGGAGGGCCATGGCGCGGGCCCCGCACTGCCCCGCTGGGAGTGGGACAGCACAGGACCCACATAACCGCGGGGCCTGGGGCGATCACCCATTTGCACACCACCCCCAAAGGACGGCCCTGGCCAGATGGGACAAGAATGTTTGGTCGTTACAGCCGCCCACTTACCTGACTGGCGAAACTCAAGCAGCTTATATGGCCCTACGCAAACACCAAGCCAGAAACTAGAAGGCCATTATTCTGGACAAGATGGGCCTGTCAGCAGAGATGTACCACCAAAAATTTAGAACAGCTACTTGGAATGGCAGGATACATGCCATGGCATTTGCACAGAAACAGTTATATGGGGCCAGCTGAGGCCAGATCAGCAGGCCACAGTGACCCTGATCGAACAGTTTATACAAAACATCCTCAAAGCTGCTAGATTCTGAGCCCAAGTGCACCAGCCAGAATCACTAGAGGCTAAAATAAAACTAACAAGCAGAGGCAGCTTTTGGGGTAGGCGAAGCAGGCGCACACCTAGGGCCCCAAGCAGTAAAGGGCCCGTCGCTTGCTCTGCCTACCCCAAAAGCTGCGTCTACCTCTGTCAGCAGCAGGAGGAAGAGCTGGCCCAGGAGGCTGGGGCTGTGGGGTGGAGAGCTGGGGTGGAGGAGTGGGGCCACAGAGGGCCTCATGGGTTTATAGGGGGCCCCCACAATGGGCCTTCGCCTAGGGCCCCCAATAACCAAAGGCCGCCTCTGAACACAAGAGTATGTGGAAGCAGACTTCTCATGAAGAGAAAAGAAAGACCAAAACAAGTGGATCCAAATAAAGCAATTCTGAACGTAGACCTGCCAGATGCCCTCCGGGGTAGTACTAAAGCAGCCTAGGAGGAATCAACACATTGGAGGACTTGATGGGAGGAAGGAAAAATTCAAGAAAAATGGCAGTATGTCAAGAAGTACATCAGGGATACCTAGAAAGAAGGAATGAGAAGGTTCTGCTGACTCCCAAAAGGAACAAGCCATGAGCAAGGCCCAATGTAAAGGGCAAGGAGGAAGAAGGGTCCAGATAATGAGGCACTAACAGGCAAACTTACCCCAAGTGTGTGCGTGACTGATCCAATGATCCATGAGTCAAGGCACAGCTGTGGGGGGAACCTCCGTAACCAAAGTGTACTTATGGTGGAAGGCAGGAGGCCCTCACCGAAAGCCAGCCTGAAAGGGCGCAGGAAGCACCAGTAGACCTCAACTTCGTGAAGAGGGCAGGGCTTGAGCACTAAAGACAATCCCTCAGGTGGCAAGGAAGGATCTCAATTGAATTGGAGAGGAGGTATGTGACAGGTCTCGCAGCAGGACCTTGATCACTGACATTGCTGCAGCATGAAGGCTACAGCCCCCGCTGGAGGTAATACCCCCTATAGAAAGCGGTTAACTATGAGCACCTGGATAGTAATTACTGGGCTAATGAAGAAATTGGAAGGATACCACTAGAATGAACAAGAAACTCAGAAGGGAAGCTCAGGTAAGCTTTGCTAAAGAGGGAGGTTGTGTGGAAAGCTACTGCTACAAGATGCCTGTGTTATGTTCTGTTTATCAAAAAGCATGGGAATAAAAGGCACACATGATGAAAGGAAAACAGCTTGGGTCTGTTTCTGACAACCAAGTGATGGGGTTTGCATACTGGGTAGCAAAAGAGGTTCTATGCAATTTCCTATTTTTGTAGTTCCCACTAGTGCGAGTGTTAATCTGGATGAAACAGGCATCACGTAAATTAACCCTACTCACAGCAGGAAGTGTCCCGCATGTTGTTCTCTGCAGCAACAATAACTGGAGCAGGATTGGAGGTTTTTTAAATCTCACAGTACTGGGTTCTAAAGTGATCAGAATCTGAAGGAAATGGCTTCCATCTAGTTCCCTACACCTTAAATGCCCTTTACCATTGGAACTTTTTGAATACTATTCAAAATCGCTGCATCTTTAAAATGGATTAAAGGGCAGACTTTTCCATAAAACAACTTTCCCATTTCCTTGAGGCAGACAAGCATATCAAAGTGATTCTATTTCACAAAGGAAGTTTTTGCATAGTTGACAGTTGTTGAAAGAACGGAATATATGTAGTTTTAACAACGTTGTGTTATGAATTAACCCCACTCTACAAAAGAAAAATTGCATGAGTACCATAACATGGCACATCTTGTATTTTATAATATAAACAGCTTCTTTCAAAAATTAACCTGACCAAAATTTGATTACAGTTCTTGTCTTCATGTTTGTTCCTTCTCCCCACACTTCTCTCCCCCACCACAATAAAAATTAGCAACACCTACCATTTCATCTGCTAAGATACCATTGATTCCATTCTCATACAAAGATATGAGCCAGTTCAACCCTCGAACCTGATAATCACGCAGTTTACCCCATTTTACATCTAAAAGTAAAGATATGAAAAAAGAGATTAAAAGATTTGAGAAAATGTATTTAAAGCCATCACACCATTTCCTTATTGATAACTGTCATTAGTGCTTCTCTAAAGAATTTGACAGCAGTATTTTCCAGAGAGCAATTAAGACATTGTCAGCAGAGGTTATGGAATTTCTTAATAATCTATCTCTATGAGTCTGAAGAGCAAAAGCATAGGGCGCATAATTTTATAGTAGTATGTCTCCCTCAATATCACTAACTGTGCCAAAATTCTCATTTAATAATCAATTCAAATCTGAAACCCAAGATATAATAACCAAGCATTATTAGGTTAAAGTATATTCTCTCTTCAGAACTTCTTATACTATAAAGTATATACTCTCTTCAAAATTTAAGAACAATTAGATTAAATACTACTGGAAAATGGATTAGATTGGTACAAAATACGTAGCATGCGTAACCTGAAAAATCACCCAGCCCCCAGTATCTTTTTTGCAGAGTAAAAATTTCTCCTGCTGTTGCCCTCAGTCTTTTGACTGAGAGTGAAACTACATTAATGTAAGCGTCATTATGCTACCAACCAAGGAAAGCAACTTGAAGGCAGCAATGCTGCTACTGGAAATATTCTGCTCAGGACACAGGAAGAAGAGAGTAAATTCCTATTTTTCTACCCCCAGCTGCAGAGATGCAAGTCTTGCATCTGTTGTTCATAGCAAAAACTACTGGAATTACACAGTGCAAAAGTTCCATACCATACCGCAGGTATCTGTTCTTCCTCATTAATAGTTTCTTTCCTGCACACAATCTAAACATCCTTCCAGCCAGATAGCAAGGAAAAGCTTAAAATATCCAAAATTCAAACATTGGTTAATTAGAAGTTATCCATAACTTCAAGATTATAGGGAGCTTGCAGGAAAGAATCTTCCCTTAGGAATGCAATAATTATAGAAACAGAAGAATTTTAGGGCCCATAAAGACTTTACCAAGGACAAAGAATGAAAGAGCAAACCTTACATGATGGAGAATCTTCAAATCGAGTGCACACATTAGTTGCCTTGGAGCTTTCTGTCAATAGCTCCTCATCTTCTTCCTGTTCTGTTCTACGGTGTCGATAGCTAAAAAATCAAAAGTAAAATATAAAACAAGTTTCAAACTAGATTCAGAAGACATTAGACTACTCCATAACAAAATCTTGGTAACATTCTTGACAGAGTAAGCAAGAGAGAGATCTAAAGAAACTTGCAGACTGATTTCTTATATTTGCAATCTACTTTATAAAGCTATGCTGGGCATAATTATTCTTTCCAATTTAAAGCTCATCTACTATTTGTTTCACTTTGTTTGCTGGTTTATATTGATTTGAATATTTTCATACTGTGCCAACAGTTCAACTAACAGCTTAATTTCTCTATGTACAGAAGGAATATTTTCTCTCCTTTTACTACCAAGACTCCAACATGAGGGTAGGGAGCAAAATTTTCAGAGGATGGCAAAAATGCAAAGAGTATAGGAAGGGTGCTAATACTAGGCTCAATACTTTTAAATATTAATATTAGCCTCTATACTTTTAAAAGGCAGTTCCAAAGCTTCCCAATGGCAGCTGCTCTAGAACTCTTTCAGAAGTTAGAGAAACACATACCTCTTAAAAACAAGCCAACAATAAAAACGTTTCCTTTTAGCATTTTGGTTCACCTATAAAATTCAGTAACATGGATTCTCCATGAGCCATTAAATTTACTACCCCCTTACTTTCTTTGTTCACTTCACTGCCCAAAATTTGGACTCTGACCAAATCTCAATTTATAAACAGCGGTGGTTATTTCATTACAAAATGACTCTCCATTTTATAATGCTGCATCAGCAATTTTGAGAAGATAAAGCAATATATCCAACAGCATCACTTATCTTTTAAAGGAAGATAATCTGCAAAAGATACAGAAGTATACTGCAGGCATAACAGGTATTACTTACTCGCCTACTGACAATAAATTCTGTTTCTCATCTTTTTTTATTCGTGGACGTCCTGGCTTCATTTTCAAAGGTGAAGTTGGAGTCTTTTGAGCAGCAGGCTGAATGAAGTGAGCAAACAGCTCAGTCTGCTTTAACAGATACTCAAATCTGTTTGCTCTGTCTGTTTGCTGTTGATATAATGAAAAACAAGTCACTTGAGCAAATGAGACATTACTGCATACTTGTATTATAAAAATTTAGAATCTAGAATTACAAGTGGCAAATTCCAATGTGTGTTCATCAAAATGTGTGGCTACAAAAGTGAACAACTGTGAAATGGATTTAATCCCATCAAACAGCATAGAATAAGTCTAGGCTAAAGTCACAAACACCTTTATACAACTGAAATCCAATGAGACCAGGGAGCTTCAGAGCACTATCTTAGTAATTCAGTATCATGTGGGTAGTAGTGAACTGATAACATTCACTTCAGTTTCACTCTTCTGCAGCTTAGTATATATCAGCTAAACACAGACACAGGTACTTGAATTATAAACAGGAAGGATCTAAAAAAGGAAGCAATGACGGGAGACCAGATAGTGTTGGAGGGTCTCATTCCCAATGTATTAGCCAGAGTTTGACAGAAGATCATCTGTTAACTTGTTATGAATGCTAGCAACATCCCCTTTTAAAGTAACCAGAGGGGATGAGAAAGAGGGGACAGGTCTTCTCAGCAGTGCTGCTCCTAGACTTCATATCTTCTCTCAACAGGTTTTGATGTCTAGTACACTTTGCAAGTCTTGGGTTAAGCCACCAACTCAAGGTCAGACTATGAATCAGTGAGAGGTAGGATTAGAACTCAGAATTTCCTGCCTCCCAGTCCAGTATTCTAATCCACCAAATCATGCTATCCCAGAAGAAGCTGCCTACTTTGAAGCCTTCCCACCTCAGAGCTATTTTGTCTAGTAATCAACAACTTCAAAAACCTTTCAGCATCAATACAGAGCCCTCTGCTGCATTGTTTCCATTTTCTACCTTAACATTGAAACCTACCTTATTTTAATTATATAGGGCTATATCATTTGAAGCACAAAAATATCAGATACTGAACTCTTTTCCTAGTGAAGGAAAATAAAGGTCATCATCATCAGACTCGTATGTTAAGAAAGCCATGGAGTAATTCTATGGGGTTTTGATTTAAGATACTGATGGGCTCTTCCTCAAACCAGATGCAAGTTCCTGTTTCAGAGGGTGAATGCTTATTTCTCAACCTCTTTTAAGGTGGTCGGAGCTCCTTGCTAAACTAGGCACAACTGTCTCAAGAGACTACAGATACAATTCTGAACCACTCAGAGGATACATAATATGTGTAAAGTGTTCCTTCTTACAAGGTCAGTATCTCATTACCACTGCAGTCCCAACACAAGAGAAAGAATCAAGTTCTGAACTATGCCACACACCATGGAACTTCACATTAGACCACTCTCATAAAAACTACCCCCAAAATCCTAGGACATCTTACTTTATTTATCACAACTAAAAGTTTCAGAAGCTTCTACCATCTCTACACACAAATGACATGTCAAGGGAAGTATGGAAATAAGGGAGGAGTAGAGAACAAAATATGAAAGGAAGCATCTTACAAATCTCAAAATTAAGATTCCTGCAGAAATGCTTAGTCAAAGTACCAGGAACTCAATGTCCTATCTGATGTCTCAAATAAGAGCAAGAAATTAACTTTTATATAAAGAGCAATTCCATCAATAGGGGCTAATTGTACCATACTGCACACATGCACAAAATTACACACCATTTTTTCTTCATATGTAGGGTCTGGTTCCTGAATTTCTTTTTGTTTTCCTGGTGATGCATCATCAAAACCTTCCTAGGAGGAAAAAAAAATTTAAACAAATTGAAGTCTCCTTTATAAAGACAACCAGACTCGCTCAGAAATTATAGTTTGTTCTTGTTACATTTATGCAGAAGATGACACCTCTATCTCAATTCCTTGATGTATTCAAATCCAGATCAGCTTTACTTGTCAAGAATTGCAGTGTTTTAATTTCAGTTTTGTCCTTGTGGAGGGTCGCAAGTTAAGGAGGGGGCGCTATATGATTTTATTTTGCCTACTAAGCCAAACTACCACCACTGGTGATTAGATTTGTGAAAGGAAAACAAATCTCTATTAAATAGTTTGATTACTCCCCACCCTATACATACTTCTCATTATGGAAATGGGGGAAGGAGAAATATTTTCTTTGACTACCCTTTCATATTGGGAATAAATAAAATTCAGTTCTCTAATATGCCACAACCGCACCACACCAGTGCAACTTTATTAACAATATAAAAGTTTCATTCTGCTTCTGGTACTAGGAACAGAGACAACATGTACTGGAAACAGGAATACTACTAGTATGATCCTCCCCCATGCAACAGTCCTGAAGGGGCCATCTTAAACCATATGTTCTGAAGGAGGGTGGGGAAGAGAATGAGATACCTACAGACAATTACCATCCACCATCTGTTTAGATGGCCTACACAAGAAGTTATTTATCTCACTTAAGTCCCTAGTGGCCAATGGACAAGTGATATCAAAACAAAGCAGGCAGGGATAAATGCAAAGCAAAGAGCGAGAAAGAATATAGCCAGAAAAAAGGAGACAGTAAATACTGTGCCAGGGTAAGGCACATCAAAAGGGGATATGAAAATGTAAAGACAAAATTTTAATGTGTCAGTCAAGAAGGGAAGAATTCAACAGAAAAAGAAGTAAAAATCTGCACTAATCACTTCCTGAACCAGGTTTGAATTCAATCATTCTTGAATCTCTTTGTAAATAAACCAGCTGTGCTTTTTCAGCTTTTGAAATGTAACATTTATTTCATAGTATGTTGCTCAGTCTCTTTTCCACAAGAAGGAACTGTATGCACAAAAATTCTCAGATGAAGATTTCCTAATTTCAATAACTAATTATAGCATGATTCCCAGTAGGGAAGTTATACTTTCTATCCAAAGAAGATAGCGTCACTGCTCTTCATGGCTTCTTAGGACTTGTGTACATTAGCATTTTTCCTTCAAGACCCCCACCACAACAATATAGTCCATCCACCAATGGTTTTATCATTATAACTTCTCTAATCCGAAAGACACCAGCAGCTAGTCCATTGTTACTACACAGGACTCTGTTTTTCTGCAATAGACTAACACAGCTACCCCCTTTGGAACATCTCTAGTAGTGCAATTGTGGGAGATTTAAGAAAAAAGTCAGCGCAGAAAAGACACTAGTAGCTCTTCATACAAGGTGAAGAGAGTGAGTTTCTGGTTGGGATCTAACTGCCTTTTTGGCTAGTTAAACAATCTCTTGAGATTGTGAGGAAAAAAGAACAAGTGTGGTCACAAAGCATTTCCATCTGATTCAATGTAGATCAATATTCCAGAGGAAGGAGGCAGAGTACTTATAGATCTCCATCAGGAAACCTTCCAATCCAGCTAAAAAACAAAACCAAACCAAAAACACCAACACCAGATACAAGTATGTCAAGAAATATTTTAAAACAGACACCCCAAGTAGTCTGGTTTCATCTTAATAAAAGAACTGTAACTTTATCAAATAAAAAAACCACACCAAAAGTCTAAAATCTTTGTTTAATAGCTGCCTTTAAAAAAAAAGAAATGTAAAAGTCCTTTTTTATTGCCTTACATATGCAGATTTAAATATAACTTAATACACAGAATGCTTTAATTATTTGTTCATCTGAATGAGCTACTTAAAAAAATGGAATTTGCAAACTAGTCAGATTAAGTAGGTTGACTGTAAAGAATGATTCAGAACATGAAACATTCAGTAATAAAAACAAGACAAACTAGTTTCCATGTACGGCTGAAGAAAAATACTGTTACAAAACAATAATCTCTAGGCATCAAAGTCCCAGATTCTCCAAAACCCTTGAAATTTCTGGATTAGACACCAGTTGCCAATATAAGCAATTTCAGATCACAGAAAATGCTTTATAAAACATTGCTAGATGTATTCTGTTTTTCCACAATGTAAAGAGAAAACCAACGAAACATAAGTCTTTCTAGGGTGCTCATTTTTGAAGATCAGCAAAATAATTCAACAGATAGAACTGCACTGTAAAAAGAACCTGGGAAAAAAGGAAAAACAGATTGCCAGCTAGACGCTTTTGGAATAAGACCAAAACACAGAGAGCAGAACTGGCCACCTTTAGAAAGAGTGCAAATATCTCAGGGTGCCTTCAAAAATCAAGTTCCAAAGCGGTAGACGTGTTAGTCTATTGCAGAAAAACAACAGAGTCCTGTGGCACTTTTAAAGACTAACAGATTTATTTATCGCATGTCATATATGCCCCTGCATTTATTTCCTCCCATTCTGTAAGTTTCCCATCTTCAAAGCATCTGACGAAGTGGGGTTCTCTCCCACGAAAGCTCATGTGATAAATAAATCTGTTAGTCTTTAAAAGTGCCACAGTACTCTGTTTTTCAAAAATCAAGTTTCAGATTTTTTTTTTAATCGTTCAAGGGCAGCCTTCGACGTTTATTGATGTTCTCATCTTTCTAGAAGTTTGTGGCCCATCATTAAGACGACGGAGGGGGAGAAGGAATTGCGAGCCTTCTTTTAATGGCTCGCAGTACACAACGCCCACCAAACTGACAGGCATGCTAGTGAACAGCAGCAGACCAGCAAGGCTGATTAGGGAAGTCGTTTCTCTGGAGGAAGGAGACTCTATACTCTCTGCTCGGGGAGTGGGAATTTTTAACAGCTGCGCTTCTCAACTCGCAGACCAGCTCCCCGCTTCACCGTGGTAACTGAGCGCCCACACAGTCCTCCCCCCGGTTCATTCATGAAACGAGGAGAGACGCTGTGCGGGACAGACGACCAGCCAGGGAGGCGCCTCTGTTCTCACACTAGCTGCTGGCGGCTCCTCATCCGCCCGCTCTATTGTCTCAGCCTCACGCGCCTCGCGCACCCAGCCAGCCCGGCCTCGTGGCAAGGCACGGCCCGGCAGGCAGAGAAGGGCTCTGGTGCACTCACCGCCGCACACTCGGCTCTGCCGCGCTACCGACAAGACCCCGGGGGGGGCTTTGCCCGGCTCACCCCCGCCTCGAGTCCCAGCTCGCCCGGTGGAGACCAGCGGCTGTCCGGAAGGGGAAACGGGAACTGAGCGGGGCACCGGTCCCGCCTCACTCACAGCCCTGCTCCGCGGCGCGCTCCTCACCTCCATGGCGGCGTCGCCCCCGCCTGCCCCGCCACTGGGAGGCGCTGCCCCCGGAGCCTCGCCGCCGTTGTTGGTGGAGGCGGGCAGCGCGGTGCTGCTGGATGAGAACAGGGGCTCATCCGGCGGCGGCTCCTGCTGCCCGGTGGACATGATCCCGGTGCGCCCGGCCCGCAAACAATGCCGGGACCCTGCGCGGCGCCCGTTGGCCAGGGAGGAGCGACCCTCCCGCAAGTGCTGACGGACTTAACGGCCGGTGGGGAGACGGGGCCGCCGCTGGCCCCTCAGACTCCAAGCTGAAGCCCCCGCCGCCGCTGCCGCCCCGGCTTTCTCTGCGCGCTCGCTCCCCACCAACCAGGAACCAACCGAGCCGGCTTCCAGATCTCGCGAGAGCAGCAGCAGCCCTCTCGCGACGAACGAACGTAAGCGCCTACGCAAGCATTTGGTTGGGCACCACCCCCGACTCGCACGAGGCGCGCCGCTACTACTACGAGCCTTCGACAAAAAAAAAGGGGGCGGGGCCGCGCGCGCGAGGAGTTGGGGCGGGGCCGCCGCAGGCTTGTTGCGTCATCATCATTCTTCCCTCCACCACCACGCGCGCCTAGAGAAAAAGACCGCGGGGCTGTGCCTAACCGTGGAACCCCTGTTTGGCGGCTTCTGGCCCCACCCCCACTGCTTGCGTCACGCAGGCCAGCTGGTTGGGGAGCGCGCGCGCAGGCCCGGAGGCAGAACGGCAGAAGAAGCAGAATAGATCAAGGGGGTTTAGTGCTGGTCGCAGTAGTAGGGGGTAGCTTGCTGCAGGTTCGGACCTGAGGTTCGCAGACCAAGGGTGGGGGAGAAGTAGGTGGTTGCCGCCTGTGTGAGGACGGGCTGGAGAGGAGGTGTAGCGGGGCCGTCCGAGCGTCTTGCTGCAGGAGGGTCAGACCCCCCGCGCTCCCGTTTAAAATCAGGGCCGCGGCCGCTTGTGTGTATTTGCCGTCGGATTGGCACGTGTGCTGATTTTTTATTCCTTAGGGGCTGGGGCGAAACCTGAAACGGAGGGATTCCCCCAAACCGAAAAAGCTTGGCCCACAGGTCCCACCAGCTGTTCCTCCCTCACCTCTCACACTTCCGAGTCCGGGCCCCAAAGCTGGGGCCCTGGCCAGCAGCAGGAGCTTTTTGGAGTAGAGGGGTGAGGTGGTCCATGCGCCAGCTTGGCACTTGCTCAACTGGGGGGCAGCTGCCCCTCTCCTCTATCAGTCTGCAAGTTTGGGGACCCTTTCAAACACAGTGTCTGGAGCAAACTCTTCTCTCCCCACATCCACTCAAAGCAAGCCCTGTTGCTGACTGCAGCTGCAGTTGGACAGTAGAAGCTAAGCATTATGAATACCAGGGTTACCAACTGACCAGTCACCATCTCACTTCATGTAGACCCAAAAGTAATACGCAGTCAATCAGGAGGCCGGGGTGAGGGGAGGCAAATATCTTAAAGCAGACCTTGACAAAATTGGCTCTCATCTGGGCACCAGCAGTTTTATTTGTGCTTGTCCAGAGGGTGTTCCTCCATTGCATTTCCCCATCAGAACTAAGAGTCAGGCTACAAACCCTGCTCACCAGGGTAACCTGGCACCCAGGTTTTGTCAAGCCCTGCCTTACAGTACTGTTAAATGTAAACTACTGAAAAAATAAAGAAAATGCAGCATTTTATCATCAGTGTAGTAGTGTTTCAATGCGGTATTAAGTCAATGGTCAGTTTTAAACTTTTAAAAGAACAACCATAACATTTTGTTCAGTGTTATTAACAACCTCAGTTTCTGAGAAGTTTGTAATGCTGAGAGTCTGCTGTATTTGTATAAGGGAGTAGTTCCCAATCTTTTCAGCAACACGGCTGAATGAGACACAATTTCATGGCACACCTACTTTCTTCAGCTGAATTGATGACTCAAACATCTCATTTATTATGATTATGGTCTTACTAGAGTGGTTTGCAACATAGTACATACAACAAGCTAAAGACGGATCAAATACATAATGTTTCAGATCCACTGGAAAAAAACATGCACCTCAATTTTGCCTTTTGGCCACCTGCATTTAGAACGTTCATGTTTTAGAATCGATACCTCATTTTTAATTTGATGATTAATTTTCAGGAGTTTTGAGTTGTAATTTTGTTTGGATAGATCATCGTTTAAGATGAAACAATGTTTGTTTTACATTGATTTTCATTACCTTTGTACAAAATTTCACAGCACACTTGGACAGTTCTCGGGGCACACCAGTGTGCTGTGGCACACTGGTTGAAAACTACTGTTATAAGGGACTGCAGCAGAGTCCTAGACACTTCACCAACATCTGGAATAACTCTGCAACTAGACAAGGGCCATTAAGACGCAGCTACATGTTTCCTATACAGAAATTTTATCGTGGCTCCACAGTGGTTATAGATCCAATGACCAGATCCCCTACCCCTTGCAAAGACTAGGCATGCAAGGAACAAAAGATCAGATTTTTCAAACATACTAAGGCTTCAAGCTGCAGATCAGTATCTAGTGAAAATTTAAAAAATGCCTAGGAACCCAGCTCTCCATATGCTTTTCAACATCCTACTAAGTGCCTATATGCATCCTTTAAGCTCCTAACTACCTTTTAAAGCGTTACCCTCAGTTCACCTGGAGCGCCTCACAATAGCTTTCTATTCCGTTTTCCCCCCTCACCCCTTAGCAATATTGTGAGAATTAGGCTACAGCTATTTTAATATTTTGACCAAAACCTTAGTATCTGGAACACAAGCTACAGTAAGAACTGTATTTGTTACAAGAGAAAAAAGAGTCATCTTATACTACTAGGATACTGGATTTTCTCCCACAAAAGCTCATACAATAAATAAATGTTGGTCTTTAGAAGTGCCAAATGACTCCTTGTTAGATTTCTTAAAGGAGAACAGGAAATGGTTGTGTTTGAAATGCAAATTTTAAAAACAGCAGCACATGTAGGAAAACTTCCACTATAGTAGTCTTAACACTAAAAAATAAACCATATAAAAATCTGGTAACATATCTGTCAAACTTCATTTCTGTGTGACTCCCACTGAAGGGAGAGCCACAGATGCCTATTTAAAAGGGGAAACTTAAACATCAATTGCTTATATTTCTTATGGAGTTCCTTGGAGAATGAGTTTCTGTAATTGATTCTCTGACTGAACAAAACTCAGAAGAAAGAGGATGCTTTTATTTGCACACTTCTGTGACAAATGCCTCATATGCCATGCACATTTACATGGCTACTTTGCATATACATACCTTATCCTCAACATCCTAATTGTAGAAAGAAACCTGCTCCTCTCTGATCAGACCCTGAATGAAATTGCTTTCTGGGACCCCTGAATTTTCCTTTCTGATATGTGGTGTAGCAAAAGCAAAAGATTGGAAATGAGTAGGCTCACCTGAAGGTGTCATTTGTTAATTATGTTATCTTGGGCAAGTCATTTGCCCTCCTTGTGATTTAATAAACGATGGGTAACCTCGATAAAAACAAATTGGTAAAAAAAACTGTACTTCACTAAAAGTAGGTGTTGTATCTGAAAAGAGCTGCTCCTGCAAGCTCACAAATGCTGGTAAACTACTGATTTCACACAGAATCTTATTGACTTCAATGGGGCTCCATGTGGATATGAGGAATCTGCCAGTGCTTTGAACTTGTAGGATTGGGGCAAACAACATAGCATTTTACTCTGTTTTCCTTGGTTTTCGTCCTTTCAACAAACTCAACAGTTTCCTTCTGGCTCATGACCATGGGCCAGATTTTTAAAGGTATTTAGGTTCCAAAAGATATAGATGGACGCCTATTGGGATTTTCAAATTACCTAGGAGGCACCTAACTTCCACTGATTATGGACGTTACCTAATTATATGTAGATTATTTTTTGGTTACATACACACATTATACATAGGCACTGTATATTCATGCATAATACCGTAATTTGTGTAAAAATGCAAGTTACAAAATCATGTGCAAAGTCCTGACTCCTTTTTATGTTAATAATTGCTTTGAATAATAATGTAATAGAGCTTTGGGTATTCCTTATCATGTTCATAAGAGCTCTGCTCACTCTGCAGGAAAATGAAGTGGCTAAGTACCTGTTTTCAAAGTAATTGCTTTTCAAACATGATAGGTTTTAAAGAAATAATTAATAATTTATAATTAAGTCCAAAGAGCAATGGGAAATAAAAATGTGACCTTGACAGAGAATGACATGTCTAGGGGGAAATGTAACAAGCAATTTGATGTTCTAAAATCATTATTGTGAAAGCAGGTGACTTGAAAGTGAATAGACAAAGCTGACAGACATAGGGGTGTCAGCGCTCATGTTCTCTTTCAGAGAAAAATCACACAGTATCTCACATGAATGGTATATGCACAGAGAAGACTGCACGGCCAAAAGAAAAGACGGTAGTCAGCTAAAGATTCTGAAAGAGAGAGAAAATGCTCCACTTCTGTTCCTATTAGGTTAAATGGGGGAAAGCATGATCCCAAATGTGAGAAGTGGAGATAATGAAGATATGCTATATATATTAAATTCATACTAGAGGACTTAAGCGGAGCATAGACCTTGCGTAGGCCTTCCACACAGGGGTGAGTTTCACTTTACATACAGAACAGAACTTTTTCTGAAGGTGGTACATTCTCTGTATATTGCCTACTTTAAGGAACCTGGAGAGAGAGATCAGGGTTTAAATTCTATAATACATACTCATTCAAATAGAGCTGAATGAATATAGCACAAAGAATTCCAATTTTGAACAATGAGTTGAAGTGAATTCACCATCCTTTAGCTGAAATGTTTGCATAAAATCTTTAGTTTCCCACAGTGAACACATTAATAAAAATCAGAGCCCATTCATCCATTAAAATATTCATCACAAGTAGTTTCCCCATTCAAGTAAGGATAACTTGCTTGAGTGAGAGTTGGAAGGTTGAATGCTAGGTTTCCTGAATCTCAGTCTTGTGCCTTAATGAAAGAAAATTCCCTTCCTCCAATACAATAAAATACACGGCTGCTCTATACAGGATATAGTCCATTAGTGAAACCACAGGAAATAGAACTAGGAAGGGTAACCAGGAGAATTTAATACATGATGAAATGCAATGTAGCCAGCAAGGTCTAGCCCTACTTGGGGAAGGGACTGCCTTTTATTATGTGTATGTACAGTGCCTAGCACAATGGGATCCTGGTCCATGACAGAAACGGATACACATGCTAATACAGGGGCCGGCAATCTTTGCCAACTCTTGTCACAGCCCCGCCCCCCAATCTTCAGCAGGTGCTGGGTGTGGGGCCAGCAGGGGACCATGGAGGCTCCTGTCTGCTGCTGGCCCTGCCCCCCAGCTGGAGAGCGGGGTCAGGAGCCACACTGCACAGTGACTTCTTCTCCCTGCTGGCCCCACCCCCAGCTAGGCGCAGTAGTATGACTTCGGTCCCGCTGCGCCCCCAGGAGGGGGCCAGCAGACAGGGAGCAGCCGGGCACAGGACTGCAGCTTCAGCCCCAAGTGGCTCCTTGGGTACGCGCTCCCCCTACGTGAGGGCTTTGGCCGCAAGTGACTCCATGGGCCCTGCTGCACCCACGGGAGAAGTGGAGGGGGCAGCTGAGTGTGCAGTGTGGCTTCAGTCCTGGCCCCATTCAGCTCTTTGGGCCCCACTGTGCATACAAGGCAGCGGGGGTGGGACCAGCAGGAGGAGCAGGTGCCACATGTGCAGTGCAGCTTTGACTATAAGCTGCACAGCTTCGGCGGCAGAGGTGCTGCCGCATGGAGTGTGCTTGGGGGCTAATGGCACCGTGGGGCTGGGAGCCCCGCATATCACTCAGAACAGGCAAGCGTGCCAGCTTTAGCACATGTGCCGGGGGTTGCCGATCCCTGCTTTAATACAAATAATAATAGATGAATATGCCCTTACCCCCAAAGATGGTGTGATTTTTCTCTGAAAGGGTACATAAGAGCTGACACCCGTGTCTGTCAGCTTTGTCTACTCACTTCTTTTATCCCATCTGGTTTTTAAAGAATTATTGTATAACTTTGCTTTTATCTTTTCTATTATGTAAAACCATTTTAAACTTTACTTTTGTCTCCCTTGCTAGGCTGGACATAAATCTCTAGAGAGCTCATCAGTGCCCATTCTGGTATTGGTCACAGGGTTTCTCTCAAGCAGTTCTCTCACTTTGCTGGGCTGAGCATGCTGCCTCCAGACTGCTGGTGATGACCTGATAAGCTTGATTACTAGAATTTCTGAACGTGGCTGAATTCCACACACACAAGGGGAAGCTCATCATCTACCCAGTCCTGTCTTGTGCTGCTGTGTAGACCAGTGCTTCATTACTTGAAGTAGCATGAGCTCCCAAATTTATCCATCCAAAGGAGGACTACCTAAAGAGCGGACATCTGTCAGAACAGCCTTAAAAAGCAGCTCATTGCTAGTTTCTTTTCAAATCCTGCACATATGTAACAGAAAGAGAAAAAAAGAAAGTAAAACCAACAAGTTATTGAAACTGAAAAAGTTTTCAAACCTGGGTGCCTAAAATTAGTCTTCTAAATCCATATTTAGGCACTTATGTAGAAGTTGCCTGATTTCCAAAGGCACTGAATAACTAGAGCTCCCACAGACGTAAATTAAGAGTTGCACAGCACCTCTGAAGATCTAGAGTGGGGTTTTCAAGAACTCCTGTGATTTAGGATCTGCACCCCAAGGATTTGTATTCCAATGTATTCATGCCCCTAATTCATGAAGATGCTTTGGAAAATTCAAGATGAGCCTAAATATAACTTTAGGAAAACATTCATGGTTTGAACTTTTTGCCCTCAGTGTATTTTAAAATGTACTTTGAATACATAAGTGTGTACTATGTACTTATATTTTTGTAAACTGGCCATAACGTATCATCTTTTGGTAGGCCTCAATGGAAAGAACAAGACTGAATGATTATAATTGCTCCAGGCCTGGGCTTAGGCACTTAAGTAGGAGGAAGCTTGCAGTTTCGCTATTTATGTTATACTGTTCTGTTAACAAATGACGTCCTTCTCAAGGCTGCCAGACCCACACCTTTCACTTACACAAGGAGAAGAGGTAAATGTTCTAGAAGCATTTGATTGGCTAGCAAAGTTTCTAAAATCGTGTGGAAATCCAGCATAACTATAGGTTAGGGAATAAAGTGCCAATTTTTTCTTTGACTCATACCACCTGTGAACGTTTTTAAAAAGTAAAAACTGCATAATTTAGGAACCTATTGATTTTCAAAGTCTGTAAGTGCTGGAAATTTGGTACCAAATCAGCAAAAGTAGGGTGCCTATTTAAGTAGAAATAGAAACAGTAAAAAATGGAAATGGAAATAGTCATATTAGTTAAAACTCTGGTAACTTTCAGTAGCAATGCTCAGTATTTTAAAAATCAGCACTCCCGTTAGTAGATAAGCTTCTAAGGTTGGACATTAAAATGTGCTTTTGAGGAAACAATTTTAGATAAATTATAAGTCTTTATATGGACCTGTTGTTCCCAAAGAAAAGCTATCTATATTTCTCTTACTTTAAAATGTAAGATCATTTGTAAAAGTAGTAGTTAAACCTTGAGAAGTACGAATCTATTTCTACACTTCTTATGGGGCTGTCAGCATAATATCTCAAAGGGCAATCAAGGCATCTGGATATGAGGTATAACACTGCACCCCTCTCCCCCAGTCCCTCACTCCACACACCACCAACAGAAGCAGTTGAAAAAGAACCTCAGACAGCATTTATTAAAACCTTTACATTGACATGTTCAAACTTTCATGGGCCTTTTAAACTTGGATATACATGTTTTCATTTTCTTTCATTGCAGACATAATTTACCTGAGCAGGGCTTACGTACACTGATGGGTGCTATCAAAAGCCCTAAAATATAAAGAAAATGTGCTGATTTGTTGGAATTAATTTTGTACTTGAAAGATGATTAGAACATTACACTTGACATTCTTCTTTCTAGCAGTTTTTATGGTCATATTCTGTACTCTTTAGGAGAATTTTTTTCACTAAGCTAAAATAAATTACTTTTTTTACTAATTCTGTTTTTGTAAGATTTTCTTCTTGGTTTTTAATAGAGAGAGAAAGACACTGGTTAACGCTCTGTGGTTTAGAAACAGGAAAAAAATTCTCTTGGCTGTCCAACACTGCATAAGAAACTAACTTAATTTGAATTTACCAAAGCGGTTTTAGTTTATTATCTCTTGGGTGTACACATTACATTTAAAATTCATTATAAATAGCTAGAGAACAAAAAGTCAACCAAATGCACTTAACCTGAAAAAAAGGATAAGGTGATAAACTCCTTCCAGATAATTTAAATTAATCTGCTACTTCTGTGAGCAAATTCCCACATGTATTCTTGACAGTTATGTTCATAGAGATTTTCTTTAAAGGAGAAACAAAAAAGTGAAATCCAGTGCAGGCAGAAGTAGGTTATCCTTCATCTGATGGCACACCTCTCAGCTAGTCTCATGTCCCACCCATCTGCTGTCATCCCGCTTCTGGTATTATAAATCATCATCAGAAATGCTGAATCATAAAAACGGATTGTGGGAAGCTATTCATGTCCAAAGAAATCAATAAACACCTCTTTTTCCTTTGTTTTTATTGTGCCCCACCCTTTTGGGCTTTGACAGGTTGAGACCTATGCCTAGAGGAGCCTAGATGCTTGTTCAGTTTTAAAAATGAGTGTTGCTCTATATTTCACCTGTGCCAATTAAAATGCTTTGTACAGAGGGCGTATCTGTTAAATGGGCAAAAACGAGCACTTTTTAGAACCCATTTTCTGGTAATATTTTCACACAATAACGAATACAGACAAGAAAGAAACCCTTATAGAAGTGTTTGGTGTCACAACCTGAAACCACTGAGCAAATGAAGGAAATACTGAGGGTACACTCCAGAGCTCACTTGGCTTTTGATTTTAAGGGGGGAAATCCCAAGAAATTAAATTAGAATACAACAACCTTACAAAACTGTACTCCACTGAACACTCATAGGAATTTTTTTCCTTTTATTTGTAATGGGCAAATAAATATCATTCAGTGTTTCATAAGAAATTTTAATAGTGAACGAGGGGACAGAAGATTTATCCCAGGGCTGGTAAATTTGCAGGACAATTTTGTAAGATTGCAATGTAACATTAACAGGTGTTAGCTCTACTTAGAGCCAGAAATACTTTCAATGCAATTGACTGATGCAATCAGTAATAGCTAATCTTAAATTTAATTGTGATAAAAATCTCACTTAGCTCATAATGCAGTGAGAAGGCTTTAGACTTGCCTGTGGCTCCCATTTAGCAAAATGGAGCAATAACATCTAAATTACATGATTAAAATGGCAAGACTATGATTTGTCTCCTAAGACTTGTGTGGCAGTGTCAACATTGTCATAAGCAGACAGAATATTTAAGAAGCTAAATTTAAAGTATTTGTAAAAAATAAATTTCTGAAGTGAGTTAGAATATACTATAATGGACACACTTCTGTATTTCCACCCCTTTTCATCGGGGTCACCTTATCGGCCTTCCACATGGCAGGAACACCATATTTTGTGGTTTGCACATTTCAACAGTTCATGTGGAAACATTCTCAGTAAGCAATAGTTTGGCAAAGCGTAGTACTTAACAGAAAAGAAACTGTTGAGATAATGACCTTCAGTGACACTGAAATTCAGGGTTTTTTTAAGTCAACTTCTTAATACTCTAGGCATCATGAAGTATGAACTTCCTTTTGATTTGTCTCTCTCTGTTCTGTAGTAGACCATTATATACTTTTTTTTAAAAAAAATAAAGCTGCCAAAATAAAGTAGAATTCTTTAAAGTGTCTACTCTAAAGCATAAAAAGAAGCATCTCCAGGAAGGGGGAAATTATGAGATTAGTTAAACAAGTGCCAAATTTCAATGGCTAAGAAAAAAACAACTGTTACCTTGAAACTGAAACATTTCTGAGTTGTTCAGATTAAAGTAAATGCAATCTGATTTTATTTTATAGATTTTGCTTTATGCTTAAATGACCATTGTTCATTGTAAATAATGTGATGAATGATGCATCCATCCACTAATTCACAATATATTATACCAACAAAGCAAACTATAGCTTACCTGTTCTTTGAAAAGAACATAACACATCACCAAGACAAATTCCTTTTGCATTTACATCTCTTGAGATCCTTATAATAGCACCCATTACGGTAGTACCTGAGCGCCATAAAGTAAATAACCAAAATCACAATAGACCAGCAGTCTAGCTTTGCCTCTGCTTCCTCTAAATTTAGAATTCAGTACATTTTAAAATGTCAGATTCATGGTAACATAACAAATAAGCATGACAACAAATAGGCATCACACAATCCTACTTCAGTTGTGTTATTGGGAACAAGGTACACCATACACTATTAAAATCATCCTCTCGTTGAATGTCCTTATGGCAATACAAGTTGACAATAATGGTTACCAAATATGAAAGTGAAAAATACATTAAAATCCAAAACAGTCAAGACAACTACTACAATATTATTTTTTAAAGCATTATGTCCACACTATCTGCAGAGTCTGGAAGATGGGGTTTGATAGTTTCTCTTAGAAAGAAAGAAAGAAAGAAAGAAAGAAAGAAAGAAAGAAAGAAAGAAAGAAAGAAAG
>ML685796.1:10746403-10905904 GCA_007922175.1 Pelusios castaneus
AAGAAAGAAAGAAAGAAAGAAAGAAAGAAAGAAAGAAAGAAAGAAAGGATTTGTGCTCATTGAAACTAAGGTTATGGATATTATTGAATTAAAAAGTCTAATAAAATGGAAGTTGTAAACTCAAGTAATGACATAATTTCATACCACCTACATCATGCACCACAAAGTATGCTTTTTGCCAAGTCAGAGGGTTAACATTTTTCAAACTTGGGTACCTATAGATAAGCACCGAGGTCAAAAGGAGTCACAGATGCTCAGAACCTATGAAAAAACATTTATTTTAGGTACCTAAATATTGATATAGGTGCCCAACATAAGGAAACCCAGGTTTTAAAAAATTTGGCCCTGAAGCTCTGAAATGGTTAAGAGACAAGGAAATCTTCAGTTTGGTGCTTGTTTACTGAGAAGCAAAGTAATAGAGTTAAAAATGTCATACAGAGAAAGTGATAGTGCATAATCCTGACTGAGCTGCACTATCATGAAGTGAAGGAAGGACAGAAGAGCTTCCCCTTCCCAGGGAAGTGAGAGACTTTTTCAAACACCACTGTGACCAACTCTTTCATCACAAACTTTCCCACCTGTCAAGAGAATTAAAAGAAAACTCTGAATTTCAACCCTGTGTTTTGAGGCCTCCTCAACCCCTTCCTTGTGTGAATTTTCATATGAATGCAAAATTTGGCCCTGAGCGCCCCCCCTACGACTGATAAGCACCAAAGATAGTGTTCAGAATAAATGAAAGGTCTGATTCTCCACTAACATCAGTTTAAAAGAGGAGTAACTCCACCAAAGTCAATGTAAGTACATTTGTGCAGGATTGATGCAAGAGGTAAATCAGACCCCACCATCTCTGCTTTTATGTAGCAATAAAGCTTCTGGAATTAGTATCCCAGAATAAGATTACTCAACATTACTTTGAGTACCAAACATATGTTTTACTTACAGATGCTTCAACTGCAGTATTGGTGAAGAAAATAAGGGAAGTTTGCTTACCAGCAGTAGTCATTAAACACAACAACACTTCAATTCTTCAAAATGATTTGCAACAGTGGAATCCTGATGTAGTTGCTCCCATTTTTTTTTTTAAAGACAGTCTAGTCATAATTAGCCCATACCTAGTTTCATTCAAGACCATTGCAAAACTGCCATTGGCTTCAAAAGAACAGGAATTTGGTCCAACTTTATAGTTTGGCATTTTTCTCAGGTGACTTGCTTTTGAAAATATTTTTAGGATTAGATTTTTAGAAGTACTGTGTACTGTATCTATTATCTAGCAACATCACAGAAAAAAACCTGTGTTTGGTAATTTAGGACTTTTCCCATATATCTTACTTTTTTATTGTTTTCTGTTTCCATTGGATAGAGTTTACACATCAGAATTGAACAATTTATTTAAAATTCACCTCAAAATGCATTTTTGTTTAGTTTTTTAAAAAAGAACATTCAAAGCATCAAAATATTACTAATTTTAAAAGAACCCTGGTTAAGAATAAAATAGTTTACATACTTTAGATTGGAAAAGAACCTGTGGTAGATTAGGCACAGTACTAAGGCCAGCATGAAAAAAACCCCAAGACTAAACACACCTGTACATTCATTCAACATTAAAATGTCTGGACAAAAAGAGACTGTTTATTCAAAGGAATCTGTGTAAAAAAGTGTTAGTAAATTTTCAATCCTGACATAATTAATAAAATTTATTAAGACATTTATGTACTTGAAGAAATTCTATTTTTCTTCCCGACAGCTAAATTATGTTTCTAAACCAAGGCAGAGTATTATTTGGAACTGGTATAGCAAATGAAAAGGATCACAGTACACAAAGCTTTAAATCCTGTACCAGGAAAAAGCAACAAGGGGATCATTTGGGTATAGTGTCCATTTAAAAAAAAAAAAAAAGATATAAAATATCAGTTGCATAGGGATCTAAATATAAGGCCAAGCAGGAGATTAAGTAAAATAAAGGTTGTAAGAAGGGCGCTATAGTGTCAAAACATAGTATTTCCATTTGAATTACTATCTAATTCAAAATCACAGTATCTTGCTAGTACTACAAACAGTGAATGTCAAACTGTCCCATTAATTTCAAATTGAAAACCAACATTAGGACTTCTAAGACGTATAAAACTAAATTCGTTGTCTAAACCTGATCAGTATATTAGCACAACAGTGCTTGATACGTACCGGCTTATTTATATATTCTACCTCTGTAAATAATAACTAGGCTACTATTTGTTAATAAGTGTGAGATCACATCATTACTGCATGCCATCTGTGGTTTGCAGGTTTACTTGTCATTTAATTATTCAGTCTTTAAAAGTGTAAGATCCCACCCTGCAGAATCTTCACCCAATGAACACAGAACACTCATTAATAAAATAAAATAAGACATTCCACCACTAATAACTAATGTTTAAGCCAGAATGCTAGATCCTAAAACCAATACAGTTCATTATTATTAAACTCACAGCAATTTTTGTTAGGAAGGTAACCTGTAGACTTCCAAATATTCTTTGCATGTTATTAAATATAAAAACAATATGTAACTAACTTTTATCTCTTGACATTTCAAGTAGATGATTAAATTGTGAAACTATTTCTGCTAAATCATTTTTCAGTTGTTAAAATGAAGTTCAAACATTAATTTCCATATCTACAAGTAGCTTAATTAACCTAGAATTGTAATGTATAGTAGTGTAAGAAAAATTCTCAAAATGAATTCGGCATTAAAGTTCATTAACTAGAAATACCTGAACCACCATTTTAACTGAAAAAGTGCATAAACATAATACTACAAATGTGTTAAATGAAGAACAAAAGCAATGCTATTTTTACATATTATTTTACATTTTAACAATTATCCAGACCACTACAGGGCACAATTTAAGATCGTAAGATTTCATTGATGTGGTTGAAACGTCGTTTGACTTAGATTTCTTTGATGTATTTTAAGCGGTCTTTGACTTCCATCTATTCATTCAGAAAGCTACACACCAGTGAATACACAAGTACTGTTCAGTCAAGCAACATGGTGGTTATCGTTGTGTATTTCATCAAAATACGTTGTGATCAATGACACTTCTTTTGTTCTTGAGGAACAGAAAAATTATCATTTTACATTTTTAGTTGGGGTTTCAGATTCTGTAGACTGCCTCCCATCAGTCCATGCTTCTCGCGTGCTCTTCAGTGCTAGTGTTTTCTGCTGGTCAACAACAACGTAATCCACTCTTTCATCTGCAACACTACTCCCTGAACCACTGCTTTTTTTCTGGAAAGAAGCGAGTGAGAGAAAGGTAAGTTAACCAATAATAATAATAAAATGAAGTTAGGTTCATTTGCAACAGAGATGAATATAATAAGTATTTAAAAAAAAATAATACTACCCACTCTACTCAACATATTGCTTGTGTTTTTGTTGAACATATGTTTGAGGAGAATAAAACGCAAAAGACATCTCTAGGAAAAACTTGGATTTTGTAACAAGACAGCAGACAACACTGATAATCATGCGATTTTGCTGACATCAGAAGAGCTTGCAATTTTGCTGATATTGGAAACAATACAATCGAGGGTTGAGAGCTGATGGGGAATCTGAGTGGAAAGGACTGAGGATAGTATCAGTTTAGTCCTTGATACAAACACAGCCTGCTTAAGATTGTATTTTAATAGCTCTCAATTATATGAGGTAACATTTGACTAAATTATTAAGATTTCGGTTTCCAGGGAAGAAATCCCAAGAGAGAAAATACTTGGTCTAATGTGAACTCTTCGAAAGTTCAAGTGAAACGTCACTACATGTATAAAATTGTGGACATAGGCACTTTCCATACTGAACTATATGACAGTTATGTGCAACTCTCAGAAAGAGCTTATGGTAAAGTTAATTGAGGATTTAATATCTCTTATTATGCCTTGAGTGACCAAAGTAAAATCCCTAGGCAGATCTATCATTAGCATAGATTACAGCTTTCCCAGAGGGGTGCAATATAGATTCTGTAACTGGCCACAAAAGACACATGCTTGCTAATCAGGGAGAAACTACTGGGCTGGCTTTCTTTTTTACTGAGAAGAATCCAATCTAAATTTCCAACAACTCATAAATTCTTCATGAATTTCAGTTTTATACATCAGAGGAACCTTTTTTTAAACAGTAATTTTGTTTACCTTACGAGGTGGGGTAGATTTCCCAGAATCTAGATCCAGATCTAAGTATTCTACTTGTTTATCTCCTTTGGGTTTTACCATAGGGCTACTTCCTCCATCAAGACTGTTGCTGCTGAACAAAATCTGAAATTATAATAAAAATAATTAAATCAACAACAATGAACATTCTAACATTCTGCTTAGTCTATTAAAAACTGTCTAGATATTCACAATTTGGGAACTCATCAAGGAGATTTTCTGGTCTGGTAAATAATTCATATTTTAGAGCCTACTATTAATAAACAATAATTAGATTTAACTAATGTTGACCTTGGGACACAGTCAAAAGACAGAAAAAAATCAAGTTTAAGCAAAAAGATTGTGTTTAATTCCTACACATAGTTGCGCTACAGATGGTGTATGGATTTTCTGACTGGGACAGTATGTCTCAAGTTTAACATTACTTAAATGAAGACTTTTATATTTCACTTTATTAATTATTATTATTATTATTATTATTATTATTATTATTATTAAAAGTCATTTGATAAAGACTCAGTCTTACAGTGCTGGTAAAGTTTTGATCAAAACTTTTGCATTTCATTCAAAAACTATCATTATAATTAATGTGAATAGCTAAAAGAATTATTCAGTTGATAAAACTGCAGAATTAATCTAATTCTAGAAAATTTGGGTAAGGCTGCCTAAAATGAACTAGATTGTATTGCATGAACCTAGTTTTCAATTAGCCCAGATTTTTTTGTAACCACCTCACCTCCTCTGTCCTCTCCCAGCCTGATCCCTCCCTCTTAACAGGTGTTATAGGAACAGTACAATAGAAGGACTCTTCTCTAAAAGATAAAGAAAAAAAAGGAAGACAGAGGGCAGCAGTCAGCAAAAAATGAAGAGCAAGGCAGAAGGACAGACAGGATAAGGCTGACAGCAACATGAAGGAAAATGCTGAATATTTTTCTTTTAACTAAATTAAACAGAAATATGACATATGGGAAAGAGATACATTAAAGTCTATGACCCTTTTTAAAGTTGTAGTTAAAACAATGAAAAGTTTCCAAAAACTTTATAGGCATTTTAGAAACATAAAGCTTTGTAGCCATCTTCAGATCTCTGGGGGAGAAATGCTTTAACGGTTAATTTAGGAGAACTTGTTCTGCTGTGATTTTTAAATTACATCCCACAGTTTCTTATATTATCACCAATGCTTTTAACTGTAGGAAGTAACATGGACGAACATAAATGGCTAGGATTTAAAAAACAGAATCAATTAAACATTTGAGTACTTTGTTAGGAATTTCTCTAAAGGGGCTTTACTGTATTCCATTTATAAAATATAAATTTATTGTCTGTATCATTGTTTCTGGCATGCATAAAAGCACATTATTTCTTGTGTAAAGAAGGTCTATTTCACACAATTAGGCAAGCAGGATGTGTCCATGAACAACAAAAACTGAAGTCTTAAAAATATAATTAAAAGAAAATAAAAGTGATTTCTACACTATAACCCAGAAGAATGAGAGATGTAAGAAAGCAGAAAAATTCATGAATGGCCTAGTTCTCTAGATCTGAAATTAAACACATTCACTTAAGTGTTAAAATTAAATTTCTTAAGTGGCATCTTAGTTTTGAAGACAGAATCAAGGAAAATAAATGCCTAATTTCTGATTCTGTTACTGATTTGCTGCATGATCGCAGGTAATTCTCAACCACTGTCTCTCAATTTCTCCATCTGCAAAATGGGATACATTACTGCTTACTTACCAGTAACACCTTCACAGAGCCATTATGAGGATCAGTTAATGCCTGCACAGTTCAGCGGTACTCTGAACCACATTTTGGTCTAAGACTGTCTCTATTACTAACATTTTATTTTAAAATGATGTTGCAAATTCTTCTATTTGGGTAAAACATGCATCGCTCATGACACATTTCAACGAACACCTAAACGTAATCTACAAACAGCTAACAATTTCTACACTGTATTTGATGTGAGCAAGTAAAATGAAATTCAGTTCACGTTTGCTAACAATTTCTTGTATGATTATATTGAAGCTAAGTACTGAAAGTAAACTGCTATCTCAAGAAAAAAGTAGACACTCAATATAATAACAATCATTATCATTTTATTTAGTATATAAAATGTCTCATTTCTTTTTTTAAAAAGGAGTGTAATTAACACACGCATATTTTAGAAGAACATGTACAAGAAATATCAATGGAGATCTCTTATAATTATTTTTTTGGTCCTTCCATGCACAGTAGATAAAATTCAATGATTGTAAAAAAAAAAAAATAATTAAAAATGGATTTTTAAAATTTAAATAAGATTTTTTATTTTTATTAAATCAGCAGTAAAATACTAAATTTCTTTCTCCTTTAAAAAATAACAGTTGCAATTAATTCTCAACACAAACATGCTAAACCTACACTCACGGTCTCATAAAAATGAATTGATGGCTCTAGTCTGTCCAGCCTAGCTACCAGCTCTTGCTTCTTGAAAGTTCTTGGCTTTTAATTTTTGTTTCTCAGCAAACTAAAGTCACATGTGCAAAGAAAGAAACGGGCTGGATGGGATTATTGTTGTTCTGTGCTTATGTGGTGATGGAGCCGGACCAAGCAAGACAGAAGAGTTAGTTAAGACACTGTCTTAAGACAGAGAGACAATATGTAGGAAAGGATGGAGGCAGAATAGGAAGGAACAATGGCATGGATTGGAAAGAAAAAGGGAAGAGACATTATTCAGTACACACATAGCTTTCTATATTCCCCCACACTTTTGCCACAGAAAAAACTGTCATGGCTTCTGGGCTTTAGAGATACCCTATCTGGGAATATTTTGAAGAAATTCCTTCCCTGAGTAAAAAAAGAAATTGTGTCAAGTGTAAGCAGTGCAAAAAGGAAATGCAGGGCCAAGCTGCAAGAATGAACCGCCATAATAAAAACTGCTTATCTGGAGAAAATTATGTGGCTATGTCTAAAGAACAATGTCAATCAACTGGTTAATGCAGGGGTCAGCAACCTTTGCCGGCCCCATGCCAGCCACGCCCACCACACCTTAAGCAGGTGCCGGGGACGGGGCCAGCCCTCGGGTTCCTGGCCGGCCTAGGCCGGGGCGAGCACCTGACAGCGGATGACTCTGGTTCGGGGCTGGCTCCCACTGGAAGTGGCAGCTCTGGGCGGGCCAACCCGCCCTCTTCCCAACTATGGCCAGGGCCGGCTGCTGCTGCAAGTAGTGGTGGCTCTGGGCGAGGCCAAACGCCCCGCTCCCCTCCAGCAGCCCTGTCCCGCAGATGGCGGGGCCAGCAGGGGCCAGGAGCCCTGTGCCGCAGCAGCTTTTTCCCTTCTGGCCACATGGAGTCCTGGAGCTGGGGCACGCGGCTGTTGTGGCCCCAGGCCGCACTGGGGGGCAGGGCCAGCGTGGGAGACTGAGTGGCGCCGCATGCCACATTTGGCACGCGTGCCAGGAGTTGCCAACCCCGCGTCAATTCTTCAAGACTCTCTCTATGCCTTTTAGTATACGTGTCTTTTAACAAGAAATTTCCCAAGCTATTTGCTATGTTGGATGTTGCTAGAAAAAAAAAGTTCATTTTAGCTAATCCTTATGGCTTATTTAATTAATTAGCTAGGTTTAGAATCTATCATCCAAGTATACAATATAGAAAGCTACTGTAAAGAGAAATCTAGACAACCATTTGCTACCAGTTGTCATTTTCTTATTTTCTTTTATATAATACATGCCCCTTATTTTGGAACATCATGGCCACAGACCGTAATGGTGATGCCAAAAGTATATTCCCTCTTTTACTTCAGCATAACTCAGCTTTCCTCAGGGAACACCATCCTATACCTGTTTTCTCAAAAAACAGAAGTGCCCAGAGATTGCTGTGATTGCAAATGTGAAACATTTATATAACATTTAAAGTTTAGTTTAATAAAATATAAGTGTTATTGTGTTTGTATGTATGATTATGTTCTTACCATTCTTAAGGTACTGCTGCTGCATCTGCAGCTTGACAGGTAATGAATATTATGTACTATTTCCTAAATTAATAAAATTAAGTTATCTAAGAAAATTATACAAAATATATTCTCCTTGATATTGTAAAAGACTGTATTGAGCTGTAAATTAACATGTTTTAGTGATCAGACTTGCACTGTTTAAGAAATATGTGAAGAAATAGCGGGAAACTTGATTTAAAGTAGTGATTTTCTTGGTGATACAAATCATGATTTAAATCAATGACTTAAATCACCTTGATTTAAATCAACCCACCCTGCTTCCATGTTTCCATGTCTTGAAAATATGTTTACTTATAACATTTCTTTTTCAAGATCTTTGGTGTGGCTTGAGAATACTAACCAGTGGCGTAGTAGGGGCAGGGGCAGGGGTAGGGGTAGCGGGGTGGGGGTGGGGCAGGACCAAGCTCCCAGATGCCGGGCTGCAGGGGGCACCAGGCTGGCCTTGCAAGGGCCAGATTTGAGGATCCGTGCTCCCCAGTTTCAGGGCACCACTCGGCACCCCCGCCCTCCTCCTGTGCAGACCAAAACAGCAGGGAGGTGGCCATAGGGCCCAGCGCTGGAGGTGGGGGGCCTATTCAACACTGTGGGGGGGGAGCGCGGAGCCAGAGGCCACCCTCTCAGCGCAGCGTTCAATCCACCCCACTCCTGGCTGGTTGGTCCACCCCAGGGAGCAGGGCGGGCCATCATGTGGCTGCTGTTCTGAAGGGCCTGGGGGCCGGCCACCCCGACCCACCCACAGCTGGCCAGAGGTGGGGCAGGGTGGGCCAGAATGCTGTGCCAAGAGTGCAGTGGAGGCTGAATGGGCAGCTTCTGGCCCTGCTGAGCCCCCCAGCACGTTGAACACACCCCCCAAGCATCGGGGCCAGCAGTCGCCCCCCACCCTTCTGGTCCATGCGGGAGGAGGGCGGGGACGTAGGGCAGTGCCCCAAAAGTGGGGAGCCCAGGCCGGCACCCTTCATATCTGGCCCTTGCAGGACTGGCCTGGCGCCCCCGGCAGCCCTTCAGAGGGTTCCCCCCTCCCTGGGGCAACTGGGGGGTGGGGCTGAGACCGCTCTTGCCCTACGCAGGGGGGGGGCTGCAAGGTGTGGGGTGACATGGGGCGCCTGGGGGAGGTCCAAATGTGGGCTTGGCCCCTGGATGCCGGTAACCCTTGCTATGCCACTGCTACTAACATAATTTATTTCCACTGAAACTGCATTACTTACTGATTGCAGAAAGGAAGAGATACAGACCTTCGGAAAGAACATATTTTAAAGCACTTTGTTTAAAAGATGTATTACCCTCAACATATACTGGAGGCATACTGACCTTGCTCTTTACTGAACAACTCTATTCTTAACTTTTTCACTTCTAGAGTATTAAAATAAAGCTAAAATAATATGAAGAGAAATGGTTTTAGGTTTAGATGAAGAAAATGTAAAGAAAGGCTTGTCAACTGAAAGAAAGATTTGCGTTTGCATGATTTAAAAGCAAGGACTGCACAGGAAGAGGTAGTTAAGATGTAGATTTTACATACTGGGTCTTCAGTGGACTGATTTGGATTCATGGGTACATAATTCTCTTCACTGTCGTGCGAGTCACTGCTGGAAGTTGTACTATGAACTGAATCCGGTCTGGGAGACATAGGAAACCTGGAGGAGCTAATTACCAGTAATTATTTTACAAACAATCAAACTAGAATATTTTAAAACTCCTGGTAAACAATAAAAATAAGTATATTAGAACTTAAACTCTTATTTATCAGCTTTACCAGGGTTGAATTTTCTGGTTATACACTGTACTTTATGTTTAATGAATTATACTGAACAACAAACATACATACATCTGACACGTTTATGTACGTGGGTGCGCACACACACACACACACACACACACACACACACACAGAAAATGTCAGTCTAGACTGAAAAAAAGAGAAAAGATCACAAACATATTCATTAATGGTCCAGTAAAAGAAAATAAATCCTCTAAAGTAAGGAAAGCTAAGAGACTTACTCTCGTGCAAAACTTCTGGTGATAGGCGATCTAACTGGGGCTTGCAATTCTTCCCATTCAGGTAAAGGTTTTATTTCTAGTGGAGCTGGTCTTACTATATAAAAAACAAACAATCTTAGAACACAGAACTTTTTAAAACAAATTCAAATTTAGCAACAATTCCAAGGCCAATAGTTTGTAGAAATCAATATAATTACTTTTATTTTAAGTTGAGATTGAGTAAAAGATTTCCATATAAACCCCAAAATAACACTTATCTGTAAATGATGTTCAGTTCTGAAAGAGGTTTTAGAACCATAGTCTGTATTTTAAACTTTCCAGAGCAATTATGATGTGGTAATGAGTGCTGCCACTATTTGAGAATTTTGAAAGCTGAATATTAATGTGTGATTCAAGTCTGAAAAGATCATCTGAAAATGACACGATAGAGTTCTGTGTTTATTGTGCCACAATAATGTATCAAATTGGCTGAGTTCACAAGCAAAAGGTAGGGTTGGCTGGTTGCTTGTCTTTTTACTAAAAGATTACCAGCCCTGCAAACCCTAGATCTGAAATATTTTCTTGGCTCTTGCTTCTTTGTCAATAATAAAGAGTCTGCAGACCCAATTCAGCATTCACCAACAGATGTGCAGCCTCATTGTTAAGAATGAAGAGATGAAAGTGAGGGCCCTTTAACTGGAGACAGAATAGAATCCAGCTCAGTCTTCCATAGGTGTTATAGCATCCTGTAATGCTTAACTTGTGAGAAAAGCAGTAAGAACATACCAGCACCCTTAACTTCAGGTGATAGGATTCTGAATAAAGTGCCATTTTTATACACTTTTCAGAGTAGAACCACACCTTAAACTAAAGCTGAAATTAAGTTTAAGTGATTGTGAGCTGTAAGAAAAAATCCAATGGACTTCTAAAATGCAAGACTCATAAGAAAGTCTACAGTCAATCTTAACTTCTATCAAACTTGCCATTTAAAAAAATACAAAAAATATTTTGAGACAGTAATTATGAAGTTATTACGTACGCTATTAGAGTTTCATCACCAAACAAACAAAATTAAATATCAGCTACAGAGAATTGTTGATAGCCTACATGACTGATGCAAGGGCAACCTACTCATCAAGATCAAACTTCAGCCCGTTGAAAACTAGTTTATACACGTTGAATGAAACCTGTCAAAGTGACCACTTGAGAGAGTGACAAAAATTAATTGCTTAACAGAGGTGGTCTTATAAGGAGCACAGCTGTACTCATTACATCTGAGAATACTATTTTGAGTTATCTTAGGATAAAAGGTTATCTAAAAAGGTCAGCCCTTGGTACAGACTTCAATGTATACATTTCTAAAAACTGAAATGTTATAGGTAAGTAATTATTGGAATTAATCACACCAAAGTGTTTTCTACTGCAGTTTAAATGCAGTAGAGTGACCAACTCGTAGCTCAAGAGCTATCAGCATACGTCAGTAACGTACAGTGAACCAAGTTCTGCCACATTAATTCATGCTTAGCAGCACCTTTTATCAGGTAGTCCCACTGATTTTAAAAAAAAAATCCCAATAATGTATTTCCATGAACTTCTTAAGGTATAAGGTACATGCTATCAGCATGAGTTATGGTGGCAAAACTGAGCATTATCTAAGCAACACACACACTATAGGATGAGTGGCTATGGTGGATACCAGTATAGCTCTAGTGTTTAATAAGGCATGAAGCTGAATGGCAGCTACACTCACCAGTCCCAGGTACAACTATTTTATCAGGCAGAAATGCAGTAATTTCTTGATCCAAAGCCCACTGAAATCAGCAAGAGTCAGTCTATCAACTTTAGTGGACTTTGGATCAGGCCCTAAATGCACCTGACAAAGCATGCTTTTAAAAAGATGTTTAACATTCATAATTTATAATCCATGTGACTGTACGGGATTCCAACACAGTTAGGACCTACAATAAGCCAGTCAGACTTCACCTTTTTAATGCTCATTTAAAAAAGATAAATCAAATCATTGTACTAATAGATGTCACAGGATAAATCTCTTTTGCTGTATCTTGACATTTAGCTGATACCAGGAGATTATTAACCTGTGACATTAATGTTATATCTTAATTAAAAGTTATTTCCCACACCATACTGGTAGATGACACACCCTTGTTTCTAATAAACAGATACAAAATTAAATCTGAAATATGAGCAACTATTAACTGAATAAAACAAAACCAATATGTCTAAATGTTAGTTTCTGGTAAATTTTTACTTATACTACTTAGGATGTAAGGATGTTTTCCTGTGCACAAGAAACATTTTGTTTAGCAAGTAAAACGTGTCCATGATCTTATAGTACAACATTGACAGTGACAATGCTTTATTAGTATTTAATCTTTTAAAAAAAAAACTGTTTTTCCCCAAAGCTCCATATAACATGCAGTGCTATAGTACATACCCTTTCTTCTTGTAGGAAAGTCACCTATGGTTTGTGAATCAGTTCGCTCTAAACCATGTGGTTTAGGTCTTAAAATTTTAGGACTTTGACCTAATTGGTAAAAAGAAGACTCTCTTAATATAATACTCTTTTTATAATTGGAAAAAATGGAATTTTGTAAATAAGCAGCAGAACCCCTGGCAGAAAGGTCACCTTCATAAGCATAAGCAAGCCGCTAATGGAGAGTTTTAGAGTCCAGCTAGTATTCATGCTAGGGCTTAAGCATCACATTCTAACGGAACAAACACTGCATGCAAGAAGCTTGTCTCAGGCAAGCAAGATGTATATAAAAGATAGAAAGCTATTTTTAAAAAAAATCCCATTTAATTACAGTTTTTAAAAGTCATTTTGTATAAAAATTTGCCATGTGTGAGGAACATTTATGATCACAAATTGTAAAAGGTAAAATTCTGTAAGATGGAATTGTAAAGGCTAGTTTAAACAAATTTTCATTATATTAATCGTTTTAGTCAGTGATGATCTGTAAGTATTACCTTAAAAACCCATGAAATCCTACCATTTTTCTTCCAGATAAATCTTTTGGGAGTCTTTTCATATGGTATTTGCTCACCCATCTCCCAAAGGCCTGTATCAAGCTCTCTGACCCTGAGAAATCAGACATGACTTTCTCTCAGTGTCAGAATCATTCTGAAGAAGACTAATTCCAATTTAAGTCTGGGCCATGGGCTGAGGTCTAAACCAGTGGTTTTCAAACTGCGGGTTGGGACCCAGTACTGGGTCACAGACCCTCAGGTACTGGGTCGTGGTGCCCCCTGCTGCCGCTGCCAGAAGACTGGAATGAATTGGTCAAAGATGTAATTGTTGGCTCGTGGGCATAAATGATTTTTTTTCAACTGGGTCCCAAGAAAAAAGTTTGAAAATCACTGGTCTAAACTTCTGTCTACATACTCACAATCCAGCAGAATTCCCACTTTTGTCAACAGGTAGTCTGCCTAAAGAGTAAGAGAAAACTGTGGCCTTAACACCAAATGTTTCAGATCTGGGGTCCTAAAGGCAGGCTCCAATTCCATATTTAGAAACCCAAATAAAAAAAGGGGGGTCCACATTTTCAGAGGTGCTTACTAGCTGCTGCTCCCAGTAATTTAGAAACCTCACTTTAGGCACTCAAGTTTGAACAATTTGGCAGAAACTTTTCCTATAGCTATTTATTATTCACTGCTTATTGTTTTTTCATATATTTTGTTATACTTGGAGGATATGCCGCCCTTTATAACCACTGTATTTTTTACCTGTGTTTCTCTTTCTTGCCCATCTTCCTTTCTCTATTTCTTCTCTCCCAATCTTGTGTTGACCATGCCTACACTATCACGCCTGCAAAACGTGCATCATTCACGGGCATGAAAAATCACACCCTGAAGAACATAAGTGTTGCCAGAATAAATAACAGTGTGCACAGTGCTGTATCTGTGGGAGAGCTTTTCCTGCTGACGTAGCAACCGCTGCTCACTGGGGTGTTTTTATGTCAAGAGGAGAGCTCTGTCCTGTCAGCTCAGAGTGGCTACAAACAGGGATTTCCCTAACACCCCCCCTACAACTTCCCTGAATTTCCCAACACCCCCTCCCCCCAGTTGTCAGCTAGTAACATAGTGTAATACCAGTTGAAAATTGGCCCTCACACCCTCCCCCCCCAGTAAATTCCAGCGACCACCCCTAATTTCAATTCATGGGGAAAGTGCTGGCTACAAAGCAGCGCGGCTGCATGGCTTATGTCTCACTTCCTCCTTTTGTCCATCTGCATTTCTCTCCTTGGGGCAAATCCCAGATCTCTCCCTCCTTCTTTGGCTTCATTACCATTCCCTTCCCTGCCTTAGCTGCTCAGGTAATAAGAAATGAAATAACTGATGTTAAGATGCAAATTGTCATCATCAGATTTAAAAAGGAATGAGACTGGTGGGGGCCAGTGGCGTGGGAATGAGGAGTTCTCAGCTATTGTTTCAGGCTATCTGCAAACTCAGAACAGCAGCACTATATTGGTTTATATTTGCTTAACCTTTAAAATGATTACTAACAAAGATGTTCTAGACATCCTCACAAAGCCCATAATCTTGATATTTTAGGCCTAAACAGGTCAAATAGGAAATGCTGTGTCAATGTGTTTTACTCAGGTTTAGTAACCACAACAACTGACTAGCTAAGCTTAACTACCAACTCTTGTTGAGCAGTAACTTTCTTTTTTATTTTTTTTCTACTGTATATACTTTACATCTATGAATCTGCAATAGAGATACAGTAGCTCAAGCTATAATATCTGATATAGCACAAGATAAGATTATTATTAGATAACACAAATCTTAATAGACATGTTTTAGATGCAAGAAACTATATTAGAAAATTAAAGCTACATAAAGGCATTCTGTAGGAAGCCTCTTCAGTTCAAGAAAATTTAATTGCCTAGACAACATTACCACAAAATAATCCAGATAGTTTGGATCAGATTGTCCATTTTAAATATAAATGTGATCAATGTAATTCTAAACAGGGAATCATCACAGAGCAGGTATGTTCCTGCCAGGAATTGTTCTTAGCCCTACATTATTTAGAATTTTTAATTAACAACCTAGAAGAAAACATGTAATCATTACTAATAAAGTTTGCAGATGGTACAAAATTGGCGAAGTGGTAAAAAAATGAAGATGACAGATCACTGATCTAGAGCGATCTGGATCACTTAGTAAACTGGATATAAGCAAGGAATATGCATTTCAATATGGACAAATGTAAATAAATCCATCTAGAATCAGAGATACTAAAGATTGGGGGACTGTATCCTGGGAAGCAGTGCCTCTGAAAAAGACTTAAGGATGTGTTGGAAAATCAGCTGAACAAAAGATCCCCGTGTAACTGTGTGGCCAAAGGGGCTAATGCAATCCTTGGATGCATGAACAAAGGAATCTCAACCAGGAATACAGAAGTTATTTTATCTCTGTATTTGGCACTGGAGCAACCGCTACTTCAATCCTGTGCCCAGTTCTGTTTCAATCCTGTGCCCAATTCAAGAGCGATGTAGAAAAATGGTTGGTGAGGGTTCAGATAAGAGCCACAGGAATCATTAAAAGATCAGAAGACATGACTTCTAATGATACACTCGAGCTCAATCTATTTAGCTGAACAAAGAGAAGGATAAAGGGATGACTTGATTGCAGGGTATAAGTACCTACAGGAGGAACAAATATTTGACAATAAGCTCTTCAATCTAGCAAGATACATAGGAGATGATCCAATGGACAAATTCAGACTGGAAACAGGCTTTAAAAATCAAGATGATGTTTTTCCAAAAGATATGCTCTAGGAATTATTTTGGGGGAAGTTCTATAGTACATGTTATTAGATTATCACAATGGTCCCTTCCGGACTTGGAATCTACAGATGGTTGGAACTAATCTTTAATAAAGGTATTCATTTGATACTAAAGAAGGCGATAGTCAACTGATATACTGAGAAATCAATATGAAGTGTAAATCTTTAAAATGCACCAAACAAAATTCTCTAAGGCCTAAATGACCATACTGCCCGATTAACAGTGTGACTGGCAGTTACAGAAGAGTTTTACATACATGGCAATTTTACTAACCTTATTATCAAGGGGTAGGAAGTAATCAAGTACTGTCTAGTGATTTGTGCAGCTATTTTATATGCTTTTGTTAACTGTTACTTCCTGCTAGTGACTGACTTGTTTGCTTGGTGGTCAAGTTACTTTATATTGCTACTAAACAACAGCAGAACCATAAAGGAATGTGAGATGTCCCATGAACACGTTGTTCCAATTTCAAAACTAACATTTCTTCAGATCGTTTAAGGTGATGATGGAAAGAGCCTGGGGCAGAGCAAAGTTGGTCAAAGGCCCATATCACAAAGGGGCCCATAAAAAAAAGTAAGTATGTAGTCTACTAGAGCTCAACCAGCAGTCTTACACAAACTGTTATGGCACAAGATGCTTTGCACAAAGATCCTGGAACGTTAGACACTAAGTGGCTAGAAATCATGAAGGAAAAACACTGTTTTCTCATTGGATGGTAAGGCACAAAACTCTCATACTGGTTGGACATTTCAAATCTTAGCTATGAGTCACTATGAGCCATATTCTCTAATTCACCCACATCATCTTTGACAAGAAGAGGAACCAGGACATGCCATCCACCAGAAAGTTTATGAATGGCCCATGTTCAATATTTTGCTCACTGAAGCCAGGACTTCTGCATCAAAGCATCTGAGAAGGAATGCCATTGCTAACCAACAAAAATACCCCCTTTTCGGTAATAACTGAAAACTTGTTGTTGACAAACAGCCTTTGAAATCTATCTTTTAAAGTTCTATTTAAGGAGACCACTGTAAAAATCAGAAAGAGAACAGGAATACAGTTATCGTAACACCTTCAGTCAATCACCTGAATGAATTTTCTATCTATTTCGAGAAACCAGTCATTGTAACTGAGATGGAGAACCTAGCTTTGTGACAATTTCAAATGATAGGTAGAAAAATGATTGTTATCCATGTACTATTTACCCAAGTGATGACATGATTATGGTAAGCTAAATGCTTCTCAGAAAGTACATACCTGAGTTAAAACTTTGTCAATGACTAAAATGTATGATTGATGCTTGTATTTTACTATTAAGTTTAGATTTAATCTAATGTTTATGCTAAAATCGATAGGTAATTGAGGCTAGAGAAACTCATTACAATACTAAAACTAGTATTATTTGTAACAGGAAACTGTACTTCCCTGCAGCAAATTAGCTGTGATGTTGAGTGTTTCAAAGAGTTCACCCTAAATATCACAGGGTGTGTCTATCTACACTTAGAAATTAAGTCGATTTAAGGAGGCTTAAGTTGACTTAATTTACTTTGCGTCTACACTGGGTTTCCTTAATTTGACTTAAGCTGCTCCTTTTTGTAATTTTTTCATCTGATTTTAAAGCTATTTTGGCTAATAAAAATAATCAATTTATAATAATTCTTCACTCTGTACTTTAGCTAAGGAGAACAAATCCAAAGAAAAGTGAGAAATCTAGTAGAGGCTGGATTGGGGGATGGAGAGGGAGAGGGAGAAAGCCAGTATTCAAGAAAGCCAGCTTTCCCAAAGGGTAGTCACTTTACGATTCTCAAAAAGTACTTGTCAAGGGATATAAATGCATAGGAATTTTGAGTCTTTATTTTCAAAATCCTAATTAAAAGAAACTGAAATTTACATTTGTATTTATTTTGGTCCCACTCTTTTCAGGCATTCCAGGACAATATTCTGGAATTTCTGTCCCTTTTTCCTGAGAAGCTCAGTCTTATTTTATTGATTTCATAGTTTGGCATCTCACTATGTGTAGTACAGAGGTTAGTTAAATAGTTAAACACTTTTTCTTAAGGAGTGTCAAATCCTGGCATGTGGTTCTAAAAAAAAAGAACTCTGACAAGGTCTAGGTTTGTTTTTCCATCATGGTTTCCTCAACAACTATCCACTGCCAAGATGAATATGATTAGTAAAACAGGTGCTATTCATTTTCTTAATAGCACCAGAGAGAGAGAGAGAGAGAGAGAGAGAGAGAGAGAGAGAGAGAATAAAATAGTTGTTTTGGGAGTCACTTCCAGACTCCCAAATTCTTTTAACCGTCTTTACCTTTTCCAAATAAAATTTCTCACAGCATCAAAGATACTTCAGAAATGAAGAATGAGTCAGAAAGGGAAGAATCCAAATCCAAATAAGTCTTCTAACTGTGACTTAAATCAAAGGTTCATCGATTCATAAAATATTTGGCAAATACCACAACAATTATTCAGTGGCTACCAATAAAATTAATCAAAAGAATAGGATTCAATGAATACTATTCAAGCAGCTCTACTCTGCTACTAACACTACACGTGTCTATATTTTAATAGGCCACAAAAATGTGGTGAACTGAAAGGATTTAATAACAAAATAATTAATTTTTATTGTCCCAAGTACACAATGCTATAAGGGGGTCACTGATCAATGATTCTGGAGGTTCACTCAAAATAAAGCACGTGGAACATCAACTTGAGATAGCTCTTGGGCTTTATATAAATGTGTGAGATAGCAAGCCTTCTTTAAAAGAGAACTTTCTCCTGAGAAATCAAGCAATATATTAAGACTACATAAAAGCTGAAGGGGAACATTCCAACTTCAATGTGCAAAGTTACCTAGCCTACTTAATTTTATTTAAAGCAACAAACATCAAACTATCTGTTTACATAAATACACTGGGAGGAGAGTTTAACATGCAAAGGGGGCGGGGGGGAGGGGAGGAGGAGGAAATGCTATCACCATTCTTTCATTCCTTCTCCTGCCAAGATTTTTCAGGTACACACTATGCTCTATAACAACATTTAGTAAAACACAGCCTAAAAAGTTGTTTTGTTTCTGCTGGGTTTTTTTTCTAAGCCAGGCCTCCTTTATTTGATGCTCTTTCTTCTCTATCTAACACTTAGCAGATCTTCACTTGCAGCTGGGCTGCATTAACTTGCAATTAAAAAAACAAAAAACTCAATTTGGAACTGTTAAATGTTACACCTTCAGCTTTTTATAACAAAAATTCAAAGCTCAAACAGTCAAGGTGAAAATTAAGAACTACTGGAACATGGCAATGAACTATGTAAACTACAAAAAGAATTACATTTAAAACTACTTCCTAGAAGTTAACCTATGTGGGAAATCTTGATTCAATACTAAGTGTTTACTTTGGGGGCCAAAGAGGCTAGTAAAACAATGATCATCTCCTTTTGGGATCACAGAGAAAACAATTAAAAAGAGTATTTTATATCTCTGAACAGAAACACCCCTCACCTTGACTGAACAAATGGAACTGACAGAAGCAATTAGAAGGATTTAAAAGAAATTTAAAAGAAACCTTTTAAAAGAAAATAATAAAAAAATAAAACTAATATACCTTTGAAACTGTTTCTATTCTGAAAGAGACTAACAATTATAAAATTACATAATTGTATAATCTATATAAACTATAAAAATTGGCAGCATCTTATTCAGCTCATCTGCTCTTTGTGTGTATACAGAACCAAATGAAAGCTGACTAACCATAGCTTTTACAATAACACAAGAGTGCTAGCTGGGAGGACAACTGGATCCTACTCTAGCTCACACATCACAATGAAAATAGTTAGTTCTGAATGCATAGTTCTCACTGTGCAGTGCTGTCACTTTACTCTAAGTCTTATGATATTTGTCATTTTCTTGAAGTCCAAGCCTCTGAGATATTATCATCTGAGCTTTCAATTTCAAATGAAAATACATTTCTAGCTCTCATGGTTTCAAAGAAACTTGGCAGTGTGAAAGGCTCAAAACCTAGAAGGTAAGTATAAAAACCCTACATTAATTATTTTTTTAAATTCTTATGAATTTCGAATGCATGGATTTTGAATTTGTGAGGGATAGGCAACAAATTCAGGCTGAACTTTCAGATTGATTTTGTGAAGTGGGAAGTCAGAAAAACAAAAATCATTTTTACATGAAAAGTGAGGTGATCTGGTCTTATCCAATCTGATCTATTTAATCAAATATATGCAAATTTGACTCAGTTGCCTTGGGGTTAAACAGGGACTATGGATTTTTCTCACATTACATCAAGTGAATTGACCTCCCCCCTCCTCTATGTGCTGTTCCCCAGTGTTTTGAATCCTAACACCTACTTTGATTTGCTGTTACAGCCTGACCTGATGCTATGTCATACACTCCCCTGCATTTAATTTCCTCCCACTCTGTAACTTTCCTATCTTCAAAGCGTCTGACGAAGTGGGATTTTCTCCCACGAAAGCTCATGCGATTAATAAATCTGTTAGTCTTTAAAAGTGCCACAAGACTCTGTTGTATTTAATCAAAGTCATTTTTCAAACTAAACTACATTTTAAGATGTTCCAGGTCATACTTTAGTGGTGCAGTAATTAAGTGGCTTAGGGGATGAAAAACACAAATGCCACATAGCCACCTGAAGTTTTATTTTATGATTCTACTCCTGCTATATCAAAATGTACACTGTTCAAAATGCATACAAATACATACAAAAGAAATTATATGTTGGGATATTTGTAATAAAATTCCATAATTAATGTGAGTTCCAGAATTTCCTAACAGAACAGGGTGTTTGTTTTTAAAAACACATGTACTATACAAACTAACATACAATCATGGGTGAGGAAGAATGTGGCCAGGTCAGAATCAACTGTAGTACTTAAACCTATCAATCATTATCATCTAAGAGAGAGTTTCATATAAAACTCCTTTCTTCAAAAGATGATTATACATCCAAAATTGCATTTTGAAAGAAAATACAGGAAGTTTCTATACAATAAAATTTCAGTGAGGATATGTTAAGAAATAGACAATCTCTCCCCCTGTCCACCCCCACTCCAAAAGCCACACTTTAAAAGAAGTCCACATATTTATGGTCTGATCATAAATAAATTATATCATGTAACTTCAGAAACCAGAAAAAAACCACTTTTACTATCCATCTTCTAATACGATCCCGCACCGCAGTAAGCCATATTTGAAAAGCAACCACAAGAACCAACTCAAAAAGATAGATTCTGTTTTCTTTTATTTGGACCTTAGATACAACTGGGTAAGTTTTTCTTATGTCAAAAGTAATCTGTGTAGTACTGCCTCTAAGTGTCTGGTAACCACTTATCATATTGCTAATTACAGCAATGCAAGATTTGGGGCCAAATTCTGCTCTCTTTTAAAGTCAGTAGTCTGACACTGGATTAACACTGGTGCAATTTAGCATAGAAATTCACCTCAGACTTTTATTCAAACACTAAATCCCATATAAATGTATTAGGTGGCCTTTTAAGAGACTAAGTAGACACTGCATTTGTTTTGCATGGTTACTTATATTTAGGTATACAACACAAACCGATCAGCCTAAGCAAACTATACTATTTTGTTGGTCAATTTTTAATATATGTAAGCTGTAGCAGAAATCACAGTCTTCAATGGGAGTTGAACTTCCTTATTCTTGAGGTACATTTAGTCCTAAATGTCTCAGCTATTCTAATATCTGAGAAAATATAATTGAACACACTTTCTTAAAAAACAAGATCACACTACAACTCAAGATATGGGAAGCAATGTGGTCCCATGAACAGGACATCCCACTGGTACTTAAGTCAATATTGCAATTCTTCATGGGTAGGGACTGTTGAATCAACAATAGGAACCCACTACAAGTTACTGTACAGTGCCATCTATTGCTTAATTTTGACAAGTCTCAAAGATATAGTTCCAAAGGGGTACCCGTGTTAGTCTATCGCAGAGAAACAAACAGAGTCCTGTGGCACTTTTAAAGACTAACAGATTTATTTATCGCATGCACTTTTGTGGGAGAAAAACCTACTTCATCACACACTTTGAAGATGGGAAACTTACAGAATGGAAAGAAATTAAATGCAGGGAAATGTGTGACATAGGATCAGGTCAGGTTAAATCAAAATAGATGCTTTTGTCACCAATTTCTATTTATTGCATATGAGTCTCCACAACGTAAATTATCTTTCACATTTTCCTCAAGAGTAACAAAATAATAAAGAGAAGACATTAGATTTACTCTACTTAGGCATCTTGTTCTTGTTCTTATAACTCTCAGTTCTCATCAAGCCTCGTCAGAGGAGAAATAGGATTTCTCTCTTCAAGAGTTATTTCCCTGATAGAGGCATTCACTTCTCAAAAACTGAAGTCAAGGAATAGTTAACTACAGGGTCCTCCTGGGAACCAACAAGTTCCAGTGAGCAGGGCACACCAAACTAAGAGTCAAGAGACCGGGAGTCTATGTGTGGCTCTTCTACTGATTCAAGCCTATGACTCTGAAAATGTTCTTCAATGTCTATGCCTGATTTTACCCATCTGGAATACAGGAATACAGAGTGCATATCCACTTGTAAAGAGCTTTGAAATCTGCTGAAGAAGAGCTTTGTGAACGCCACATAGTATATTATTTTGCTATAGCAGAGTCAATTTTGGGATTTCTTAAACATAGTCTTTGTTTGTTTGTTATTTGTGTTGTAAAATCATGTTTGTTTTTTACATATCACTTAGATGAGGGTTTTCATTATCATAATTGTACCCTTCTCCAGGTACAGAGCTGGAGTGGAATCCTGGCCTCATTCAGTCAATGGAAGGTTGCCAGAGGCCACGTTTCCTCCTGGTCTTCTAATTGTTCTAAAAAAGCCATGCACATCTATGGCACTATGTAAATAGATTTTTTAAAAAAACTAGCAATCCATCTTCTCTGCTCTGTGGCCCACATTACTTAAAACACTGGTACACTGTCATAACACTTTTTGGTCTATTCAACTGCAATGAAGAGAACAATGAGAAAACAAAGCAGGATTGCTCAACAAGGAGTTATCCCTATTTCTATTCCTAAACTTCTTACTAATGTTCTTTCCTCACTATCTACTAGATTTGGGTACATTTCCTTCTCCTTTTTCTTCACTTTAATCAATCATACTTCAAGGAATGAGTGCCACCTGATAGTCTCAAAGAATAATATGTCATAGTACAACTTGAGGCCAATCTAGTCAAATATCTTTTGATTCAGAGGAACATCACCCAGTTGTGCTGGTGGAAACAAAGATTCCTTAAAGTCAAATACCATTTTGCTAGCAATATGGCTTCCAATTTTGCATCACCACTACATGCAACTATGGCAGGCTAGAGCAGCAAGAAGCACATTGACTACAAAAGAAATACAATGCGAAAGATTATTCTTTTAAAATAACATCTAAAAACTACTTTTCAAATTCAATTCATGTAAGGCCATGAAAAAAAAACAGTTGGCTGAATACTGTGGATTTTATCCCAAAGACTATTTCACTTACCTGTTATTACACTTCTCTGAAGGTTGTATCTTGAAGTGATCCAGGCTGTTGGGTTATGAGGCCTCCAGCCATGCTTCAAAAGGGCTTTCAAAGGTTCCAGAAATTAAAGAAAGCTCCCATTTGTAGGAGCAACTGTGAGCCAGGAGAGGGACTAACATTATATAGGATTTATTATAACCCCAAACTATTTGATCTGGTTTGGCCAAGTAAATCTAAGTTAGGAAACAGTCGAACAGGCATAGACTAACTCATCTCATAGTTCAGAGCATCTTCCCCCCTCCCTTTTCATTTTTTTTGGTGGGCCAGGCACCTCATGGATATTTCTGCGAAGAAGAACTCTGCAGACAACTAGGTCCCCAGCTGTCTGAGGGAGTGGATAGATGTTCATGTGCATATAAGTATGCATATACTCCAGTGTATTTTAGATTATTATTTTAATATGCATTAACTATCAAGGATAAAAAATGGATACCGCATCCACAACTCACCCCTCCTTCAGCAGATTAAACCCTTTTTTACAACCCTGTATCCATTCCTAAAAACTAGGATTGAGAAAATATCCAAAAGATGTCCCAAATCTTCAGACATTTAAGCCTGAGAGGCCTACTCTCTTTTAGCTACTGACAGGTCCTGCTTTCTGTTAGTTAACATGTTGGTCTTCAGAGACGGTAGAACCAGAGGAAGTAATACAACTTGTAAACTTCATTTTCACAAAACAGTTCTTTAGGGAGGATGGAGAGGTTAGGAACAAGGAATTACTGCACCGACCTCTGGACTCATTGAATTCTATGGCAGAACTCTGACTCCCGTGAGCCCAGGATTTGGCCCATTACTATCCTATAAGGGCATCCAGGTTCTTTGAAAAAAAAAAAAAAAAAAGTGTGTGGGGGGGGCATCTATAAACAAAGACACTGAACAACTCTAAAAAGCACAGGGCATGCCCTCCTTCTCTGTGAATTTCCATTACCTTATTAGTGTGTGTCATGGACTTAATGTTATTTTAAATGCAGAATGTGAGGGAAAGTGTTTCTGAACAAATTATTTTTAGCATTGTAAAAATCTGTTGAATAGAAGAACCACTAGTTGCTGTTTAAAATATTGTTGTTTCATTTGTACATCTATGTAAAAATCTTGTCAAAACTAAAACAACTGCCCCTGTGGACCAAAGAAAAGGAAGTGTGCATCTGTATTGCGACTCATGTTTTACTTACCTCTCCCAATATCAAGCAATCAGAATGCAGTTTAAAATAGGAAACTACTTCAAAAAAAATGATCTTCCCCAAATTTAACATTCCTGCTGCAGCACCACAATTCCTGGCCAGGACCAGGTAAGTAAAGTCTTTAGTAAAATATGTATTTTATCAGTAATTCAAAATCTATTAAAACAGGGGGTTTAAAATGGAAAGACTGAAATAACCGTAGGCCTGATCCTACAATGGTATCTACTAGCATGATTCTTTGTGCTCATGTGGGATCCTGCTATAGGCAATCGACACCATATAGATGCAGAAGTCTATGCTAAACACATCACTGAAAGAACAAGATCACAAATAAAACTACTGACAATTACATAAAGCAATAATGTTTCTTATTAAGTAAGAAACTTTATCATCACTGCCAGAGAAAAAAGATTTGATGGTTGGATGTTACAGAAGTTTCTCGCTATAGAAATAATTGCAGTTATACATACCAGTAAGGCTCACAGTTGCTCCCTTATAAGGAGTGGATGTGGTCCTGAAATTTCTGGAGGGCTTATAACCCAATGTTGTGGATCTCTGCACTGATACATTCTTTTAAAGAAATAGCAATATACTCCAACAGAAAATCTTAAAACAAGATTACACATTGAAATTCCTCTCCACTTAAAATAAAAAACTCTCAACAATCAAGTATTTTATGCATCATATTCCTTACACTCCTCCCCTCCCCCCAATTCTGGCAGGGCCTTCTTGAAATGTCTGGCTTATCTATTAGCTTCAAATACATGAAATAACTATGCTACTTCAAAATTAATAGCACTTTAAATTAATATTAATAGCACTTTAAATTACTCAAAAATATTCTAGAGTGGGAAATTCATCTATTGCCCTTTAAATATGTCAAAATAAATAGCCCACTGTTTTAATATTTGTTAGCCCTCCACAGTAAAAGATTATGACAACTTACTACATTGACTCTTTGTTCTGATTTGGCATGTTCAAATAAATTCATCATTAAGAACGAGAACTAATTCAGATGACTGAATTTATTTTGTGCGTTAATAAATAAGGTAAAATTTCAGAGTGATAATATCAGACATAATATGGTCCTTGGTTGACAAAAATCAAGGTTTTTGTTGTTGTTTGTTTTTAGAATCTATTGAGCATGCAAAGAAATGATATAACCACCTATCTCCAAAAGCCATGTTGCTGAAACATTAGAGTGAGACTGAAAATCATAAATTGCTTTGATCTCTCTGTGCAAATGTCTCGTATATATTCTCTACAACAGAAAGACTTTTTGTTTGTTTATTTTTAAAAAGAGGTTATTTCAGTCCTGAGACTATACCTTCCTTTAAAACAGTGGTTCTTAACCAGGGGCATCAGTTCTACTTTTTTCTCTGAATTCTTGGAAAACAATCATTTTATACGATCTGAATTCTGGTAAGAAAAGTTGAAACGCTAACTCGTTATATTATAAGGTCAGAGCAATTTCTACAGCATGATTTTCTCACCTTTTCTGTCAGGTTTGAGGTTCCGATCCACTGGGGGTGGTTCACATTCTGCAACAGGTACTGGCCTCCTGGGAGGGGTCTTTGGACTGGACCTAAAACCCATGTGGGCAGGTGGAGGGACTTGCATTCCAAATAATGAAAAATCAAATGTGCCTGGTGTCATGGGTACATAGTTTGTTTCTTGGATGGGTTCAGTAAAGCTGCTGGAATGCTGCCGTGGTGGAGAATTAGGGTTCATTGGGACATAGTTTTCATCCTGTTCTTCGCTTGAAACACTTCCCACTGTGAACGTGCTTCTGTTTTTCTAGAATTAACATACATTTCCTTTAACAACAAAATAATCAGTTACGCTATCAGCTGTGAAATCAGATTCATGTTTTACTCTCATCTCTTCAGAATACTCTGTTCTACTTAAACGAAAAATGTTGTTTAACTCTACATCCTGGTTCCATATTCTACAGAACATGCAAATGCTTGGCCAGCATAGTCTCAAGTCAGATCAAATCATACTTACAAAGTGGTTATGGAAGCATTCCAGTGAGCTAGCTCTGTCATTTGGAAATGATCGTGGAATATCATAGCAGTCTTGAGAACTAATATCTAAAGAACAAAAAGGGTGAAAGTGAAAGTTGGTATATTTATTTTCTCACCTGTCATGTAAGTACATTAGATCAGTTTCTCACAGTCTGTAATTGTTTAATATCTGCTTTCACTTGCAGTTCAAATTACTGATCTTTAAAGCCACAGTCATCAAATAATCAGACTCAGGGAGAAAGAGAGAGACACACACATGCTACATGATGGGGCGGAGTGATAGAAATGTTTTGCCAGTCTAAGTTTGAGATGATTGCATTACTCATGAACAAAGCTTCAATCTATTGTATAAGTTACAGAGCCAAGGTCTGGGGCAGAAATAAGTAATGCATCCCGTTGAAAAGCTGGTAATGGCCCATTTCCAAATGATACAAAAAAATCTATATCTACTCAGAACAGATTTGGGATATTGGTGTTTCACATGCAGTTCTACTTGGAAAAATGATCTTTAAAATAGAATTACAGATCAGAAGTTTTCCAACAGATTGCTTTTCTACTAGAAATTGCTGATTCAATGGAATCAGAACATTTTATGGGAACATGTACATACCATGAAAACTCTTGAAGGAAACTTACCTGGTTTACTGCCAGCACACTTGCCTGTCTCCTTGGCTACTCTCTCTCCCAGGCCTCCAGCAACTTGACAGCCTACATTCCTACTGGCTTGCTGGTGCACTGGCAAACCAGTTGAGCTGTCTGCCTGGACACTTTCAAAAATATCCATTTTGTTTTTTCCAAAAACAGATTTACAACTTTTCATTCCAAATCAGAATGAAACACATTTCCTATGGGACAGAAATTCTAATTCCCAGCTATCTCTAATTGTCAGTTGCTTGTTTATTTTGTCTCAATCGTTTCCATTTCAAATTTGCTAAATTTACAGGTGAAAGGAGGGGGAGGGGATAAACGGTCTTTTGGAGTTATGTTTTAAATGCTGTCATTTGGAATTACTAATTCATTCCATCAGACAAAACATGAAAAATAATAGTCTTATAATTATACCAATTCCTTTTTGTATTTTCTCTTAAAATATTCCATTTCCCACCCAATTCCTCTCCCCCATGACTTCTTTTTTAAGATCTCTCACATATAATTAATATCAGTGCTTTTTGCTTTTTTCTTTTTTTTTAAAAAGGTGCCGGTACTTGGCCAGCAGGAGTGGTTCGCTAGTGGGGGTTAATCACAAGGGGAAAGGAGACCCGCTCCTTCCCCCTGCTGACTCTGCCCCCCTGTCCCTCCCAGCTGGGCAGCAGGACCAGCAGGGGACAGGAGCGGCACACTTCTGGGGGATGGGGTCAGCAGGGGAAAGGAGCAGGCCACCCAGGAGCACACTGCTCCTGCCGCTGGCTGTCCCCGTTGCCCCACTGGGAGTCGGGATCCACAGGGAAAAGGAGCAGGTCTTCTTTCCCTTGCTGATCCCAGCCCCCAGCTGGGCAGCGGGGCCAGTAGGGGACAGAAGCGGCATGCTCCTAAGGGATGGGTCAACAGGGGAAAGGAGATCTGCTCCTTTCCCCTGCTGATCCCGGTCCCCAGCAGGCCAACCAGGGAAAAATAGGTGCCGGTATGCTGTACCCGTTTGTACCGGCAGAAAAAAAGCCCTAATTAATATTATTCTAATTCTTTTAATAATCTATATTAACTTTACATAGTTATGCCCAGCTGTCTCGGAAAACTAAGACATCTATTAGAGCAACATCAGAGTCATTTACAAGATTAATGGAATGGATTTTCTCTACATTTGATTGGAGATGTAACAGTTCCTTCTCCCAACTTTTCCACTGTTATTAAAAAATAGAAATGTATACTGCTTTTGATGTTTAATTAATCTTATCTTAGAAGAGAAAAAAGATAGAAAAGCTATAAGTAGTAAATTTTTCATTATGTAGAGGCATATTCTTGAATTTAGCATTGCCAGGTTAAGAAAAATCCAGTTGTGTTAAGTTTCATATGGAAAATAAGTATACTTAAGTCCACAAATATAAACATGTTTTAATTAATATATACAATAGTTCCATTATTTCTAGACAAACTATATTACATATACTTAATCATAGGGAGATAAATACTAACTTCTTTTTGTATCAGCAGAAATAAAGGGATGGGTTTATCCAGTCACAAAAGGCCCACAGCAGTTCCCACAGAAGTCAACATGACTCTTTTTGTTGACCTCAACAGGAGCAGGATGGGGGCCATTAGAAGCTAACCCTGAAAAACTGTTATAAAAAACTAAGTATTAAACTCCTATAATGAGCTTAATAATAAGAAACCAAATTAATTCTTCAATTTCAACTATGACAGAGAAATCCAATATTAATGTATCTGATTCTCTTTTTCAAACATTTCTAGGATTTCAGTGATACTTTGCAACAGAGATAGCCTTGATCAAGAGCCCCTGCACTTTGCTACTTTGTTTCCAGAGTCAAAGTTCTTTTATTTACATAGCTACAGGTTTTTTCTATTATCTTTTGCAGACAATCTTCAATTGGAAAAATTTTAGTAGCAATAAGCTTGGCATCCAAAACCCATATTTGAATACCTTTGTCCCACTGGCTTTGAGAGGGCTGAATTAGGCTGGGTGGGCCCAATCAGACAATTAAGCAGCAAAAGAGGGAGACACAAGCTGAGTGGATAGCCTTGATTAGAAAGGAGCTCATCTGAGGATTATAACTAGTATAAACCCAGGAAGCTAGCAGCAGAAAAGGCTTCTGGAAGGAAATCTGCAATGACCCCTTATTTAGTAAAGAGGGAAAGAAGGAATCTGGGGAATGAGGGGGGTCTGGCCCCCAGAGAAGGGCATAGCCTGAAGAGATCATGGTGAAGAAGAGAGCCTGTGGAATGAGTAGGAATTGTAATAAGCAGCAAGGCTGAGGAGTGAACAGACCTTGACTGTGTGTTGCAGGGTCCCTGGGCCAGACCCCAGAACAGATAGAGGTTTGGGGGGGGGTCCAAATTCCCTAAAAGCCATTGAGAGAGTAGCACCATGGGGTACTGAACAGGAAGACTGCCTGAGTCACTGTTAAAGTGATGTTGCCAAGGTAGTGGGCGTGAGAAATGCCCAACGCTTTCTGTGGCAAGAGACTTTGAAAGACTATCCTGGAAAGCGAAACTGCTGAGTGACCTGGCTGAAAAGCTGAATGGTGAAGAGGCTGCAGCAGCTCCTGGAGCAAAAGAGGGGCTGCAGACAGAGAGCAAGACAGAGAGGTGGAATTCAACTGCAGCGAGGGGCATCTGCCTTGCAGGGCTAATACCCAGAACATCCAGGAGGAGGCACCATCCTACAGTGAGAAGAGTGCTCCATCACAACCTTCCGACATAAAAAATGGCAACATCCATAAACCTGTAGGAGAACACTTCAACCTCCATGGACACTTAGTAGGCTGACCTGAAAGTTGTCATACTTCAACAAAGAAACTACAAAACCAGACTTCAGGGTGAAACTGCAGAGCTGGAGTTGATTTGCAAGCTTGACACAATCAGACTGGGTCTGAATAGGGACTTGGAATGGTTATCGCACTACAAAAAGTGATTGTTCTCTTCACACATTTATCAACAGGTGTGAATAGGCCCCATCTACTCTTTGAACTGACTTTGCTAACACTTGCCCTCCTCCATCCTGGCATGTGTATATATACCTGTCCTCTGTGATTTCCACTTCATGCATATTAATATGTTATCTCTTATAAATGAAAGTATTGCCCTCTGATGGGGGGGTGCCAAAGTTATAGTTCACCTGGGGCACCAAAAACCCTTGGGCCAGCCCTGTAAGCAGCTGTTTCTTTATACAGGGCTCAATTGCCAGCTATGTCAAGTATAAACTCAGCACCAACTAATGTGAGAGGTGGAAGAGTGGCTCTCTAAACTATCTTACTCATCCATCAGTCTGGGATGGCTGAAGCCAGAACAGTCCCTGATGTAACTCAGAACAGCCTCCAAGTCGCTCTGTTTTTCCAGTTGCAGCTAGTCATCTGCACCAGCTGTATATCATACATTCCATCCCACACCCAAGGCATCCCGTATGGAAATGGGGGGGGGGAGTGGAGGAGTTGTACAGAGTTGACTATGACAGTTTTCTGACATCCATTCATTCTCTTATGTGAGGAGGATTCTTCAACTCTCCGTTTTTGACAGCTTTCTGGGCAGAATCCATAGCAGCTTTCTATCTATACAGCCAGAGACTTGTTAGCCACACATCTAAAGTGTCTATAATGCTCTAATAAAAAGAGGAGGTAACGAGTGTTTCCTACTTATCTGTCCTACAAACTGACTATCAACTCAAAGTCAAGCTGAGGATTTGGGATTCCTCACCCTTTGCCTACTCATGTATCACCAAAACCCCACAGCACGAAGTATACCTTAAAATAAAAATTATACTTATGCAAACACACAGTATCAAAGTTCTGCCCCGAGTTACATCTCTACAATTCCAACTATAACTTTGCCCACAGGAGCTTTATTACTAGTGATAATGCATGAAAAGAAAATAAGATAGCTTAACTTCTGCAAACGAAAATGATCTTGACAAGTAGAAAAGACATAACTAAATCTCATGTGGGATTGCTGTGACTCAAACAAACATGGAATTCAAGCAAGTCATTTTCCCATAAATGCTTTTAGAGCAACCGCTGACTTTACAATTGTCACTCATGAGCATTACCAGTGCTGGGTCTTGGGCCACTGCACCTTTGGACAGGATCAGGAAACTCCACATGTGAGTGAAAGAGGGGAAACTCTCTCCACCAGTTTGGTTTGAAAGCCACTTGTAGGTTTGGAACATTAACCATAGAATTAGCAAAAATGCAATAGAGTGCACTATGCAGGAGAAGTACTGAAGGTCTATGAAAAATAGAAGTTGTCACAGGGCTATCATAGGATAATAATATAAAATATGCAGAAATCTGAAGGATTGTTGTCTGCAAATAATAGTACATTTGAAGGCTGCTCTAGACAGCTTTACTCATTCTTGGAACTTAGATCATCAAAACTCACTGTGAAGATCTCATTCAAAATATGGGCATTTTAAGAAAGTTTCTATGTAGCACATTTAAATAACACTGCAAATTGATTTAAAATTACTGATGTTTAAAACTTACACTCTAGAAATCTTAAGAAAGCATTTGATCTTAATTTTGGCTGAGGTTTCCAAAGTATTCTAATGAAGTCAAGTACCCTATTTTCAGTGGGAATTGAGTGTACAACTCCCTTAGGTTATTCCATTTGTAAGATCTCAGCCTTTATAACCTGTTACAAGAAATGATTTAAAGAAAAGAATCTTGAAAAAGCAAGGTTGAGACATCAGCTACTGACCTTTCCGAAATATATTCACATCTACAGTGGAAATGGTATTACTGCGTGATGGTGGCACTCCTGCGGTAGGAATGCAGTAACTACTGTCAGTGTCTGAGGCTGTACGAGTAATGCTACAGGTTTCCACAGGAGATCGATCTGAAGAATGATGTGGTTTTGGTGGTCGAGGTGGAGGAATATCTGGAATAGTTTCTAGCTTTGAAGTTCCTTCTGGAAAAGTTCGTGGAATCTGATAAGTACCTCCAGGTGTTGGGGGAATGTCATAACTAATGGAGAAATGCCTCATTTGTGTATCTAATGAAGATGTAGCAGAAGAGATACTGAAAACGTGTTGCTCTCCTTCTGCATCAGTCCCAGACGGAGACGTTGTCTCCTGGGAATAACTTCGAGGCAGGTTATAAAGGCTGCAATCTACAGACACTGATGCAGCTCGAGATGGCGGAGAGTCATAGGCACTTTGCTGCGGAAAAAAGCCATTCACTGCATGCTTGCTCAATGATGCAGCAGAATTTTTAAGGGAGTTATCATTGCAGTCTGTTTCAGAAGAGGTGGATTTCACTGAGTCAGCATGTAATCTAAACAAAATAAGATAGAAATTGTGATGTATAAAGAAACATTACAACTGTAAAGAACATATTTTAAATGCAAGCAACTACAGTCATTCAATTTCTTAAATCTAAAAAAATTAAATTAAACATATTTAAAACAAATGTCTAAAGCAATTATACATGTACCCATATACATATACGTTCTCTCTCTTTCTCATGCACATACACGTATATATTTATCATATCACCTAGGTGGCTAGGGCTATCACAAATGACTTGGAATAAAGTGTCAGACAGGTCCGGAGGGCTTCTTGTTTGGCTGGATGTTTATTGTTAAAAACCACATTACACACTATACAAAGAGCACTTTAATGTCAATGTTAAAGATTTAGATACAACACTAAAATTCTGGGCTTTGATAACTTGCTTCCACTAATGAATACGAAAGAAATACAATGAAAAATATAAAGCTTTGTAACAGCTTTAAATTCATACCTAAAGATGTATGCTTCTTTAAGCATACAAAAGACAATATATAGAGTAAAACTGAAAATGGGGGCAGGAAAGCTGAACCAATTAGTCTGAAGAAAAACATTTACAGGACAACAGGAACAAACCTGCATTCTTGTCTTGACAAGAGAGCACTGTTAGATTGAAAATATTTTTTTTAAACTCAAACATAGGGTTTTACATGGCTTCCCTGGAATATACATCTCCTATGAAAACAAAACCTGACCTGTTACCTGGAATACCCCCCCCCCCCCCCAAAAAAAAAAAAAGCAGAGGCTGCACACACTCTCTACCCACTCTTGTGTAGAACTCATCATCCACCACATTGGCATGAAAATCCAGTTGATAAGCCTGACTGTTAGTTTAACAAAAGTCAAAATGAATATAAACCACTCATATAGGAGGAGACTAATTACCGTTAAAAACTTAGCATTTTCCCACTATGCCCAAATACTGGTAACAATTAGAAAATGCTGTTGTGTATTTATATACAACTGGAATCTATTGTTGTAAGTATGGCATAATTTGAGCAGGACACTAACAGGGCCAGCGATTCTCCCTATTACTCCATTCATGTAACTGATTACAGGGCAGTTTATAAAATTATTGGTGTAAATATTTGACTAAAGATAAAACAACATTTAACATCTAGGGTACTAGTAGTTGTTAAAAGAAAAGACACACTCGCACAAACACACAACCTGATTCTCAAGTGCTTATTCAAACAGAACCCCTAGTGAACACAATGCGAGTTTGGCCTGAGGAAAGATGACAAGGATCTGCCCAAAAATTTTACATACCATACCAGTGACAAACAAAAGGTTTCAAAGTCAGATTTCTTTAGCCTGTACAAATAGCAGCCAAATTATAGTATCAGAGGTCATTAGTCTCAGAGTGCATGCACGAACACACGCACACCCTCGCAAAAATTCAACTAATTAAAAAGAGTTACAAAAATAAAAAACAAATTAAGGCAAGGAACACACAGTGCAGCTTGATAGGACCATAGATTTGACATTCATGTAGCAAGCAATGCAGCACACTTCGTTTTCACTCTTCCATTCAGGGATCAGACAGTTATTACAACCACTGTCACCCATTGCATAGTCTCACTTTACCAACTCTCCCAAAACCAAATGGGCTTTAAAACATTGCACACAAAAAGTATTGCAGATACCTTTAAAATCTTACTTACCAACTCGGAGCACTAAGGAGCCTTTAACATAGACTTTTGAGACCTCCTAATGAGGATGTGTTGTATTTTGTTTAATTCTATAAATGCAGAACATGCAGGAAACAGTCAACTAAAGCCATAATTGAAAATTAGTAGTTCAATGATAGTACCTGTGCCATTCCAGTAGAGAGCTGATCATGCTAACTCGAATGCCTCTTAATATGCTACCTATTCATGGTACCATATTAAACTTTAACTAATGTAACTGAATGCTTTTCCTGAGTGCTTTTTGTCCATGCGCATTCGTGAAAACTGAACATAAGGAGACAGGAGAGGGTTCAGAAATGGACCACTTGAGGCAGCCTCGCCTGGCATTCCTTTTCCTTAGTGTCTGCAACTTGTACATTAGAATCTAAGCTGTTTCAAAACCTGTTTTTTTAACTGAGTTTCTAGTCTTTATGGATGTGAATATAACCTTCACAATGTGAATTGGCATAATTGATCTGTTTGTGTCTGGGTGTGAAGCAGGGGCGTTGCTGGATAGCAAAAAGATCCAGGGCTGCGGCCCCCAGCTCACGCCTGCCCCCAAACCCCCACTCCAGCCCTCCTAACTCCCCAGTTTCCCCCATCTTCACTCCAGCCCCCTTCAGCCCCCAAGCCCCCTCCACACCTCACCAGGCCCCTCTGTCCCTAACCCCCACTCATCCCCCAACCTCCTCCATCCCCCCACCTAGTCCCCCTCCAACCATCCATAATCCCCTCCCCCCCTCCCCAGCCCCCACCAGTCTCCTTGTCCCCATGTCCCCTCCACCCCTCTCCAGGCCTCTAACTCCATCCATCCCTCCCCAGCCCCCCACGAAGTCCCCACTCCTGCCGTGCATAGTCCCCTGCACCACTACCCAGCCCCCAGCCACTCTCCTTGTCCCCTCCACCCCTCTCCAGGCCTCCCTCCAGCCACTCTCCTTGTCCCCTCCACCCCTCTCCAGGCCTCCCTCCAGCCCCTTCACCTGGCCGGAGGCTCGGAGCTGCAGGGACGGCCAGCAGAGCTGCTTCTGGGCCAGGCCGCTCCCACCCTGAGCACGCTCTGTCTGAGCATGTTCAGGGCAGGAGATTTGAATATCCCCAGCCCGGCCGCAGCAGGAGTCTGCGGCTTTGCTGGGGCCCCTGGGTGGAACGCAGCGTTCCGCCTGGGTGTGCATGTGCCTGCTGGGGAAAATAGATTTGGGGCTCAGGATTTTCTACCCGGAGCTGGCGCCCTGCCAGCCTGATGACGACGACGCCTCTGGTGTGAAGAGAGGCTGAAATGACTGTGCATAGAGAGGAGTAAATGGTCCCTTTTCGTCTTAGCGTGCAGCAATCCCTGACGCATAAATTATCATTAAAATGCCAATAAACTTCTTCTGTTGATCAAAAGAGACATGGAAGACTTGGTATAACTATGAAAATCTGCACAAGGTATTATGAATGACACCTCATACGGGGGGGAGCCAGGATTGTGAGCAGAGTTTGAGAGAGAATTAGCATTATTATTTTTCCAAACTGACCCTAGAAGTAGGATGGTTAGGATGGTGCATTTCTTCACTTTAAGCAGAAGAGCTAAATTTCATAATTTAGTACAACTTTTCCGTACACTCTCATGGCAGGTCATGAATAACTCTTCTGACTCCAGCAGTCCACCAGCAAGCAGACAGTACTGATAAGCATCAGAGTACCACTGCACCTCTATTTACTTAAAGTAAAGATTTCCTTGGCTTAACAACAGGAAAAAAAATTAGCCACAACTATTACCAGAGCAGAACTGACATACCAACTCCTACCACCCTGGGTTCTACTACACATGCACTTTACACTGCTGTGTTCATTACCAGTCCCAAAAACTGGCAACACAGCATTTCCCCCATTCCTTTTCCCTACACTACAACAGCCTCTCTTTCCAGGGTATCATGAAAGAGTCCTATACATCCTTCAGATACATCCACAGAGTTGATGATGGGCTATAGGACCACACCCAAACAGGTTCCCTCTCTCCATGTAGTTGTCTATTTGGGAGGTGGGGGAGCATGCATGATCCGGAAAAGGCTTTGAACTAGGTAGACACACATTTCAACCCTCTCTACCCTCTTACCTGGCTCCTGTTTTCTCTTCCCAAAAACAGTGGCTGACAGAGGATCAGGAACACAAATGATTTTACAAAAATATTTAGTTTCAAAGCAGGCTGCAGGATTGAACTCCTCACTTTCTAATACAATGTAAGTGGCTTGATCACTACTACTGTACCATTAGTTTTCCCTCTGTGAGAGTCAGTACAACAAGGCAGAGCGACTACTCCAGACAAGAGAAAGGAGCAAAGCAGTGAATGTGTATCAGCACGCAGGAATGGTAAAAGAGCAGTGTATGAAGCATGCCTGGTAGAATGTGAGTTCAGCCTTGATACGTGGATAGGTGCTGTCATAGTCCTATACTGAATAACTCAAGTTGGGATTATATTGTTTATTCTATTAAAACTCACAGCAGACCATGCAAGCATGTTTCAAACATGAAAAAAATCTATATGTTCAAGCAGGTTATGGTTCTGTGCTTGATTTCTCATACATAAAAATCAACAATTATACACTCACTGCAATTGAATCTTTTTACTTTCAAAATCCTCCAGTAGCAGGTATTCTTTCTCTTCTTCAGAGATAAAGGATGACCCTTGGCTGGTTTATAAACAGGAAAAAATTAAGTAAGATCAAACAAGATCGCAGCTGTTATTTTGTACATGCCTCTGCCAACCAGCCAGAAATTTAAAAATTTCAAACAGATTCCACAATTCTTTTTGTAAAATCAAAGATGAACTCTCAATCTCATTTAACACTACAGTCAAAAATATTACAACATTTTTTACAGTTTTACAGAACTTTAAGGTCCAAAGAGATCAGAGCACAAAACTGAATGGTAGAATAAATATGATGATGATTATTAATATAACTACTATTATTTCTAACATACCCCCATTCCAGCATTTGTACAACAGTTTACAATTATTTATAAATAAAATGTATGCTAGCTGGCACTGAGGATGCAAATACCAAAAATCTTGAAAATTCCAAATAAGAAACAACCTAGAAATATTCTGTTTGTCCTCAGCCTCCTTCCCCCAAATGAAACAGAACACAAGATTCCTAGCTGCTCTAAAAAGCAGCACGTTAAAGACATTTTTTCCTCACTTTTTAAAGAACACTGGCCACTGCTGAAGGATGAACTAAAAGGCAAACTCCAAGACTAAAAAATTATGACAATTACTTTAATATGTAACTTCCTTCTAATGTTATAACATCTGCCTACTGCATTATAACTACTAGTATGTTTTATATTTAATGAATATGGGAGAAAAATCTTTGCTAAGAAATTGCAAAGGCCAGAAGTGTGCATCAGTGGCGTCCACTAACACCCAGAAGTTAGTCTTTAAAAGTGCCACAGGACTCTGTTGTCTTTCTACAATAGACTAACACGGCTACCCCTTTGGAATTTGACCCAGAAATTAGGTTATTTTACTTTTTAAAAAGCACTCAAAAAAGCTATGAAAGGCTGGAAATGAACTGTAAAAGAAATATAGCTATGTCACATATTCCTTCTTCTTTCTCCATTGCTCTGGTGCCCTCATACAAGTTTCCCCTTCCCAGCCAATTGTACTTATGATCCCTTATCATTTGCATAAATACATAACATATTGCAAAGAAATTGTGAAATTCTAGTTCCTTATCAAAGGGCTTATTTACAATAAACTATGGCCCCATTTCCTCAAAATATGTATGTTTAATGTTAGGTATGTGCTTCACTAATTTGCTAAGTTGGGGCTAAAACTCCAATGTAACATTATTTTGCAAACTATTATATATTTTATAAAAGAAAGAGTTAAATAGTAAACTCACCTCAGTCTGAGCTATTAGTGGTGCTACTCCCTCGGTGTAACGTACCAAAAAACAAAGTCTTCAAATACTCATATAACTTAAAGCAGAGGTGGCTTCTGGAGCAGGCGAAGCTGGTGCACACCAAGGGCCCTATGCAGTAAGGGACCCTGTTGCCCGCTTTGCCTACCCCAAAAGCTGTGTCTGCCTCCATCGGCAGCAGGAGGAGGAGCTGGCCCAGGGGGTCAGGGCCAGCTTGGGTGGAACTGGGGCCAAAGGAGGGAGGGCCAGGGCAGCGAGAGGGAGCCGGCGGCGGGACTACAGAGGAGGGCCCCCGCGGGCATATAGTGGGCCCCACCATGGGCCTTCGCCTAGGGCCCCCAATAGCCAAAGGCGGCTTCTGACTTAAAGTACCATATAGTGTAGTTTTAGTTACAAACTGACTAGTCAATCACACACTTCATTTGGAACCGGACGTATGCAATCAAGCAGCATCAGAGACAAAAGAAAAACCCAACACCAAAAACATTACAATACTGTGTTAAATGTAAACTACTAAAAAAATAAAGAGAAAATTAAAAAAAAAAAGATTTTACATGGTAAGGAAACGATTCCTGTGCTTGTTTTATTTAAATTAAGATGGTTAAAAGCAGCATTTTTCTTCTTATAGTACAGTTTCAAAGCTGAATTAAGTCAGGGTTCACCTGAAAACATGTGAAAGAACAATCAATGTTTTGTTCACAGTTATGAACATTTCAAAAGTGCAAACAACCTCCATTCCTGAGGTGGTCATTACTCTGAGATTCTATTCTACTCATTCCATAATCCAAAAATAAAGAACCAGAGCCCCTTTTTCCTTTATCTTTCCCTCTCCATGGCCCACTTGCGTCCTGCCCCACCGATCTATATCTCCTCTTCCCCTGGCTCTTCCAGATCTTCTCCATCAGGGAATCATGGTTACAGGCAGTCCATTCACACACTCTCCACCCTCTAACTACATTCCATGTCCCTCAATCCCCTATTGTTCCCCGGGGTCCCTTCCAGACTCCAACTCCTCCATATTTCTTCCTGGTCTCTACCCCAATGTGTGCTCTCAACTCTGGATCTGCTCAGCAGCTCGGGTCAGAAGAAAATCTATTTATATTTCTAAAAATTGATTTTCAGAGCACTAACATAACTCGTTACCTGCCCCTACCACAACTAAACCCCTTGAAATGCTGAAAAACATTTCTTGTCACAAAGGCCAATGGAAAAAGCAAATCTGGAGTTTCCAGGCCAATCTATTCTGGAGGAACAGTAAGCCAAAAAAAGGATTGGAATCATATTTAGAAAGTGAACAAGAGCTAACTATTGAAAAATACTGCCTTTATAAGGTTTTTTTTTTTTTTTTTTTTTGGTTTTGTTTTTTTAAATCACACTGTCCAGAAAATCTTTATCTTGAAAAGAGATGCAACATACAATATTTCAGAAAGACTGGGTCGGTTGGGGGTGGAGTGGGGAAGAAGGGGCAGAAGTTAATACTGGAATGTCTAAAATTGAGCTTGCAATACAGAACTAGCTTGAACCTTCTATAGCAAGTGACTACCTCGGCTCCATATTACACAGGTAACCCCTCAGGTTGCAAGATGCTAATGGACATTCTGCCCTTTTATATGTTGGGAGTTAACCAGTGGGCACCCTCCACTGCTCAGGCTGTCCACCATCTTAATTTTTCGTGGATTGGTGGACAGCAGGCTTATTTGCCTACTCTTCCCGAGATATTTTGGGAATTGGCTGCAGTTGGCAACAAGACTAAGAAATACTTCTCTGGTCCCATGACCATTTTACCTTATTCTGTTATGCTCCAGAATCCATGGACCAGTAACATGGAAACCTGGCATACAGTCACACCAGCAACAAGGTACTGCTCTGAGTGAATGTGTAGAAGCCTCATGAAAAAGACTTTCATAGACCTCTGCACAGGCTTTAATGTGCCCCTATGCAATCAAGAGGATAATGAGCAAGCTCTTCTAGAAATACACAGGGGACCATTATTTTAAATTGTTACAGCAAAGCACCTCAGCTTAAGAGGTTTCTAATGTTTTCCAAAGACCATTCTGAGAAACAAAGCAATAATTCTTGGATATTTACCACTACATATTACATCCTCCTATACAGGAGGCATTACATTTTCATTTAAAATGAGAAGCAGCAATCACTTGGGTACATCATTAAGCAGAGCTGCTGTTTTTTCCCCTAAAGTTGTATATATTATAAAATATTTTCCAGTTTTCTTACTTTTTAGGAAAGATAACAAGGAGTATAAATCTGTTTAATATTGAAGTGCACAAAATTAGATCATAACGCTAATTTTGTTCTATAATTCAGAACTCACTAACAGCTCACAAAACTAAGGATGTAGAGATTGAATGGTTCAAGATAAATTGCCTCTCATGTTCACAAGATCTCGTCTGAATTTGATCCAGGTCATCATCATCTAAAAACTTATCATCTGTGGGCTGCTTGGTAACCTGTGTTAAATGAGTTGGTGACCTCAGTGCAGGTCCAAGTTGATTTTTATCCCTATCACAGAGCCATCACTGTAACCTGCAGTAATTTGGCTCCCCTGCTAGTACTTCTGGTAGAAGCACAGGATACTGGAAAGGCACCTCTCCTTTCCAGAGCTGGCTCGAGGCACACTGTAGAGTGATAAGAAGGAGGATCTATCTTTGCTCTCCCATTTGCACCTAATTCCACAGATATTTGGCACTTTTCTTCAGCAAATATTTTAACAAATTTAGAAAAACAAAAACAAAGAAGCTAGTTCTGATGCCACAATTTCATATTATTAAAACAAGAAATTCAAGATCAGAATATAGGAAGAAGAGCAGAAGTGAAGAAGTAAAGAATCGAGTCTAGTGCATTTGACTGCTGAACAGCTAACAAAAAAATCAGGTAATACATAGCAATGCTCTGCAGGGTGTGCACAAATGAAAAAAGCACTACAAAAAATAAAAAACACCCATTTACCTCATAGGTTCAGGCTTCTTACTCTGACAATTCATTAACAATAGGTAGTCCTGAGGATCTTCTTGGCTAGATGAGGACTCTAGAGGTGGGATGTTAATTAGTTGATATGAAGGAGGTAGGGCTGATTCTGCTTGTACAGATGGTGGTGAAGTGTTGATTGCTAGGGGTAATTCAGCAGATGCTTGTAAAGAACTGCCAAGTGGCTTCACAGTATCTATGAAATAAAAGTACATAGAAATTAATCATTCTTTTCATAGTTTATTGTGCTCTTTAAACTATAGCGCTATTATTTAGAAGGTATACAACATTAATTGTAAGATGATGTTGTGCACATTTAAGCCTATCTCAGCATAACCATCATTTCTGACTCACAAAAAACCGGTCTTCAGGGTATTGTCTATGTCTAAAACCTGTATATGGAAGATCATTTTCTCTGATTTGAGGTACAAATCCAGCACATGAAAGAAAATCTCCTTAATTCAATAACATTAAAAAATGCCTTGGAACTCTTTTACCCTTCAGATTTTTCCAGATGTCATCAGTCACCTGACTGTCCCTTGGAGACCAGAGGTTGTATCTTGTTAACAACATTTTTTCACCCACTTTTCTAGTTATGAGCAAAATCAAGATGTTGACTGATACAATACAACAATTATGCAGACAAATCTGTTGTTTTAAAACAACAACTGTGCATTCATAAGTTAAAATTCTGTTGTGGCTGCATGATTCAGCATTTCACTCTGCATTCAATCTTTTTTTTTTTTTTTTTGGTTTGGTTGGTATTTTGGAGCGGGGGTGTTTGTTTTTGGGGGATGGGTGAGTAGGTATTCCAGTCACTATGGTATTTGATGCTAGAAAGAAGGCAAAATTGAAAAGAAACAGGAAAAAATGAAAATAGAACAAAACCAAAAAAGACTTTGCTCATTTGGAACATTCACTGCTGCCTACAAGAATATGTAAGATGTACTAAATTCCCAAATAAGTCTATTGCCACCCAATCCTGACCTGCTACACCCCTTATTGTGTGTTATAACATTAGATACAGGTGGGTCTTTTGTTGTTCCACCTCTTCTCTATAAACCTTTTCCACTTTCCATTTGTGAATGGTCTTTTCTTTGGTTTTTTTGAGACACATACACACCTGAGCATCACTTAGTTTATGCACTGTTAAATGTCAAGACTCTGTTGCAAGTGCAATTTGAACAGCCTACCAACGGTATCGGAATATTAGCATTGTTCTAATTAATTCAGTACCCTATGCAATAAGCTACAAAGATAACCCACAAAACTAAGCAGCTTAATAAAGGGATTTTCCCAACATGATGTTCTGTTCAATGATACTCCTGAATAGGGGTCAACTTCTATGGTATTAAAGAAAAAGGAAAAGAAAAAGAAAAGGTGCGTATGACATGATCATTTCCTGTTTCGAAACTGCAAAGACTTTATATGAACAGATTTTAGTTTTCCACATTTCACAATGCAACCGCCATCTTAATTCCCCTCATGCTTGTATTAAAACAACTGCAAAATTCTCTTCATTCCTGGGACATGTCAAAGTGGACTGGCAGGGGCCAGACAATCCTTGGGGTCCTGACAAGAGGAAGATTGAGGGGAAGGAAAGATGCAAGGTCAGCTGCTCCAGAGCCTTCCCTTCTTCTTCTTCCTCCACAGCAGCTCAGAATTCACACAGACACTGTACCTGGGCAGGATGCAAAGGAGAAGCTGCTCCTCCACTGGGGGACCAATTGAGAAGAGAGGTGATGAGCTCTGTCCCCCCTCATCTTACCCTTGGTTTATATAAAGTCCTCATAGCCATGAGCTAGTTTTGGGGGGTTTGGGGAGGGGTTGTATACATGTAGTGCAGTAATCACACACAAGAAAATCAAGTACAATTTCCCTGAACTTTACAGGAAAGATGGACATGTCTAGTAGACATGGGGGCAGACATGCAATCAGGAGAACACAGTGGTTTGACAGAAGGCAGAAACCAGCAGCACGTGTGGGTGCATCCAAGCTATTCTTAGTGGCTAGTGGACAGGGCAGGTAATAAGCTCAAGAAGCAAACATGGGTAAGAGGTCTGGGAGATGACTGGTGGCCCCCATTTGACTGAGGAAGAAGTGGAGTCTTTAAGTCTTTGGGGACCTAGGGACTCTCACATGTACTCTCATATCCCTTGCAGGGGAAAGGCAAAGGAATTCAGAAATGGACTGAATCCTTGGAATTAAGATGAAAGGGGCCAACCATAAATAATGGTTATTTGGCATGAAGGCCATATAACACCACTCTGGATCCAAGTACATGCTTGGTATTTGGAATGGGTGGAGTGCTAAAGCATTAACATCACTCAACCTGTGACCCTCTGCTTTGACATTTATCCTTATGTGGGTGCATTGCATGCTCTAGTGTGACCCCAACTCTTACTTTATACCAATGTGTGATTTAAACAACGATTATATTACTCTGAAACAAAACTCTTTGCTGGGCTGAAAATTATTTTTTCTTCACATTAAGGATACTTTTGATTGCCTTGGCTGAGTTTAATATTGTTAATTATTTTCAGTACTGAAAATAAATATTAATATTATAATTTTATGTTTTTAAACAGTCAAAACTCTCTTTAGCCACTTAAGTATACTTTGGAACCTGATTAGAGGTTGAAAGTTTAGCCTATCAGCTTACTAAGATTTTAATAAGACAACAGAGTCCTGTGGCACTTTTAAAGACTAACAGATTTATTTATTGCATGAGCTTTCGTGGGAGAAAATCCCATTTCGTCAGATGCTTTGAAGATGGGAAACTTACAGAATGGGAGGAAATTAAATGCAGGGGAGTGTATGACATAGGATCAGGTCAGGCTGTAACAGCAAATCAAAATAGGTGTTAGGATTCAAACACTGGGGAACAGCACATAGAGGAGGGTGAGGTCAAATCACCTGTTGTAATGAGAGAAAAATCCATAGTCCCTGTTTAACCCCAAGACAACTGAGTCAAATTTGCATATAAGTTCGAGTTCTGCAGTTTCTCTTTGAAGCTGTGATTTGTTATTCATCTGTTTCAACACAGCTATTAACAAGTCATCAAGGGAGTGAGCAGGGAGATTGAAGTGTTCCCCTACAGGTTTTGCAGTGTTGCAATTTCTGATGTCAGATTTGTGTCCATTGATTCTTTGGCGCAGAGACTGTCCTGTTTGTCCAATATATAAGACAGAGGGGCATTTCCGGCATATGATGGCATAAATCGCATTGGTGGATGAGCAGGTGAATGAGCCCTTGATGGAGTAGGTGGCTTGATTAGGCCCTGTGATGGTGTCATCAGTGTAGATATGAGGGCAAAGTTGGCAGCGTGGTCTGTTGCAGGGATATGTTCCTGCTTTAGTGTTTCTGTTGTATGATCTGTAGTTGCTGGTAAGTATCCTTTTAAGGTTAGGGAGCTGTCTGTAAGCAAGGAGAGGTCTGTCTCCCAAGGCTTGAGAGAGTGAGGGATCATCTTGTAAAATAGGCTGTAGATCTTTGATGATGTGTTGAAGAGGTCTGGCTTGGGGGTTGTAGGTGGTGACCAGTGGCGTTCTGTTGTTGTTTTTCATGGGCTTCTCCTGCAGTAGTTGACTTCTGGGTACCCGTCTGGCTCTGTCAATTTGTTTCTTCACTTCTGCGGGTGGATACTATAGTTTTAAGAATGCTTGGTAGAGATCCTGAAGGTGTCTGTCTCTGTCTAAAGGGTCAGAGCAAATGCGGTTATATCTTAGGGCTTGACTGTACACAATGGATTGTGTGGTGTGTCAAGGATGAAAGCTCGAGGGATGTCGGTAACTATACCGATCAGTAGGTTTGCGGTATAGGGTGGTCTTTATGTGTCCATCGCTAATTTGCACTGTAGTGTCCAGAAAGTGGATCTCTTGTGTGGTGTGTTCCAGGCTCAGTTTGATTGTGTTGTGGAAATTGTTGAAATCTCTACGGAAATCTTCAAGGGCATCTTTACCATGGGTCCAGATGATGATGTCATCAATATAGCGTAGGTAAAGTAAAGGTGCTTTGGGATGAGACGTGAGGAAACGTTGTTCTAAATCGGCCATAAAGATGTTGGCATATTGTGGGGCCATGTGGGTACCTGACTTGAAGGTATAAATTATCTTCAAATCTGAAATGGTTGTGGGTGAGTACAAAGTCACAGAGATCAGCCACAAGTTTAGCTGTGTCATCATCTTGGATAGTTCTTCTAATAGCTTGTAATCCATCCTTGTGTGGGATGTTAGTGTAAAGAGCCTCTACGTCCATAGTGGCCAGGATGGTATTTTCTGGAAGACCGTCAATGGATTGGATTTTTCTCAGGAAATCTGTAGTGTCTCTCAGATAGCTAGGTGTGTTGATAGCATAGGGTCTTAGGACATACCGTATATGTCAATATCACTGCTCAGCTAGAGCAGTGCAATTGACATATTTGACAGCTCCAATGTCCCAGAGTGGCCTCGATTGGCTCTCTGGGACATTTCCGGAGGCTGTCTATTGCGCAAAATGAGTACACACGAGCATTACCGCGGAACAGCTGTTCCGCGATAATGCTACCACTCTTGTTTTGAGTGGTTTAACTGTTGCGTGGCAAGAGGGTGTTGCCGCACAACAGAGAAATTGATCATGTGTACGCTATTTGCTTTATTGCGTGGTAAGGAGCCTTACCGCGCAATAAAGTGATCGTGTGTACATAGCCTCAGTGTTTGAATCCTAACACCTATTTTGATTTGCTGTTACAGCCTGACCTGATCCTATGTCATACACTCCCCTGCATTTAATTTCCTTCCATTCTGTAAATTTCCCATCTTCAAAGCATCTGACGAAGTGGGATTTTGTCCCACGAAAGCTCATGCGATAAATAAATCTGTTAGTCTTTAAAAGTGCCACAGGACTCTGTTGTCTTTCTATAATAGACTAACACGGCTACCCCTTTGGAATTTAAGCTTTTAATGATCTTCATTCACTTTCAATGAACAGATTAGTCCATCGGCACACTAATTAAAAACGGGTGGGGGAGGGGTGGATTCAGAATCTTCTGGTTTGTTTTCAAAGCTCAAAGATCAGGGCTCTTTTGAAATAACTGTGAATTGGAAAAGCATTCAGTGTATTTAACATACAAATGAGCACAAGCATCCTATTTTACTTTTTAGAAATCCTGTATTCAGTACAGCTAAGCTAGAACAAGCAGCTTTTTAAACTGGAACTATATTTGTTTATTTATTTATATTTTTATTTTGGAGCTGGGTTGGTAACAGTAACAGATGTGTAACAGATGTGTCATCCAGTTTAGCGTGTCAGTCTTGTCAATATAAAAATGGGTATAAGCGTGAAGTTACGCACAAAATAGTCATGAAAATTAAACAATGGTTAAAAGGTCATTTTGCAACAAAGAACAATGAAGGCTTCCCTTCACTCTTTTAGTTATTTACAATACGGCTGATGTCTGCACTCTGAGAATAATCTAGAAGGTCGGAATGGAGTTTTTTTGTATTGACTAAATTATTTTCTACAGTGTAGTTTTCAAATTAGTACAGTAGAACTTTCCATCACTTTTAAATTTAAATTTTAAAACAAATGTACTATTAAAAAAATAAGTTTGAACAAATCCTATGCATACTATGGAGATGGAGCTAAACGAGAACCTACATATAGAAAGTACACACTTCTACAGAAAACTAATCAAGAATTTGTGGTGGTGTACGTTTGTATGTACACAAACACATCCCAACCTCCACCCACCTTATAATTAAGTATGCAAAAGGAAAAATGAACATCAAATAATCTCAAAGTACATGGTCCAACACTTCACATAATCACTTAAATCTTTCAAAGAATGAATATTTTTTTTCATAAAGGCCATCATTTCTGCAGCATTTAGACAAAAACATTCACCATTATACTAATGTAATAGAAATCACATTTTAACACACACAAGGGCTATGTCTACACTTGTTAATTTAGGTCGATTTTAGCTAAGTCAACTTAAAGTCAACTTTAAGTTGACTTTGTTAAGTCGACTTAGCATGTCCACACTATAAAATTAAATCGACTTAAGGGGGAACTTATAAAGTCGACCTAGAGCCTAAAGTCGACTTTAAAGGAGGTTTAATAAAGTCTACTTAATTTTCCTTAAGTCGACTTAAGCAAGCTGCTAAAGTCGATTTAAGGAAAATGTAGTGTAGGCACAGAGTAAATTAAGTTGACTTAAGCAAGCTTAAGTTGATTTAAGCAAGTTTAAACTTAAGCAAGCTTAAATCGACTTAATTTACAAGCGTAGACGCACCCAAGCTGCTTTAGCTTCTCTACCCTTAACACCCATTTCTTCGTCTCCTCTTGCATTAGTTTTTCAGTCTGTTTTGCAATCAAGTACATCATCTTTAATAAATAACCTGCATAAATATAAACTGAACTTACTATATAAACTAAATAAACTACATAAACTATATATAAACTAAACTCACTGACCCTTGGGAATTTTCCGTTCCCTCACGCAAAACTATCAACACACAAGTCAAAACAGTAAATAGTGTCCATGAAGTTATGCACTTTTCTGCAAAAGGTGTGATAGAGATGTGCCAGGAATTTTCCAGTGAAACAGGTTCAGCAAACTTCCAGCAAAACACAAGCAGTATTCTGTTAGAAATCTGCCTGCTTTTCTGCCAATTCTCTTGTTGGGCTGCTAATGAGCCTGGACTTTCAGGGTCCACATCTGAAGGGCAATATCACTATGTTGACTTCCCCAGAGCTGGAAACCTAAGAACTTGAAGAACCCAGGTTCAAGTTGGGGCTGTCAGGGCGTCTAGGCTTGGCTGTGGACCTTGTAGCCTAGAAACAGTTGGAGCTGGGAGTCTCGGAGCTTGAGTCAGAGAAGATTAGAGTTGGAAGGAGCCTCAGAAGGGCATCTAGTCCAACCCCCTGCTCAAAGCAGGACAACCCCAACTAAACCAAGCCGCAACTTAAAATCCTCTAGGGAGGGAGATTCTACCACCTCCTAAAGTAACCCATTCCGGTAATGCAGCACCCTCTGAGTGAAAAAGCCTCTCCTAATTTCCAACTTACATTTCCCCCACTGCAACTTGAGAACATTGCTCCTAGTTCTGTCATATACGACCACGGAGAACAGCCTATCTCCATCCTCCTGGGAACCCCCTTTCAGGCAATTAAAAGGTGCTAGCAAATCCCTCCTCATTCTTCTCCTTGGCAGACTAAATAAGCACCGTTTCCTCAGTCTCTCCTCGTAGATCTAGTGTTCCAGTCCCCTAATAATTTTTGCTGCCCTCTGCTGGACTCCTTCCAATTTTCTACACCCTTTCTGTAGTGGCGGGGAGGGGCCAAAAATGGACACAGTACTTCAAATGTAGCCTCAATAGCGCTGAATAGAGGGGAATAGTCATTTCCCTTGATCTGCTGGCAATGCTTCTACTAATCCAGCCCAATATGCCATTGGTTTTCTTGGCAATAAGGGGACATTGTTGACTCATATCCTGCTTCTTGTCCACTGTGACCCCCAGGTCCTTTTTTGCCTGGCCAGTCGGTCCCCAGTTTGTAGCAGTGCATGGAATTCTTTTGTCCTAAGTGTTACTGGCTGCCAGCTAGATGTCGAGCCATTGATCACTACCCATTAAGACCAATGATCTAACCAGCTTTCTATCCATCTTACATTCTATCCATATTTCTATCCATCTTATGAGACCTAGGATCAATTCTGTCTAGAAAATTTTTTAATGAAATATTTTGATTATTTCCAAACAAATATTTGTTCCAGTTTTTCCCTCTAGGATAAATTTTTAAATTTGTTCTTGCCTCTGACACAGAACAACATTTTTCAGAGTTCCCCACATAGCAGAAATTCTGACTGTCAACCAACTCTATTGTAAAATCATAAAAGAAGATTAAATCTTTATATTCTTGACTTTTTAATGACTAATTTTGAAAAACTATACATTTCAAAACCTTACCTCGTTTTTCAGTTTCACCAAGTTACATTTAGTCCTCTTTTCCGAAAGAAACACACAATCCTATTTTTATAAGTGCTCTAAGCAAAGAGTTTAGCAGGTTTAGCAGTTTTCTTTGTTTATTTTATATTTATGATGGTCTATTATAAAACACTACAACAGTGACTGACCCTTCTTAAGTTTATATCGTGTTATAGTTAACATTTCTGGCTTTCAATGTTTACTTTTTCTGAAATTTAGTGTTTATTTTATGCAAATTGTGGCTAATGTCAAGCTGCACTTTTGATTATCTATTTAAGTAAAAAAGAAAAGAAAAAGAAAAGAAAACATTTTCACTTAAAATTTCTTCTCGTTCTCCACTTGCAATTTTCAGCTTAGAGAATGCTCGCTCACAAGACACAAAATAAGGTAAAACTCATTAGCCTCCTCCCTCCCTATATTGTTTATTTAAGTCAAAAACAAATTTGAAAACACAATGCAACTGAAAATTTGTGGGGAAGAATATATTTTAAAATTGGGGTTAGAGAGGAGTTTTATAGGGTTTGGGGTTGTGTGTGTGTTTTAAAAGTAACAATATGAGTGAAATATTAAAAACTTTCAACCCCACTTTTTTCAAACCATAATTAAGAGTTAGGAAAAAGTTCCTTGCATAAAAGTGTTGCTCTCTAATAAATAATTTAATTGGTTACTTTTATTGCTGTTGTCTTTAAAATGGCATAATAGTGTAAAAAAAAAAAAAAAAAAAAACAACCAACAAACCAAAACCAAAAAAGACATGGAGGGTATCTAGCTTTGCTGTATTGAGTATTATTTAAAAAAAAGGAAAAAAAGAAAAAAAAAAGTAAAATGCAATATTATGTGGCTTGAGCTTCTAAATGTTACTTCAGTACCAATGACTGAATCATACAATCCAAGACTACAGCATAAATTCACGTCATATAAACTATATTCATGTCATATAAATGCTGGATTAGAGAATTTGGATTTTTTTTTTAAAGCTTCCTTTTACTTCATCTCAGAGAAGACAACCAAAGCAGGATGCAGTTTGAAAGATAAGGACATAACAGAGTCCTATAATGCCAATTTAACTTTTCCTACATTATTCTCTATGCATTCCTTATATATTCATCCATGATGTAGGTTCCAAGGGGGTCGCCTTGTTAGTCTAGTTCAGCAAAACAAGCAAGGAGTCCTGTGGCCCCTTTAAAGACTAACAAATTTATTTATCGCATTAGCTTTTGTGGGAGAAAATCCCACTTCAGCAAATCAAAGCAATTGTTAGGATTCCAACAGTGGAGTACAGCAATTAGTAGGGAGCTGGGAGGGTGGGGAAGGAAAGTCTTGGGAGACAGACCTCTCCTCCCTTGCAGTCCGGCCCCCCCCCCCCCCCCCAACCTTAAACTGATACTCACCGGCAACTACAGACCTAACAACAGAAACATTAAAGCAGGCACATATCCCTTCAACAAATCACATTGCCAACTTTGCCCACATATCTGAACAAAAGACACCATCACAGGATCTAATCAAGCCAGCTACTCCAGCGAGGGCTCATTCACCTGCTCATCCACCAATGTGATTTATGCCATCATGTGCCATGCCTCCCCCGCCTTATACATTGGACAAACAGGACAGTCTCTGTGCAAAAGAATAAATGGACACAAATCTGGCATAAGAAATAACTACATTCAAAAACCAATAGGGGAACACTTCAATCTTCCTGCTCACCCAGTTACTGATCTGTTAATAGCTAAACTCAGGCAAATGAATAACAAATCAAAGCTTCAAAGAGAAACTGAAGAATTGGAATTCATATGCAGATTTGACACTGCGAACTCAGGGCTGAAAAGAGACTATGGGTTCTTATCCCACGACAACAGGTAATTTTGCTTTCCTTCTCTATCTCCTCCTCCGCCAACTAATTGCTGTACTCCAGTGTTTGAATCCTAAGAACTGCTTTGATTTGCTGTAACAGTCTGACCTGATCCTATCACTTACACTCCCCTGCATTTGTTTTGCTCCCATTCTATAAATTCATCTTCAAGCATCTGACAACGTGGGATTTTCTCCCACAAAAGCTCATAAATAAATTAGTTAGTCTTTAAAAGTGCCACCAGAGTTCTTATTTGTCCTAAATAATAGTTACTTTCCTTTTTTAAATGTCTCATTAGCAGACATCTTTACTGAGACCAGTTTCTAGAAGATTCTTCTTGGGATTTTCTGAGCAGAGGAGAAAAAATGAAAATATGCAGGCTTACTTTTCTTTTCCTTTCCCAAAATGGCTGACAGCTCGTGACCAAAAGCAAATAACCATGACCTAAGAGGTCATGACCCACAGTTTGAGAATCCCTGTCCTTCACCTTTCACCTCTCAGTTCATTAAACATACTGTCTACAGTTACTGTCTGGGCTTTTCTCCTCCAGTTCTACCCTAGATCCTCTGCAACCTAGCTTCTGCTTCTTGCGCTCCATTGAAAATTCTTTTACCAAAAATAATGGCCTGTTTCTAGCCAGAACTCAGAATCATCCTCATCCTCTTTGACATGTTAGTTGTCTTAAAAAACCATCAACCATGTTCTTCTTGAGATCTTCTCCCGCATATTCTCCATGACTTTGCCCTCTCCTGGTTCACCTCCTATCTCTAATAAGTTCTTCAGTGTACCAGAGGATCCTCCTCATCCCTCTCCAGCTTTCTGTGGGGGTTCCACAAGGTTGCATCCTTCTGTCCCTTTTTTTCCCTCTCTCTACACCTTGTCTCTAGGTAATCTTGCCTGAGCCCATGAATTCTATTGCCATGGCTATACTGATGAGTCACCAATCTCTCTCTGTACTCCAGAGCTGTCTTCTTCTGTTCAAACAACAATCTCTGCTAATTTCTCTAACATCTCATTGTAGATTTCCATCAATCAGTTTAAGATCAGCATGGACAAAACAGAGATCTCACTCCTTTCCCTCTATGCTCTCCTCCTTTATCACTTGGCAACAGCATCATCCTGCCGGTCACCTAGATGTCATTATCAATTCTGCCTTCTTTCTAGAGCTTTACATCAAGGCTATGTTTAAATCTTGCCAATTCTTTCTGCATAACGTCACTAAGATATAGCCTTTCCTCTTTCTATCCACCCAGCCAAAACTCTCATCCACACTCTCAAAATCTCATATCTCAATTACTACTACATGTTCCTATCTTGCCTTGACGTATCCCATCTAGCCCAGCTCATATCCATTCTTTGAAAAGATTATTTTCCTAGCTTATCATTTTGACCCTGATACTCCTCTTTACATCCTTCCACTGACTCCCCCTTCTTTATTGCATCAATCATAAGCCACTGTCATTCACGGCCTATCCCCACCTAACTTTCATCTCCCATATGCTATTAAGATATGAACTCTTGCCTCCAATCAGCCAAAGATGCCAGCCTCCATTGCCCACTTGTTAAATTTTCAAACACTTGTTTTTTCTCCCCGACTGCCACTTGTGTGGGAGATGTGTCCCATAAACATCTGCAAAGCTACCTTACTAACCTCCTTCAAACTCTCCTTTGCTGGGATACCTACAAAAATCTTGATAACAGTTAGGCTGCAGGAGCGCTGAGACCATGCCTACCATGTTGAGCAATACTGTGCCACTGTTTCTTTGTTCTCCCCCATTCCTCTGTATCCACCTGTTGCCTTTTGTCTTATTGTAAGCTCTGCAAGGAAGGGGCTGTCTTTTGCTCTTTTTATACAGCATCTAGCAGAATGGGGTCTCGATTCATGACGAGGGCTCCTAGGTATTACCCAAATATAGAAATTGATAATAATAATAATAATAATAATAATAATAATAATAATTAATGACTGATTGCTGCCACTGTGGAAGTAGGTACAACTGGAACTTCAAAGCATTCACCTGCTTCTGGTGACTGATTCTACCTCCCAAACTGGAAGCAGCCTGAAGTATCTAATCATACTGTATCTGTGGACCATAACATGATGACATAAATCCTATAATCTGCAGGAAATTTAAACCAACTGTACAAAACTGAAAGGCAAAAGAAGAAAGTAAAATTGCTATTTCGGACAGAATAGTTTAGTGAAAACGTTCCTTTGTGTGTGAAGTTGAACTTTGAAGAAATATAATCAGCATTTCTGGAAAATATGATTTAAATACTACTAACAAAATAAATAACTAAGAACTATTGGAGTAGTGGGGGTCATGAGGATCATAAATCAGACCTTTTTTCCTGTTCTATTTTCTTTCTCCTTCACTTCTTTTTAACTTTATTCTTGTTACATTTATTTAGTGGACTATGCTGAGGAACATACTATTTGTATGCAATATGTCAATTTTTCTTCCCTTAAGCTTATTCATATATATAAGTGTATGTCTCAAAGTTTAACTACAAATTAAACAAATTAAAGGCAAGCTGCTTTTTAATTTTTACCTCAAAATAGTTAAAATAAACCTAATAAATTTTCTGTTCAACACATGTATGTGCTGAGAAATAAGTATAAAGTGACATAGAAAAATAACTAAAATAAATCTTTACACATTACCTCTCCCCATTTTCATTTTCGACAAATATTATAGAAAGAAAGGTCCAGTAATTTAGCACTTTACTGCTTTCATCTGAAGATGGGATAGAAATTAATATTAAACACCAATTTGTTTCTATTAATCACAAGAAATAATTATTTAAGGATGTTAGGTAACTTGAATGTCAATTTCTTGATAACTCCAGACTCAACAGGAATCCAGAAGAATTGAATATCTAACTGAAAGTATATGTAAACTGTTCCTTGAAAACTAAATCCTTGTAGAAGAAATTGTCATATACTACATTGTGCTGTAGTATACTGCTTCCTTAACTTTGCTCATAGAAATCTGCATAGATTCAAGAGCTTGGGACACTGATGATTCAGGAATATGAATCAATCCGTTTATTGTCCAAACAACAAAATGAAGTTATTGTAATATTCCAAAGTGAAAGGGGATGACGTGCATAAATCATTTCTGCTTAGAATCCCTATACAGGAACACCACACAGAAAAACTCCTGTGCAAATCAGAGGGGAAAAAAAAAGAAAAAGATAGTGTCAGCCTGTCAACAACACAGATATTCCAATAAAGCTGCCAGATAGCATGGAAGGAGCAGCATAGTGGTAAACTGAGATAATACCTCCCCTCCCACCATCAGAACTGTACCCTCCGCCCCCAATTAATTTTCAAAATAAACAACCACCACAAAAATTACATTCTGATGATGAAGCAATCCACTGGCAGCACAACATACCGTTGGCCTGATCCAGCTCTTCTTCAAGTCAATGGGAGATGATTTGAAGAGGAGCACACACAAGCAAAAGCTTTCCCTCAATGCTTAATCTAACAGGGGCTGCTAATGGAACAAATCATTTAGTATGAAGTCCTTCAACTAATCTGAGGAGTGGCACTGTCAGACTCTGAGGGGAAGTGTCTTCAGTTTTCCATTGGCCAGAGGAAAGATTGTTACTGTCCCTCTGAGGAAGGATATAAATCATGTTCTATCTGTTCCTACAGGAAAGTAATAAAATTAGTATACTTTTTTATTTTCTGAAGGAAGAGGAAGGTTTGACAATACACAGATGTAATATATCCTCTATTTAACTTCCCAATATAATCTATGAATTAGCAGAGATAAAAATATAAGTAACGTATATGATCTGAAGCTACTCTTTAATATGTGGATGCAGAAGTATGTATCTTGTAAAACTCAGATATTGAGAGCACATATTAAAACACAACAGCTGATATTCCAAACTATCTAAATTTTGCACTTAGGTAATGCAGGCCAAGATTCCACACATAAAACATGCAGAAGTACCTTAATTCACAACTAAGAAAGCCATGTACAAAATCTGAAGTAAAAAGGACTGATATTTGTAGAAAACTGATCCAGGACTATGACACCTTTGAATGCAACCACAGATAACTATTTCTCATTTCCCATCAAACGCATAACTTGCCCACACACAAAACACCTTCCTACCAAAAAAACATTTTAAAGCTGAAGATGTGCTGTGCTAACTCCATATTAGTGTCTGGAGTAAACAATTCACTGTGTTTCCTATAAATTTTCTATTTACACATTCACATAGGCTCGTACCTGCAGAGCTGAGAAAATTTTTCATGAGAAAACTTCGTTGCTGAAAAAATGTTGATTTGGGTCAACTGAAACAATACAAGTGGTTTTTGACTAATTTTTTTGTTTGTTTTGGTATTGAAGAAATCCGGAAATGTGGGAACAGTTCATTTCAGCATTTCTGAAACAAAAGACTTCGATTTTCATTTCAGCATTCCCCTCAACATTATTTTAAAAACTATTTAATACTTTAAAAAAAAAATTTTAAATTTTGCACTTAAAAAAAAAAATCAAAATAAAGTGTTTCATTTCAGAACAACCAAAATGTTTCAGTTGACAGAAAACAATGCTTTTTTCAACATTCTGGGTCACCATTTATTTATTTATTTTTTTTAATTTTTCAGACCTGCAGCTAAGTCCAATATTTAGTTATTCACACATCCCTATACCTGCATACTCACCACTCAAAAAGCACTGCCCAAATCTGTCCCCTTCCTATGGTTAACATCAAGACACCACCCAGACTATCTGTCATAAGTGTAGGAATGCACCAAGGTCGATTCACTGGATACACTCAAAGGATATGTCTACACTGGCAAGTTAGTTCGAATTAAGGAAGCTTAATTCGAACTAATTTAAGCCTTGGCTACACTAGGCGTTCATAAGTTCGAATTAAGGGCTTCCTTAATTCGAACTAATAAATTCGCTTATACTTTTCGAAGTAAGGGTTAATTCGAACTAGTTAGATTTAACCCAATGTGGCCATGTTAGTTCGAACTAAGCGCTTAGTTCGAACTAACCGGCACATTGAGCTCAATGCAATTGACTAATTTGAACTAAGCAAGTGCCGTGCATGGCACTTGCTTAGTTTGAAATAAAATTTGCTAGTTCGAATTAAGTTAATTCGAACTAACTAAAATTAGTTCCAATTAGTTAGTTCAAATTAACTAATTCAAACTAACTTTGGTAAGTGTAGGCATAGCCAAGGTGCCCTAAAACATCAAAAAGCAGGATGTGGTTTTTTCATGGCTGTCAATCAGTGAGTCCTTCTTGGCTGAGCTCCTTACTGAATTGGTCAGCCACAGAGACAAGAGAGTCTTACGACTGAGTATGCCTAAACTGAAAGCGAGGGTGTAATTCCCAGTTAAAGGAGAAAAACCAATGCTAGCTCTGATTAAGTAGTCCACTACAAATAAAGTTTACCAGTGGCAACATGAGCAACAGGAAGGGTAAGTTAGCATCTGAGACATTCCTTATAAATAAATAAACCGACCCCATAGACCTCATTCATTATCCCCTATGTTTCATTTACATAGTAAAAAAGCTACATATCTGATGCATATGTCTGCATCTGATGCATCTTTGGCTATGTCTACGCTGGCAAGTTAGTTCGAATTAAGGAGGCTTAATTCGAACTAACTAAAGCCATGGCTACACTAGGGTTTAATTAGTTCAAATTAAGGGCTTCCTTAATTGGAACCAATAAGTTCAAACAGGGTATTCGAACTAAAGGGTTAATTCGAACTAACTAGTTCAAATTAACCAATATGGCCATGTTAATTCGAACTAATTTCTTAGTTCAAACTAACCGGCCATTGAAATGAATGGGGATCGCTAATTCGAACAAAGTTTTCCTAGTTCGAATTAAGATAATTCGAACTAACTAAAATTAGTTTGAATTAGTTAGTTCGAACTAACTAATTCAAACTAATTTTAGCAAGTGTAGACATAGCCTTTGATATAAAAATAGGAATTGATCTTTAAACCCTCCTTTGTATGGTGACATACCAGAGGTTCTCAGGAAAAACAAAACAATGCTAAATTCACCTTCTTCTGTAGGGTTGAACCCACAGATGTCGCAAATACATCGAACCCACTTATTCATCTCCTCCTCGCTGTCTGCCACCAAGTAGAAAACTCTGTCGATAGTGTTGATATCAAAAATATAACTGTTTTCAAACTCTTTTTTGTTAAATGTCAATCCTGCATCCACTTGTTGACACAAGTTTAAGTCAATAATACGGATAGGTTTTTTGGCGTGGTCATTTTTGTAGTATTCCAACACATCTGGATCTCCTGTTAGACGGCCACTGCGAAGGACAAACCACCTCCTCTTCCATGCCTAAAAAGGAGGGAAGGAAAAAGGAAACATGAGCATAGGAGCTGTGTTATTTTAAAGAAAATTATGCCTATTTCTCAATGACTTCTACTATTGGAACTGATTGTAAAACAAACAAAAAAGCTGAATGCAACACAATAAATATTTCCAATTGTTTCCAAAAGATTGAATAAAAAATAAACAAACAAACAAACTGAGGAGAATCGGGTTATAAACTGGTGGCAGTGAACTTTTTAGAAAAGTTTTTCTTTTATATTTAAGACTTTGCTCAAGAGATAAGTTTGGTTTTGGTTTTTTAAGTTGATATTTGAATCCAGGAAAGGAAAGGAACTTCCAAAGACAGTTAATACAGCCACAGGAATCAAAGCACTGTAGCTCCTACACCAGGGGTGTCCAACTGGTTAGTATGGGGGCCACATTGCAGTTTTTCTCTCACGGGGAGGGCGAGAGCAAATTTTGGATAGATACGGCATAGAAATTGATCTTATTAATTACAATTAAACAGTCAAACAATAAAAACAGTTTACAAACTTAGTTTGGGTCTCTAAAAGCAGAAACTTACATTTCATACCAAAGCACAATTTCCAAATAATATCCATCCCCCTTACAGTAACTTTTATATAAGTGTCACTTTCACAACTGTACACAAGTTTTCACTTGTTAATAAAATCACATTTTGTGAAAACTTGAAAAGGGCTTCCCTTTATTTTTTTTTCCAGGAAGTGTCTATGTGTACAGGTGACAAGGAGACATAACAGGACAAGGCACGGCAGGGGTGGCCATGTGGGGTGGCAGAGGAGAACACAGGGAACATAACAAGGGAGGGGTGACAGGGGAGGAGTAGGGTGGCTGGGAGGAGCATGGGAAGCAGGGCAGGAGCGGCAAAGAAGCATGGGGAAAAGTGTGGCAGAACTCTCACTATTTCCCTCCCACAGCCCAGATCCCCTTCCCCATCCTTGCACTTCATTGCCTGTCAATCCCCTTCCCCTCTCCTGGCCCCTCACCTCACAGGTCCAATCACCTTCCTCCCCTCCCAGCCCCCTTCCCCTCCCAGCTCCACAACCCCCCTGGTCGCAATCACCTTCCTCCCTCCCAGCCCCTTTCCCCTCTGGCTCCGCATGTCCTCTGGTCCCGATCACCTTCCTCCTTCCCAGCCCTCTTCTCCTCCTGGCTCAACTCCTCCCCTGGTCCCAATCAGCTTCTCCTCTACGCTTCTGGGTCCACACCTCCCCGGTCCCGGATCACCTTCCTCTCCTCCCGACTCCCTCCTCTCCAGGTTCCGCACCTCGCCAGTCCAGATCACCTTCCTTCCCTCCTACCTGACCATCCCTCCATCATGACAGGATGGGAGGAGGCTGGGCCAAACCTAAGCTGCAACATCCATCAGGTCACAATGCCCAGAGTAGGGAGTCAACCCTGGCCGTGCGGGACAGAAGTTTCCTCTGCAGTGTGAATATAGGGTGAGTGCAAGGCAGGCTTCCTCCTGAATACCACCCTTCCCCCCCCCCCACCACCAGTGGGGCTTCCCAGCCAGCTGGCGAAGCAGAAGAGAGCAGGACGGGGAGAATGAGAGCCTGGAGAGTAGGGGGAGCTGAACAACAGGCATGGGTGCTGGCCCAAAGATGCTCTCCTCATCCTGATGCAGGTGAAGACTTGGACTTTGAGGCCCCCCTTGCTGTGAGAGGGATCTGTATTGTTGCTGTCTATTTCAATTAGGCCCCCCAGGTATTTTTGAGAGGCTAATTCTCTCTCAGTACAAAGACTAAAGGGCTGTTGCGTGTTTTCATTTGTTTCGCTGCAGCCTGTCTTCCACTCTAACTAAACCAAGTGAAACCTCTTCAAACTACAGGTGTCCATGAACAGGACAGGGCTGGGAGGGGAGGGGAGAGGAGAGGTGTTAGCAGTACGTAAAGCATGCGAGTTTATGTTTTTCTTTCATGTTTGAATTTTTAAAAAGATAGTGAACAGTAATTTATATTTGTCACATACCCCAAGACAAACCACACTTGGTGGGTTACCTTAGGATTTAGAGCAGCTTTCAGAACATGCTAATGCTTGTTAAGCAAGGGAATCACAGTTTGCAAACCGCTGGTCCAGGACTGTGGAATAGGTAAGATACCTTTGCACTCTCCTCCTAACCCATCCTCAGCTCCTGAACTGTAACTAAAGATATGGGTCGCTATCTTACAAGAGGGGAGGCTTCCACAAATATGACCCAGTCCTGCTTTACTTAAGTTGTTCAGATTCCAAGTAAAACGCATGGGATAAGAATACTCCCAAAAGCAGAACCATTGTCTTGAGTTCAGGTTCCAGGATCAGGCCTCCAGCCATGGAAGGAATAAACTATTCGTCTCCACCACTGTTTTTCCTATTTACTAATCTAAACCCAAGGAAAGTGAAAGGGACAGCTCTAGCAAACGCTCCTCCATACTGAAAACTCTCTTCCCCTGGCCAAAGTGACTTGTTTTACAGTTCGCATTGAGGTTGTTTAAATAAGTATGTAAGTCAATCACATGAAAAAAATCCATTCATATTCTGTACAGACTACACACTAACGGGAAGACAGACTGCCATGCTAACATAGTGTTCCTTACATATCCACATGCAACTGTTGTCAACCTTTGGGTCCAAACATTTCTCTGACTGGATTTATGGAACCAGTGATGGAGCACAGAACAACTCACACTGGTTCCTGAAAACTGTAAATGTAACCTATTATCTCAGACTAAGTGGGGGGAAACATATAAGGGATCAAAACTGCTACCATCTTCTAGTTCTGGCTCTAAACCAGCAGCGTCAGCTTTCACTGGTCACAAACAACTCATTGTCAAATGTGGATGCCTTTTTTGGTATCAAATTGAAGCTACTATGGAAAGATAATGCAGAAAACAAGGAAGGGGGAAAATGCCAGATTTATAAACTAGAATTTGTGGTACATTCAGTAGCCACCAAGTACTTAAAATCATTTGAGTTTGAAAAAAGACTTATACTTGAAGTTCTATATAAATATTCATACTTTTTGTATTCATTAACATATATATAATCTCCCTTAAAATGCAGATTTATACAATTGTAGTTAGTTCTCAAGTGACTGTTCTCACTACATTAGCAAGGTAGTGAGAGGGATAAACAACTAAGTATAAGAATTAAAACTAACAGAAAAATAAATGAAACACCTTAAAATTATCAGAGGCTACATATTATATACCATGTGTAAAATTCTAGATGCGATATGTATCGTGCTATACTGCTCTGCAAATCTGTCAAATTCCATGCTACTTTCTGCATCAATATCGACCAAAAACCCAACAGCTTAGATACTGGGATAGTCGAAGCCTTAGATATTTTTCACACAGAAAGTCTGCAAGGTTGATAATTAACTAATTAGCTCTGAAAAACACACTGCAAGCTTTAACTACTTCAGAAACTGGAATTATCCTCTATGCCTTCTTTTCTTCAAATGAAATTTTTAAAAAGCAATCTCTAAAAACCCCCAAATACTCGCCTAACGATTTATGCAACACAAATAATCTTGGTATACATTCAATTTGCCTGGCTTTGGAGTGAGTGTCTGTCTAATTCTGTATTAATGGATGAAACTGTTGTTCATATTATCACTGTTAGAAGCCCTACTCAACATCTAAGAGTGAAAAATGACTCTTTCTCCAATTTCATAAATTAATCATCTGAACAGAATTTGTTTTAAGCCCTTTATGCTACAAAATACCAACTATTCAGTACTTAAAACACTGAGTTTAGCCTACCACCTGCTACTATTTTTTTTCTGAAGAATTTTTACACAGGGCATATGTGAATGTTTATTTCAGTCATATAATGAGTCACTCACTGAAACTGGCACAGATTAAACTCAAAAACAAAAGCAATTCCATAAACTACACACTAATAAGGCAGATACAAAGGTTCTCTGGGTTACAGTACAAAGCACAATTTAGCAGCAGAATAAAGCCTGAAGCTAGACAAGAGAACTGACATCAGAATTCTTACTAATCATAGTACAAAAGCTCCTTTATGTTTTGTCAAAGTGCAAAATGAGCCCACATAAATCATTCTTTGTTATCTGAAAATATCTAGGATTCTTAAAGCTTGCTCTATTTTTAACATTTCAGTCTTTGTGGACTTAGTGAAAGCTGTATACTGCCTGACTGAGCCTGCAGAATATTGAACTATACCTAATGAAGAGAACTTCTTCAATAACTGCTTTCCCAAACTAAGACTCTGAAAGGGAGAGAGGGGGTGAAAGAGAGAGATAATAACTACTTATGTAAATGTATCCTTCTTATTCCCCCACCCCCCTTTTGGACATTTTTGTCTGAAGAACGCTTATTGTATTTTACAGCTGTACAATCTATATTACGTATTGTGTCCTGCAAAACCATTACAAACATAAAATTAGGTTATGCCACAGTGATGTTACAGAAACAAATAAGCATTGTCTTGTCAATTATTTAATCAACAATACACTCTAAACAATTTTACTTCTGTTGCATTGAAAAAAGTGAATCAGATGCAACTGAAGTTCTGTTGGAAAACAGCTGAGAAAAATAAGCAAATATTCAGTGTGATTTGTTGTAAAACTCTCTTTCCCAAATATTAACCAATATTGGTATGAGACAGAAGTTAGATATTTGAAAATTAATTATGGTGATAAAGTAGGTTTTCAAAAGTACTCTAAGATGCGACAAGTTTCTATGTAGTTGCTGAAGACCTGGGCCCACTCAGGGGTGTAACCAAAAAACACTGACGTTGAGTATTTTTTAACCCAATCTTTTGTGATAGGGTGGGAACGGAAGAAGAGAAGAAAGCACTATTTTTACTTTATTTTATCTGTTGCACATTTTCTGTATACTGAGTACTTCTGTTTTAAAAGCAGACAATTCAGCCATGCCACAGAAGCAGGAAAACTGAAGGAAAGTATCCCTTAAGGCTTGCCCACACTTAAATGGCTGCAGTGGCGCAGTAGTGCTTCTGTGAACATGCTACCTCTATTGATGGGAGGGCTTCTCCTCTCCGCGTAAGTATTCCACGTTCCCGAGAGCAGGAGCTATGTCAAAAGAAGCCCTCCTATCAACATAGCGCTGTCTACACCAGTGTAACAGCATTGGTTGCAGGTATAGAAGTTTGGGTATGCACCTGCATTCTTCTGGATGTACCTCCACTGACCCTATTTTTTTAAATGTAATTTTTAAATAAAATATAGCAATGAAGGATAAAACCTCCACAAATATTTGTGTAACAGCATCTTAACAAGAACAGTGAAAGATGTATTGTCAAGAGTTCAGATTATCTCAAAATTGTATTTTTTAGTAATTATGGTAAAAGATTAAACAGATTTATGAAAAACAAGTGAAGCAACTGTGAAATGAGGAAAATACTGGGTATATTACTGCTTTCTTTAAAGTACTTAGGACTTGTTTTCCAGGAAGCACCATCTTTTCTCATTGAGCAAAATAAGGAAAAAACAGTCTCAGTGGAAGTTTCCACTCTACTGGCTATCATCCTGATCATCTGTTCCGAATACACACAAGGCTAAATTTCCTGTTTTTAGACTATTGTCACCATTTTCTAGTCTTGTGCTTTTAGTTCTAACTTTAGCTTTGTTAAATAAACAAAAGAAAACATTGAAAATAAAGCAGAACAATACTTCCACGCATATTTACTGCAGGCAAGATGTCAGATTTTATATTTAATCATTTGAACGAAAATAAATAAATCAGTAATGAACAATTCATTAAAGCATCAAAGAAAAGGCAAAAATTAAAATAAAACTGGCCGTAACTTATCACTATGTAAGGGCCTCTCTCATTTTAACAAGCCTAAAATTACAATTTCATTATTTTTACATTGGCTACAATTTTGCACTTTATTCCTTAAGCCTCATGTTAAGAATCCTGTGCTTACAGAAGAGCTAGCCAAAACTCAAGCTCTCCAGTTGCTGGAAAATTCTGATATTTTCCCCACAAGCCAGAAATTAAAGATTTAAAAAAAAAAAAAAATCAGTTTTGAAACACTGGCAACACATAGCATTCCTGAACAAAATATGCTCCTTAGGACCCACAGGTACTGACTGAAACTGAAAGAACCACGTCATCTTCAATCAAGAGCTGCCAGACTCTCAGGGTCCATGGCTCAATGCAACTGGATAGGGACCTCAGGGCTTCCAGACTCCCAGGCCAGTTAGTTCCCACGGCTGGAAGACTGAAAGCCCTGAGAACTCCCTGTTGCTTCAGGGATCCACAGCAGGTATCCTCAGATCCAACCCGTTCTAGCAAACAGGTCTCTCACTGTGTCATCTCATCCACATTACACCATCACTCTCTCCTCAGAAGTCATGCCCTCCCTTTAGCTTTCATCATGTTCTCTCTCCTGGTTTTACACTTATTTATGAAAACTCCCTTAACACATCCTTATCCTCCCTTCTAATGGACTCCACATGAATTGCACAGGACTCTGGCCCTTCTCTGTTTACTTATTTACCTATATCTCCTCTCCCTCTCCAATCTAAGCACCTCCTAAACATTACGACTCAGAATAAAAGATTTACCCAAAGTCACACAGAAAGCCTGCAGCAGACCAAGGAATCTAACCCAAATCTCCTGAGTCCCAGGCCAATGCTTTAACCACAAGACCACCCTTTCTCTTCTTAATCTATGCAATATTTCTGGGCAATCTTACCCAATTACAGTCTTCAACTACCATCATTTTGCTGATCATTTTCAAGTTTACCTTTCCATTACTGACTTGTCTTCATCTTTTTCAATTCCACATCTTTGCCTGCCTATCCAACATCATCTCTTCCTGGAGATCTTGTCAGCAAGAAATGTAATGTGGTCAAAAATGAGCTTTTTGTCTGCTCTCCTCTGACCTCTCCATTACTGCTGATGACACCACCCTTGTCCCTAACACTCATGTTCATAATGTGGGGGATGGGAACCATTTCCTTGCTCTAGCCATCCATACTGTTTCCAAATCTTCCTGCTCCTTTCTCCACAATGTTTTCTGCATACACCACTCTACTTCCAAGTGTTCGTTTCCTCCTATCTCATCTCCCACACACATCTAACACACATATTCAAAATGCAGCTGCTGAGAGAGTCTTGTCCTTACTGCCACTCTGACCACGTCACTCCCTTCCTGGAATTCCTTGACTGGAATCCTCTTTAAACGCCTTGTCCCTAATTTCAGGACACTTCTCACCTCTGACCTCCATCTTCTCCCACAACTGGCTCTGCATTTTGTTCTATGCTTGGCAAGCCTTCCCTGAATCAACATTTAAGGCTTCAACATCTCCTTTCTTCCAATTTCTCTTCAAGATCCAACTCCACCGTAATACCTACAGTTAACCAACCAATTATAGTCTGGTTGTCCATAAGTTGGGGATAGCTGATTTACTTTAAAAGTTTTTCATACCTTCATAAATCTTCAAGTTGTGGAAGAGATGCCTAACTGTTACATCTTATTTTTAGTTACTTTCATCCTTCCATTCCCTCCTTTTAATATGCTCATTTGTTATGCGGAGCCCCAAAATAATAATGGAAGCTGTTCAGGGTAGGACTTGTCCCTTGGTATGTAATTGCATTCTGCAAAGCACAAGGGTGTTTTGATGCTGACTGTGACCTTTAAGCACTACCGCAGCACAAAGAACTAACAACATCGTGACTTACTAATAGGACCAAGGTCAAATTCTTGAACATGAAGTAATTGAGAGAGACAGCAGTGACATACTACACAGAAACAGTTTAATAAAAAAATTCAAAGTTTTGGTGTTGTAGGGACACGGTTATCTTAAAACTCATGGATGAAATCCTGGCCTCATTGGAGTTTTGCTACTGATTTCAGCGGAACCAGGATTTCACCACACATCTTACTTCCTACTTACTAGCACTGCAATAATTTTAGGCATTGTTTGTAACTGGAAGATTTGAGGGGAAAAAATCTCTCTATGCTTCCAGTTCATTTACTTGCACATTTTACAGCATCTGATGTATGTTTAGTATCATTATTTGCCTGGTGAGTCCATTAATTTAATCTGACTGTGTGACGCTTTCACACAAGGAGAAGCAAGACACTTAAAATGATATAAAAATTTGCTCGTGTTGCAGGGCTGGTAGTCTCTTTGTGGCGGGGGTAGGAGAGGGCACTCACAGCTGAGTTTGTACGACTCCCCTTACCCTCAAGGTAGTATGGTCTAATGGTTGGGGTCAATATGGTTTCCCTCCTTGTCAGGGCTGTGTGAGCTACTGTCCAGAGCAGTACTACCACATGAACTGGGTTTTGGTGTCATGGTGTTCAATCATTGCATGAAGTTGGTGATCAGATAGAAGGTGTCCCTAGATAGTACTGCAGGGCATCCACCACCCACTTTTCAGCAAGGTCCTTCTTTACGATGGTCAACTTTCACCAGGGCTTCCTAGGAAACAACTTGCAACTCAGGAAGAGGATCAGAGACTCCTTCCCGTCAGTCTCCTGTCACAGAACAGCCCCAATCCCCATCACTGAGGTATTCGTCTGTAGGGTGAAAGGCCTCACAAAGTCTGGGTGCACCAAGATGAGTTCCTGAGCCAGCCGTTCCTTCAGGAACTGGAAGGCCATTTCATATTCCTTCAAACTGGACTCTTCAGGGCTGCGAGTTTTAGTGAGGTCTGACAGAGGGGCTGCTAGTGTTGCAAATCCCAGCATGAACCAGCGCTAGTACCTGGACAACCTGAGGAATAGCTGCACCTTTTTCTTTGCTGTTGGGGTGAGAGAGTCCTGCAAGGCCTGCACCTTATCTTCCAGAGACCACAGTTTTCCCTTCCTTCCACTGTATACCCAGAGTAAGCAGTTTCTCTGCCCGAGGTGATACTTGGTCAGATTCACCACGAACTCAACTTCAAGGGCCCTTAGCATGCTGGAGAGGTACTGGAGTTGGTCTGCCCAACTGGCACTGTACATCGTGATGTCATTGATGGACGCTGCTGCACAATGATCACGGGTCTGCAAGACCTGGTTCATTAATTTCTGTAATGTAGCAGCTGCCCAATGCAGTCCAAACAGCATCATTATGAACTGGAATAGACCAAACAGTATAGGGAAGGCTATTTTTGTCCATGAGTTTTGCTTTAGGGGTATTTGCCAATACCCTTTCATCAGGTCTAGAGCAGATAGGAAGCTGGCCCTGCCCAGCCATTCCAGAAGCTCTTCTACCTGTGGCATCAGGAGTCAAACCAGGAGATGGCGTTGACCTTCCAAAAATTGATACAAAATCAGATAGCCCCAGCCCAGTTTTGGAACTAAGACTATTGGGCTTCACCATTCATGCCACAATTCTTCCACCATTCCCAGTTCCAGCATGGTTTCCCAACCCTTCCAGATGGCGTCCCAAATCTTCCAAGAAAGGGGTCACTGATCGTCACATTTTGTCCTGGGATATTATCAATGTGGTGGTGCATGCCTGTTGTCCACCCTGTGTGAGCGAGAAGACATCCAGCAAGGCCTCTACTACATGTTGCGGTTTTCCCTGCTGCTCAGGTTGAGCTCTCGTTCCATCATGAGTGGGCTTGACTTCAGGAGACCCCAATTTCATTCTGGGGAGAAGGGGGTGATGATTAGGCCTTCTCTGGACTTCCCGGCTCTCAGTAGGCTGATGTGTCTCCTTTTGATGCTCAGGCAGCCAGATCTTGTAGCCCACTGGCCCTGTTCACTGCACAACCTCAAAGGGGCCCTGCTTTTGGCTAGGAACATGGATTCACCAAAGGGTAGCAAGAATAGGACCTGGTCTCTCAGTTCAAAACTACATGGCCTGGTCCCTTTGTTATACTGCCGCTCCTGCACCTGTTGTGCCTATAGCAGGCTCTCCTGGGTGAAGACACCCAGTGTTCAGAGTCACGAACGTAATTGTAACATGTAATGGGCTGAACCCATAAGCCGCATTTCTTGTTCCTCCCAATTCTCCCTTAGGAGATGGAGGACGCCTCTCATGATGGAGCTCAAAGGGGGGAAAAAACGTTCAAGTCTGTGGGACCTCTTACACTGCTTAATAGCAACTTGATGATGGCCCTAAAAAAATCCTTCTCCATGGCATAATTGCCTAGGGAGGTTGTGGAATTTCCATTATTCGAGATTTTTAAGAGCAGGCTCGACAAACAGCTGTCAGGGATGGTCTAGATAATGCTTGATCCTACCGTAAATGCAGGGGATTGGACTAGTGGACCATATAATGTCCCTTTTAATCCTATGATTTTGTAACAAACTATTTCTTTTAGATTCAAACAACAACTGATGCAAAAGTTTTAAAATGAACAATAGATGTTTAGAGAACCAACAGTACATAGTTTTTATAAATTAAAGTATTAATTAGTATACTTTAAAAATAATGCTTCCATGTAATTGCAGCTCATTTGACAATACCTGGTTAATAAAACAACACCTATACCAACTTATCAGTTCAACTAACAAAACATTTCTATGGTCTACTAGATTCTCCAAAAATATAAAGAATCCATCAGAGCAAGTGTTTTGCAGAATCAAATAAATACATATGATCATTTCATTGTCACCTTTCTCTTCCTCCACCCACCAACAATGAACTGAGATTTAGCCTAAAAGCAAAACTTTGCAATAACAGTGTAACAATAACCTACATAGGAGTTAATGATCATATCACTGAAGAGCTTGAGAGCAGACAACTGAATCCCTCAAGCATTAAATGTTTATTTAGTATTATTCAATACAAGTTTATTTTTCTTATAAGGAAAACTCAAGAACCATACTATTATTTGTAAAATACAGCAACACATAAGTTTCTCAGACAACGGCCAGGCATAGTAAGACAAATTATGCATTTCTGAACAGCACTATACTAAAATATACATTAAGTCAAAAGACTGTATCGGAACAAGACTATATTTGCAGTGTGCAGTATTAAATGATAAATGTATAAAATAAGTATAAAATGACCAAATGTGTTGAATATTTACTTTCATGCCTAAGAAATAGCTATTACAAAAATCTTTAACTTGTATGCCAAACAAAAATGACATCTTTTCTAGAAAAGGAAAATGAATTTAAGGAACAGAAAAGTCTTTCCTGGGAGAATGTATTTTTAAAACCTCATTAATTCTTCCTATAAATAAAGTAAAAACATCTTATTTCAGTTTTGGGAGCAGTTTACCTTTTTGTGTTTTCAGTGAATCCAAGCAAAGTCCCTAGCCACTTCTGGAGATGTGTCTACTCAGAAAATAAGCACCGCTTTCTTTTTGCGGTCAGCATTCCATCTCACGATACACCACCCTATCCTAATAACCTTTGACCAACAGGAAGTAGACACAATGGACTAAAAATAACAGCAATTGTAAGATTTAGAATGATTTAATATATAAGAGGGAGGTTTAAGATATGAAAAAAAATAAAAACTCAGTTGAGTCTACCTTGGTTTCTAAACAATTTATGAAAAAGCATGATACCCATATGAGATTCTTAACTCCATGCTAGCTGAGGATCTTGACACACACTAACTATAAACTACATATTTTTGCATAGAAGTCTTTATGCCACAGTTCCTCCATGCATAGGAATTTCTGCACAGGAATCATTTGGTTCTATCTATTTAACTCCACAGATGTGGGGCTAGTATAAGAGTAAAATGAGTGGGTGTTTCATATTACACATATGCAAAATTATTTCTTAAATTGTATTACTGCTGTTAATTGGGTAAGATGGTTCAGAGAAAGGTATAAGAAACCCTGCAGTGGATGCTTATGGAACAATCTGCCCATAGGAGAGGTTTCTTCCTAACCCTAAGAAGTTAGGGATTGCCTTCTGCCCTGATGCCTGAGGTCTTGTATCACCTTATACACTTCAAAATCTATTTAATGTATCTGTAGATATCCTCATTAGCCGTACAAATGCTTAATCCTGTTTGGTTTTTTAAAATTTACTCAACTCTTGACCCTCAGTATTTAGCAACAGGGAGTTCAAAAGATCAACTAAATGTCCAAAAAGTATTTCCTTTTATTAGTTTTAAAACTGTGGCCTTTCATTTTCATTGAATGTCACCTTTTTTCGGTTCACTGATTTCAAGGCCAGAAAGGACTGAACGGCTGTGATCATCTAGTCTGACCTCCTGAACAGAATTTTCCCAAAATAATTCCCTAAGCATATCTTGTAGGAAAGCATCCCACGTTGATGGAAACATTTAAAATTGATAGAGAATGCAGCACAAGTTGTTCCAATGTTATTACTCTCACGGTTAACAATTTACACCTTATTTCCAGTCTGAATTTGCTAGTTTCAAGTTCCCCCCATTCAAGCGCTTTCCTTGTGAGAAAGGGTACATATGAACATCCAGTTTACCTTTTCTATACCAATCATGATTTCATGCACCTGTATTATGTCCTCCCTTTGTCATACCCTTATAAAATCTTACAATCCTAATCTTTTCAGTATCCCTCAAAGCCTTTCCATATCTATAGTTATCTTCATCACATATACAAACTGCCATAATAGATCACGCTGGAGACCGATCTAGTCCAGTACCCTGTCTTACACAATACCCAGCACCAGATCATTCAGAGGAAGGTGCAAGGACTGATGTATGATACTTTCTCCCTCCCTCCCTCATTAGATCTTCTAATTCCTTGTAGTCAGAGTTCAGCTTAAACCCTGAGGAATAAAGATAGGGTGAAAAGAACGGAATATGATATCCCAAGTGAGGGCATACCAATTTATATAATATAATAGCTTATAATACTTTCAGATCAGAGTAACAAAGAGAAGAAAAAAAAATTACAAACTCCCAATACTCTTATGCTAGCTGCAGGACAACTTGTCTAGACCAAAGGATTCAATCCATCTTTTTCAATTTAACCACATTCCTTCATTAAAAACAAATCATTTTGAGGATGAAAATAAGCAGAAATCTCAGTCCAAACTGTGAGCTTCAGAAGCATGTCAAAACTAGAGGCTATAATTAAAACTAAAACTTATGTAGGAGCTTTAACTACTACATCAACACACACACACATTTAATCCTATAAAACTACACCCATGTTGTTTACATTAGTCTTTCCTTGTTTTAGTAATACTTTATGAAATGCTTAACCACACCAGAACCAGAAAATTCAAAAAAAACTTTGGCATTAGGATTTACAAGCTGAGACTGGATCTAACTTGCTAACATGGTAATTCAGGAAAGTCTGCAAATGCTAAAAATAACTGCACAAAGGAGATACTAATGTGATATATACTTCAGTACAGAATCCATAGTAACTTCTAAATATAGAGCTATTGTGCATGGGCAGTCTTTTGGGAACACTAGTAGACACTGCTCTTTCCCTACCACTAATGTTATGTCAAATTTTATGTCAAATTTTAGCTTGTTTTTGAAGTCTAATTATTAATTTATCATGGTATAAGAGAGTGATTTTGAGATTTTCTTCAACCCCATAATCTGATAGCCACCTGAAAACACACTGTCTGCCACTTCCAATCTCCTGTTCCCCTGCCCCCACTTTGAAACAGAACCTGATGCCTTAACACCAAGGAATAACAGACAAAGGATATCCTGCCTAGATTTTCCATTATACAGATCAAATCATCAATCCAGAGGTTTCTTTGCTTACACATAGGATAAAAGAAGATGCTTCCAACTGATAAACTCTGAAAAGGAAACAAGGCTGGCTCCACAACAATTTTTAAGTAATTAGCACTCACACAATACTCTAATATTAATGGCCAGTCTACAGGGTCTACAAAGTCATTATCTTGAAATAATGAGAGCCTGAGTCTTTTCAAGAACTCTAGAAAATAAGAAAGCAAAGAGTAATTGTGTCCTTCCCAGAATCATTTTACATAACTTGTATGTTTAAAGAGAGACCAGGACAGACCATCACATTGCATACATAGGCTAAACAAGCAAAGTTAATTAAGTTTCATTTCACATTCTCTACAGTAAATTACTTCCCCAGAAAAACTAAAAGATACCTTAAAACTATTTTATTTAATAACTATAATGCTTTATTGCACAGGCAAAGTTATACAGAATAAGTTGCATATCTTCATATATATACGTCACAAAACAAAAGAGTTTGCTTTTTTAGCCCTTCCTTGTTGAAGGATACCAACCATGTTAAAAGAGTACTATACATCATTTACATAATTAAAACTCTTAATTTAAAAGACTTAAAACAGAATGGTTCTTCAAATCTGACTGTCTAATATAAATGTCATTTATTTTAACAGAGAGATGCCCAAGCTCCAGCAACTATTAGTAAAAGCATTCCCTCCTCAGACCCTAGAAGCACATCAGCATAACCATGTGAAGAAAACTTTCACTGCTACTGCCTGGCCATACAACTTTACAATGCAATTTTAGAGGACGTGGGCCTCAAAATTCCAATTTGACTAAACCTAATGCCGCCCGCGTAAAACTAGATCAAAGTAGCAAAGATTTAAGCCAAAGAAGTTCTGTGGAATAAAAATAAAAAAGTCAGTTCAAGAAAACCAAATTTAAAACATTTATCATCACTGCATTTAGTTGCAAAAAGTATATGTTACCAATATTTTCCTAAATAATAAATATGAAAAACAAAAAGCCCATAGCTAACTTAGCATTAATGCATTGATCCTGTAAGGAGTGAAGACAGTGGGGTCTACACACTCTAGTTTCAGATGTTGCACAAAACTAGTCATCTTGAAGGAAAATGGCTTGGGTGATTTCACACAGACAAAACAAAATGTCTTACAACACTCTCAGATCTATTTGTTCGGGTCATTTCAACAATTAATATAGTGCAACGTTAATAGCAAAAAATGCTGATCAGCTTTTGGCACATTTACAAAATGTATCAAGCAGAAGAGCCATACATCATAAATCGACAACTTACTGTACATCTGATCTAGAGCAGAAAGTAAAGGCAATAACATGATTACATTTCACATATAAAACCAACAAAAATTAAGCACTTTCTGCAAAATCAATCTGGTAACAGTCTGTGACACTGCATGTAAGGGGTTGCAATAGGTGAACTCAAACTGAAAAATAATTTTAAAAGCTGATGTGTCACATGGTATTTCTAAATTAATATGCCCCTTAAATTGTAAAGTAATTTCGATTATTTAATCCAATACATTCTAATGAATTGGTAAAACACAAATGGCTGCTTTTTCTTTAACTCACAATGTTTATATTGCAATTTCCAACCCAAGTAAAACATACTGGTGTTATGATACCATTGTTAGAACATGTTTATACATCTAACTGAACATTTCTGGAACCCATCCAACTAGTTCAATAAACATATTACAAAAGAAATTAAAAAAAAACAAAAACAAAAAACAGCTAATGGTAGACATTTAGCTTTTTTCTCTCCTATTTAGATACAAAGTAGTTGCAAGAAAAATATTCTTGCAGAAGAACAATTATCCAGCAAAAGCATTTTATGAACATTCAGGTAAACAAATTCGCTTCTTTCCTGTATCATAAAAATGTAGTTTATGAAGATTTAAAAAGCTCAATTCATTCATATAGAGCTAAACTTTTAACACTTCACAAATTAAAGTCAGATAGGCAAAATAGTTTAATGAATGCACTTTCAAATAATTGCAAAAGGAAAACCAAACAATACAGGATTACCTTTTCTTTTAAGGAAAAGAAAATTTGTGTTCAAACTACAAACAGCCTTTCAGTAAGACATATTTTATATACAGAATTCTCTTGGTCTACATAGATTCAAGAGTAGGGACAGAAAATAACATTTGAGTCATCCAAAAATGACCTTTTATTCCAAATATTTTTATTTCTTCAATTTTATAAAACTATCTATAGGTTTGTGACCAATAAATCAGAGTTTATAATAAACTAAAATGAGGGTTAAACATACTACTGCATTTAAAGAGAAATGATATGTAGGTAGTGGAAAGGCAATTTTGAATAGAATTCAAATCTCAGTAGTCAAGTAATGGCTTAAATTTCTGATTCTGACATTACTTTTGGGTGAACTGACTGCCAGTCTCATGACATTCCATTTGAAAATTTCAATTTGATTGAAAAATTAATGAGTACCTGAGTTAAGAATCCATAATTTAATATTGGTACCAAAATCACTTCCAGAAAATGTCACAGACTGAAGCCGACCATTTTGTAATATATTTAATTTGAATGACAACAAAAGAATTACTTCTTGATAAATTGTAACATCCTATGTTACATTCATTTGATTAGTTGCATACAGTAAACACCAAAATGCATTGATTTTATTTTCTGTAATTTCTTATATCATTTTAAATTGTCTTTTAATTAACAAAACATATATGTTTAAGAATTCCCAAGTCTGTACCTTTGCTTAAACAACCAAAAACTCAATATATTTGTGAGAAAGATGGTACCGGTCAGTGAATAATGAAATTTGCTTAACTAATGTGTGTGCAATACTGTATCTTCCTGAATGCTTTTTAGCCATCTTACCTAGACAGCCAAATTTTTTTCCCCAAAAGGTACTAACATGGACAATGATCTCAATGGCTTCATAGGCAAATCAAGATGACAAATTCCCAGTCCTTTTCCTGCTATTGCTCAACTAAAGTCATAACTACACTGTTCTGTTGTGACTAAAAACTGTGCTGACTCTGGATTTGTGGTACTTTCCACTAGTCAGTCAGCTGCCGGGACGCTTACTAAAGTTGAAGTTCCTTCCCTCATTTGAACTTACTTGCAAGCTTTATGGTTAGATGCAAGATCACATGGTGAGCAGACTGGAATATCTGATTTAAAAACAGGTCTGCTGCTGTTGCCCAGATCATCTCAAACTTCTTGCCAGAGAAGTGAAGTCCTGACTCACATAAGAGGCTTGATGCTAATTCTGATAATGGTGCCATATATAACCCCTTGGCCCATTCCATTTGTGCAGCTAAAGTTTGGATGTTCTGGCAGATTCCTGTGGGCTAACGGGGACTTAAACGTACAGACTTAAAGGTATCTGTCCCAAGTCTTACACTACCTCCCAAATGCAAAAGTCCTCTGAGTGGAGCAGAAGGAGCAAGAGTCTTTGGATGATGAAAGCAGAGCCACTCAACCACTGTAACAGTCATTACCTGAACCTCCCCAAAGAGATACTATGAAGATCCCCATTGTTCAGACAGAAATCAACAAGGGGAAGGACAAAACTGATGTTGGGAGCAGAGACTGTGTCATCATAAAGCATGCCTGCCCCATAATGGCTTCCACTGAGTTAGTTCGGAGCTCTGCATACTCCCTGCCTCAGTTTCCCTCCTCAGGAAAACAATAATTCCACTTCAGGCACTCTTGACATTTGATTCAATAATACCTTTTTAGGGCTTGTTTATTATAAAACCTCTTACAAAAGACGACCATAACAAAAAGTCTCAAACAAATGGAAGGTACTTCCGGCTGACTTTCAGAGTTCCTCTGAAGCCTGCCCACTAAGCTCCCTCCTCCTTGCCAGGAGCCCCAGCCCTTCCCCTCGGAGGTGGGTAATTCACAAAGTTATTATCCCCCAACTCTCTTCCTGGAGATCAGTCTTCTGCTGGTGTCTGGCCCCTAATAACTCAGGGCCCAGCAGGAGCCTTCTTGCTCCCTTTCCTTGTCTACAGGCACTTGCCTTATAATTAAGGAGACAGCAACAGTTATGCTGGCCCTTTTTCACAGCTTTTTTCTTATTGGGTAGGCAAGACGGGAACCCTGCCCAATCCCCTCCGCACAGCTGCAGAACAGTCCCAGGCTCTTAAAGATACAGTAGCAACAGCTTTCATTCTAAATGCTACTTCTTCGTATAAGAACCCACCATCTCTCCCCATATCTCTGCAGGTTTTGTGTATCAGACTACACTAAATTCTTGAAGGGCCGTGATATGTGATGGGGAGGAGTGACCAGTAGGAAGTACTGCCTTTAAGGGGCAGACTACCCCATCAAAAGGGGAAATAAAGGGAAACTCCTTTCTGATTAAAAGGTATCCCATGCAAGCAGCTCTTCCACATGAAACAGAAATTAAGATGGTCACTCAAGGAACTGCATTATTTGTATTGAAACATGTATTCCACCTGCCTTAGGAGCTTCATGATTTTGAGCAATATCATGACTTAGCAGACATCCTTGGGAGTCAAAGTATAGTTATTCTGAATCACCTGTTTCACGTACTCAGTAACCAGAATAGTAGCTGGAACAATTAACATGACCAGCAAAATGTTCACATATCTACCTATAATGGATATTCATGAGGAAGCAATTCATTTCTGTCCACTGTTTGCAATGGTACAGTTAAACAGTGATTGTCCAAAAATGTGGTATTTACAGTTTTATAAAACATGTGTAATTGTTTGTTTATAAAATTCTTGTAGTTTATCTTCTTTCTTACCTCCAGTATCTGACAAAACTGTTTGATTCTGTTTTCAAGTTCTCTCTAAGCCTGCCTCTTGTTTGAAGATTTTGTCGACCATCTAGTATAACTACACATATGCATCTAAGAACTGTACCATTTTTGTCTAGCCACTCTTGTTTTGATATTTCTTGAAGGCAAGTGCTCCTGATTATACTCATATATGAAATATAGTCTAAATGTCCTTAACATCCAATTACACATGATTCATTCTTTGGATTTTTGGTGGTACACATGTAAAAATAATAAAAATATTCTTCTTAGGGTCTCTCTACTCTTATCATCTTGACAGGTTGCCTCAAGGATTTTTTTAATGTTTAACTTTATTCTAAATTATCTTTATACAAACAAACATTCCTTTATGTGATTAGCACTTCTACAGAAAAATGATGGAAACTATAGAAATATCTTAGACATTATGTCAATCGCAGAGATTCCATTGCCAGACTACAGTAATAGGAAATGTGTTCTTTAATCTCACAGCTGTTTATTCATTGCAAGCTTACGAATGTTGCATAGCACTTATTCTTAACCAGCATCTCAAAAGATAACAACCAGCTGCTCACAACATGCAGCAGACATTCCCAATTTTTTTCCTATTAAATTTTGAACAACATAAACATCACTTACCTCACATCTCTTTGCCTACATGTCTCCTCTGAAAGAAAGGATAATTGTTGACACTGTAAGCAGAGAAAGGCCAACTTGCTGAACATATTTTGATAAAGTGTTCAATACCAATATTGTAGCCTGTAAGTTCTTGTACTATAACACATTCTTCAGCTTGGCTTATTGGTTGGCAAGGCTCAAATATTCCAAACAGTAATGTGTAAACCATATTCATTTTCACTTAAAGACTGCATATGAGCTCCCTTTAGCAACAGTATACAATGGGTTAAATGGAGTCTCTCTAAGCCATCTTTTCTAGGCACATCTGCAAGTGCAGCCAGCTGCACAATCCTTAAACAGGACAGCTGCGTACTGCAGAGTGCTGCCTATTATGGGCAATATCCCTTAGTCAACAAAAAACAGAGCATCAGAGGATCAGCTTAAACCAAGACTACTGCTACCAATTGTGTTACACCTGTTGCTTCGCCCCTTGCTTCACAAACACACAGAGTACTCAAAGCAAGAATGTACTCTTTATGGCATTCTTACTACAGAATCATAAAATGACAGTGGCTGAGCATGTTAAATGGATTTAACACAAACAACGCTGACATCAACTTCAAAGCTAAACTCGTTCCATAAATCAGAACCTTGCGTTAAAATAAAATAAAATGGAACATTCTGTATTGGCATCTAACAGCTGTGACTTTTATCCAAAACAAAAAGCAACAAAAATTGCCATTTCAGCATCATCCCAAGGAAAATGAAAGCATTCTGCGTATCAGTTCCCAACTGCAGTACATCTGAAAGCTTTGCAATCTTGTAGACTCAATGAAGGCTTCAATCACCTAATGAGATGAGGTAATCTGTGTGTGGTTTCACAGTGCAGTCTCAATGGCAGCCCATTATACCAGTCCCCTGACGTGCTGCATTATCAAACACAGCACAAATCAGTTTACTCTACTGTCCATCAGAGCACTAATCTACTGTAATATAGAGAACCAAAACTGATGAAGAAAAGAGATTATATTTCATTTCTAAAATAATCTCACAAAGTAGCTCATAAAGTTATAAATTGAGCCATCGTAGCACAGGCACAAATTCTAATGAAGTCATGCCATGAGCACAGCCATTCAAAGTTACATTCAATGCATTATGCTACCTGGCACTTTATCAGCATAATTTGCTAATTAGTGTAGAATAACATTAAATTAATAAAATTAAATTAACATTACATTTACAGTTTATAATTATCAGACAAACATTTTTAAACATAGTTTGAAAATCTCCATTTAACTTATTTATTCCTCAAATATAAAATATATTAGTAAAATAGTGTTAAGATGGCAAGCAAAATCCTTTCATTTTCAATCCGTAGTTCTTTTGCCTATCTTTTCAGGTACTGCCTACCACGGTATGCGATTGTTTTTAAAGACACAGCATCCCTATAAAGGTGGGGAAGTACTATTATCATTTTACAGGTGGTACATTAATGCAGAGATTACATGACCCGCTCAAGACAAACCAGAGGTCTGCAGCCAGGAATCTAAATCAGGTCTCCTGAATCCCAGTCCATTGCCTTCCCTTCAAGATCAATCTCCTATCTCCTCCTAAAGCATGTGAAAAGATGATAAACAACTAGAAATTCAGGATACCTCATTCTCTATACTACTTAGGGGTTCCCACTCTCCTCAGAGCTGCAAGAAGTAAAAAGAAGCCTGAATTCAGGTATAGACAGATTATCAAATTAATTATTTTAAAATGTATTCATCTTTTCTTACTGTATATACAATTGTTCCTGGTCTGGGTCTGTGAATGGTTTATTTGATTTGATTTTTTTTTTTTAAACAAAGCTTTTCAATGCACCTCTGTCTCAGAGTCTGAGCTTGAAGCTGCTTTTTCCTGCACTCTTTAAACGAACTGAGTTTTCCAGAGGCACAGAAGATGAGGTGGAGAGGGATGATATGGTATAGCTGAAGTCTGCAACTTTTAGAGTACTTAAGACCAAAACAGGTCATCTTATTGAAAACATGGAAGCCTCAAAATGGTGAAAAGTAAAAATAAAAATATACTAACCAGCTCTAGGACTCATGACCCTGCTTCTCAATATCAACCAGATTTCTCCTGAAAGAATCCCAATGTGTTGCCAAGAAGTTATTCAAAAAGTGAATGCATCAGGGGGAAATAGCATGTCAACTCATAATGACAAGATCAAAGGATTTCTTTTCTCCCTCAGCTAACGGCTTTGAAGACCACTGGCTCAGTGGGCACAATGAAGGCCATAATTCTCACTCTGGACTTTCACTGAGCAATCAACCCTTTAGAGAACATACACTGACCAGAAGGTAAATCTATGGCATTTGACATTCCGGATAAATTAATTCCAAAGGGGTAGCCGTGTTAGTCTATTGTAGAAAGACAACAGAGTCCTGTGGCACTTTTAAAGACTAACAGATTTATTTATCTGTTAGTCTTTAAAAGTGCCACAGGACTCTGTTGTCTTCGGATAAATTAAGTCGTCTTAAAAAAGCATGCGGATTCTAGCTAACAAGAGTACTTTTGACTTGCTGTGAAGTTGGTCTGTTGGTCCTTAAAATAAATGAAGAGAATTTATGGGTCTGATTCACCACTTCACTTTAGTAAATATATTGATTTCAGTACAACTAAGATCAGGGCCATCCCTTGGTGGGGAACAGGACCCAGGGGAAATCAGGTCCCAGGGGTCCCCCACCCTTGACTCCAGATAAACACTGACTTAGGTCTTCCATAGCACTTTTAATCCATAAATACCAATGTACTTTACAAGGAAAGACAAGAATAACAATCTCTATTTTCAGATGGGTAGAGTAAAACACAGAAAGACTACTTGCCCATTGTGACTCAAGAACTTCTTAATGATGACTAGCAAGTGGAGGCAGAGGTATTACAGGGGTCTCCTAGGTCCAGAGTGCACATTCTAATTCACCAGAGTGCCATGTGGGGTCTCAAATAAAAGCCAGGGTCACGCAGGGCCAGCAATGTCATTACAAAACACATAACCAATGTTGTGTAAGGAATTACGTATCTAAACTGAAAATTATGTTCTTAAGGGCCAAATCTAAGGACTGGTCACACCAGCAAAGGTGAAAAACAGGTTCTCTCTCAGACAAGAAGTGTCTATCTATCTGGCTGTTTACATGTTAATTCAGTACTGTATGGTTCACAATGGGGCTCCTGGCACAGCCTGAACCAAATGCTAATGAAGAATTGTGAAAACCTCTGAGGAAAAAAAAAATAAGGAGAAGAAACACACAGCAGAGGGCAGAACGGGGGGGGGGGGGGTACGACTATATCTGGGGGTGCACATCAAAGATTTGCTGTAATACGTTTGTCATTCTTCACCTAGAAAGTACACAAACAGTGGGTTATGGGTTTGCTTTATTGAAGTATCAACCAGTCGTGGTTGAAAATACTATAAAGAACTTTGGGCGAGATAAGCTTCTTTAGACAGGAGGTTAATTTGTTAGCTACATTCAGGCTCTAGAAAGCATGTTATGATTTTGTTCTGTATACCACTTTTTGTTTTCAATATTCCAGCTCACTATCACTTAAAACTCTATTCTTTTATACTTATTCTTGTTTTCATTATAAACATATCTCTGTGCTGGGGTGCTAAGCGAAGAGCTGGTGCTGAGCTGGATCTTACCAGCGGTCATATACTGTTCCTTTGGGAACAGCAGGCCCAGTAACTCTGTGAGCATTCAGTGGATAAGAGTCTGGAAAGTAAAGGGAATGCTCTGAAGACTCAGGGATTTTTGTGCTCCATTCACTACCCTGCACAGAGGGGGTGAGGCTGGTGGAAGTCTGGAAGTAAGAATTTCCATTGCCAGAAGCTGATTGCTGGGCTGGGGATCAATTTCATGTACCCACCACTGGGCCCCCTATAACAATACCACTGAAGACCAGCATTCAATATCTTCAATGCAGAGCTAACTGTTTACTGAAAAGTAGGTATCACGCACAAAGAGAAAAGACCATACAATACTTCTTCTTAGTAACTATCCATTTTCTAGGCATAAATCCTCAGTAACTATCCTGACTCCACTTGGCATCCTGATTAGCAAACAAAGCAGGCTCAGATACCAATTCTAGATGGAGACTGTTTCCTTCCTTCTTTTGGTTCCTTTAGATAATTGGTCTGTTTTCTGAGTCCCCCGTAGCAGGGTCATGGCTGCTTTGACTCTCTGGTTCTTCTACTTGAGTACCTGATCTATTCAGTGGTCCCTTGTGGTACCCTGACTTTGGTTCTAAAGTCCCTCTTTTAGATGTCTTTGGGATATCTCTATGTGGCATGTGATATTCCCCACTTATACCCTTTCCCCAAAGGAGTCACGAGTCACATATGCTCTGCTAGTCCTTATTTAGCATATCATGATTATTTATGACTTATTTTTCTAATTAATTTGGGGAGGGAAGAGGTATCGGCTGATGTACATAAGTTAAATATTCACCCGGGCACCTGATGCTGTGCTCTTCTACAGGGTCAGTTGGTCCCAGATTCACACACATGTGTACATATTAGGTGAACTGGCCAGTGGCTGATCATGATCATTGGTCTGTCATGTGAGCACAGCTACACACAGGGCCTGGATAAACATTCATGGCTTATGTCAGTGCCAAGTGCAGCTTCTATATTCTTAGTGATCTGCCATATAATTTGTCCAGTACTAAAATGCCTTGCTCCCAGAATCCTCTAAAACTCAGACTTACCAAGCTTTACTAGACTTACGTCAACTACAGTGATTGTTAGTAATTTAGTACCAACCCAACACTGGTGATTTCAGAGAGCTGATCTCTATCATGCACAGACAAAATTTCCTCATGCTGCGAGTAGGTGGAGATGAGGTGCCTCACAAACCTGGGGAGCATCACACCAATGCAAGCTCAGTGGAAGATCTGCATCAGTAGGAGCGTTGCCAGCAGACTGAGGGATGTGATTATTCCCCTCTATTCAGCACTGGTGAGGCCGCAACTACAATATTGTGTCCAGTTTTGGGCTCCCCACTACAGAAGGGATGTGGACAAGTTAGAAAGAGTCCAGCGGAGGGCAACAAAAATGATTAGGGGGCTGGGGCACATGACTTACGAGGAGAGACTGAAGGAACTAGGCTTATTTAGTCTGCAGAAGAGAAGACTGAGGTGGGATTTGATAGCAACCTTTAACTACTTGAATGGGTGTTCCAAAGAGGAGGGAGCTAGGTTGTTCTCAGTAGTAACAGAGGACAGAACAAGGAGCAATGGTTTCAAGTTGCAGCTGGGGAGGTCGAGATTGGATATTAGGAAAAACTTTCTCACTAGGAGGGTGGTGAAGCATTGGAATGGGCTATCTAGGGAGGTGGTGGAATCTCCGTCTTTGGAGATATTTAAGATTCGGTTAGACAAACTCTGGCTGGGATGATTTAGTGGGAATGGTCCTGCTTTTAGCAGGGGGTTGGACTAGATGACCTCATGAGGTCCCTTCCAACACTATGTTTCTATGATCTGGCAAGAAAACCCAAAACAGGATAATGCTGCTTACACACATCACAGGGATGTTGCAAGGCTTAATTCAGTAACATTGAGAAGAACTTCAAGACCTGATGACTTTTACTGTCAGTTATCAGCTTTGATAAATCAATAACTAGGGAAGAACTTTAACTCAAAATTTTCTTGTGGTGAATTTATATTTAGACATCAATTGTACTTTTACAGGACCAAGACAACTTCCAGATCATGCAGAGAAGGAAACACTGGTGCAAGGAGTTGGTTTTCAAGCATCCATATATGTCCTTCAGTCTCCTTTGTTATCAGTTCATTTCAGAAAGTAAAGGAGAACTTCCAAGTACATATGTTAATCAGACAACAGAGTCTCTTTTAAAGACTAACAGATTTATTAATCGCATGAGCTTTCGTGGGAGAAAATCCCACTTCGTCAGACGCTTTGAAGATAGGAAAGTTACAGAGTGGGAGGAAATTAAATGCAGGGGAGTGTATGACATAGCATCAGGTCAGGCTGTAACAGCAAATCAAAGTAGGTATTAGGATTCAAAACACTGGGGAACAGCACATAGAGGAGGGGGGAGGTCAATTCACTTGATGTAATGCGAGAAAAATCCATAGTCCCTGTTTAACCCCAAGACAACTGAGTCAAATTTGCATATAAGTTCGAGTTCTGCAGACTCTCTTTGAAGCTGTGATTTGTTATTCATCTGTTTCAACACAGCTATTAACAAGTCGTTAAGGGAGTGAGCAGGGAGGTTGAAGTGTTCCCCTACAGGTTTTTCAGTATTGCAGTTTCTGATGTCAGATTTGTATCCATTGATTCTTTGGCGCAGAGACTGTCCTATCTGTCCAATATATAAGGAAGAGGGGCATTTCCGGCACATGATGGCATAAATCACATTGGTGGATGAGCAGGTGAACGAACCCTTGATGGAGTAGGTGGCATGATTAGGCCCTGTGATAGTGTCATCAGTGTAGATATGAGGGCAAAGTTGGCAGCGTGGTCTGCTGCAGGGCTGTGTTCCTGCTTTAGTGTTTCTGCTCTGTGATCTGTAGTTGCTGGTGAGTATCCTTTTAAGATTAGGGGGCTGTCTGAAAGCAAGGAGAGGTCTGTCTCCCAAGGCTTGAGAGAGTGAGGGATCATCTTGTAAAATAGGCTGCAGATTTTTGATGATGTGTTGAAGAGGTCTGGCTTGGGGGTTGTAGGTGACGACCAGTGGCGTTCTGTTGTTGTTTTTCATGGGCTTCTCCTGCAGTAGTTGACTTCTAGGTACCCGTCTGGCTCTGTCAATTTGTTTCTTCACTTCTGTGGGTTTGTACTGTAGTTTTAAGAATGCCTGGTAGAGATCCTGAAGGTGTCTGTCTCTGTCTAAAGGGTCAGAGCAAATGCGGTTATATCTTAGGGCTTGACTGTACACAATGGATCGTGTGGTGTGTCGAGGATGGAAGCTCGAGGGATGTAGGTAACTATACCGATCAGTAGGTTTGCGGTATAGGGAGGTCTTTATGTGTCCATCGCTAATTTGCACTGTAGTGTCCAGAAACTGGATCTCTTGTGTGGAGTGTTCCAGGCTAAGTTTGATTGTGTTGTGGAAATTGTTGAAATCTCTATGGAAATCTTCAAGGGCATCTTTACCATGGGTCCAGATGATGAAGATGTCATCAATATAGCGTAGGTAAAGTAGAGGTGCTTTGGGATGAGACGTGAGGAAACGTTGTTCTAAATCGGCCATAAAGATGTTGGCATATTGTGGGGCCATGCGGGTACCCATGGCAGTGCCACTGACTTGAAGGTATAGATAATCTTTTCCACAACACAATCAAACTTAGCCTGGAACACTCCACACAAGAGATCCACTTTCTGGACACTACAGTGCAAATCCAGATCAGGATCTCTACCAGGCATTCTTAAAACTACAGTACAAACCCACAGAAGTGAAGAAACAAATTGACAGAGCCAGACGGGTACCTAGAAGTCAACTACTGCAGGAGAAGCCCATGAAAAACAACAACAGAACGCCACTGGTCGTCACCTACAACCCCCAAGCCAGACCTCTTCAACACATCATCAAAAATCTACAGCCTATTTTACAAAATGATCCCTCACTCTCTCAAGCCTTGGGAGACAGACCTCTCCTTGCTTTCAGACAGCCCCCTAATCTTAAAAGGATACTCACCAGCAACTACAGATCACAGAGCAGAAACACTAAAGCAGGAACACAGCCCTGCAGCAGACCACGCTGCCAACTTTGCCCTCATATCTACACTGATGACACCATCACAGGGCCTAATCATGCCACCTACTCCATCAAGGGTTCGTTCACCTGCTCATCCACCAATGTGATTTATGCCATCATGTGCCGGAAATGCCCCTCTTCCTTATATATTGGACAGACAGGACAGTCTCTGCGCCAAAGAATCAATGGATACAAATCTGACATCAGAAACTGCAATACTGAAAAACCTGTAGGGGAACACTTCAACCTCCCTGCTCACTCCCTTAACGACTTGTTAATAGCTGTGTTGAAACAGATGAATAACAAATCACAGCTTCAAAGAGAGTCTGCAGAACTCGAACTTATATGCAAATTTGACTCAGTTGTCTTGGGGTTAAACAGGGACTATGGATTTTTCTCGCATTACATCAAGTGAATTGACCTCCCCCCTCCTCTATGTGCTGTTCCCCAGTGTTTTGAATCCTAACACCTACTTTGATTTGCTGTTACAGCCTGACCTGATGCTATGTCATACACTCCCCTGCATTTAATTTCCTCCCACTCTGTAACTTTCCTATCTTCAAAGCGTCTGACGAAGTGGGATTTTCTCCCACGAAAGCTCATGCGATTAATAAATCTGTTAGTCTTTAAAAGTGCCACAAGACTCTGTTGTCTTTCTACAATAGACTAAGACGGCTACCCCTTTGGAATATGTTAATCAGTTAGTCTTAGGGTTCTTGTAAAGGAAAGTCTGATCGTGGGATTGCTTCAAGTTAGGATAAAAGTGCCCTGGCAGAGTTGCATTGAAAGCCTGGGAACTGCTATCCCGCATAACAGGCCCAACCCTACCACCCCTGGGCATAGTTCCATTGACGGCAAGGTAGCAGGCAGTAAAGCAAAATGCTTCAAGCAAAGTATTTCTGTTCCCCCCACTTTTTGTATAAATTAAAGGACCAAAGCCATTTGCTAGTGTCATTCATATAAACTAGTCTTGCAACCTTTATTCAAACAAGGCCCACTGCCTTCATGAAGACATTAAAATATGTTAACAATAAAAAGTAGATTATTGCCTTTTAGTGGATGCGGTGGATAGTAAAAAAGAATCTACTTTCTAATCAGTAAAACTTGGTTTTACTGTACATACCAACTTCTGCATAATTAACATATTAGCATAGTATTAAGTCACTTAAATAAAAAAATCTGATTTGTTTTTAAATATTGCTTTATCATGTGTTTCGTCTGCTGAGCCTGTTAAGTTTCTGGCAGACCAAGCACTGGAACTGGATGCAGTACATTTGGGATCCTCTCTGTGTGCATGTTTTGAATGCTTGAAATTTTTCATTTGGAATTTTTCACTACAGGAATCTTAAATCTTTGCAGTAGTCACAGAAGTTGTCATATTATGTAGTTGTTTTATGTATTATGTAGTTGTATTAGGTATCACTACGTTATAGTTGTATTATGGCTCTAGCCTTCATTTCCAACTGTAAAAAGAGTGCTTACTGATAGCTAGTTTCTGTGCTCCACATGCCGACAACACCAGTATTGCTTCCCTAAAAAGGCATTTTTGTTATCTGAATGTTTTACCAGCGCAAGCTTTCAGAATGTTAACTTTGTTATGCTCAAACCACATTCTGGTCAGCAACATTGTACTGATTTGCAACATACTGTATTTGTTCTACCAACAGATTTCCATTACAATAATGAAGACTGCTCATTGTTAAACAACGTTTAAGAACTGGAGCAGAAAATGTTCGGAGCATTAAAAAGTAGCTTAGTGAAAATATTAAGCTGAAAGCTCTTTACTGCTAATCATTTTTAAACTTTCTTTTTTCTTTTATTTTTGAAGACATCATATTTTAAGCACAGAAATTTAGGCTGTACTTTTTGATCTCTTATGAAGCATTTAAATTTTCCACTGATTCTTTTTTTGTATTAAATAAAAATAGTGAAAAAAATCAATGACTTTTTGACTTCAAGTAGTATGCATTTCATTGCATACCTTATTGGCCACTTATAAAAGTCCTGTTCTCACATGGATGGTGGTTTATCTGTTTGCAACTTCCAAAGAAATATTTTGTTTATGGACAGAAACTAAATGTCAGTTTTGTATTACTTTTGAATGTATTAATTTGCATTGTTTAGTGCTAGCCAAGTGCTATGTGTTTTACAGATATATAAAAATGCAAGATCTTTGGCCAGAGAGCTTGCAATCTGGGAATATAAAACACAAACAGAATGAATGAAAAAAGACCACAAAAAAAAAACCCAAAAAACAAACCAACAAAAAAGACTCCAGCATGTTGCAACAAAGAACCACATGTCTAGTTGGTTCCTTTTTTGATTTCTTGTTTGTTTTGCTTTAAAACATGAGATGTTAACTTTTCACTGAGGGGAAAACCAAAGCTTGTAAATTAGACAGAAGTACAATTTTTAGGAAGAACCTGAAATTTTTGTTTCTTCATATATGCAAACATTTAGCAAATAGGAACCCGCTATAGAACATTTCATTTGATTACTAACTACAAAAAATAGTTTCTATCTTTTAGTCAGGACATTTATCATGTGCTCCCTGTCAGTCACAATATGTCAGACCCCAACTACCAACCAATATTTCAGACTGTAAGGTTTTAAGAAATATCTTTCCATGTGACAGTAATTTACTTCTGACATCCATCACACTGAGGAAGATAAAGCAAGACAGCAATGGCATTTGCACCCATGTAACCGTTTCAGAGCAAGGAGAAATCTTCTGTATCTTCGGCATCTTCCCTGCAACTGAACGCATCTTGAGAGCAGCATTTCATTTGTTCATTCATTATTATTTCAGTAGCTTCAAACATTTGAGAGTCTCTTTGGGGAAATGCAAATGCTCCGCAGGCCAACATATTGTCAAATATCATCTGTGGGATTTACAATTAATGTAGGTCAGAACAAACAAACCTCAAGGTATATAAGACACAGAGCACCACCAAGACCATGTCTTCATTTAGGCATATGAACAGCCTGCAACTCAGATCCAGTATATAAAAGAATCTATACAAACAGAACGGACAAAGAACCAATATGGGTCAAGAAAAGAGGTATATTCTAGGAATACCATATCAGTGCAAAGAATCCAGATCTCTAAATGAAATTACCTCCACAGACTTTCAGACTGGTGAGCAGTGAACCGTCATTACCAGTAACATATGTATGCAAGGAGCTCCAAAAGTGTTGCCTTACAAATAACAGAACTGGAAAAAAAAAAAATGGCCTGGACAAGCCATCAAAGCTACCATTGCTCTAGCAAAATGAATCTTACAGCTGGACTGCTGGCCTTTCTGTAGTACATTTCAAAGCACTGTGCTGTCCACACCGATGACAAAACAAATAATACCCTCTTCGGAGTTCTTCCAATGTTTTATATTACATGTGTGCCTGCATGAGTGTGTCTCCAGGCACATACTCAGTAACGTAACACTGGAAATCTATTCCTCATAAATTCTTGCCCTAAAAATCTTTCATGGTTCAAAAGACACAAGACAGCATGACCCAATATGATTCAATACAGGACACATATTGAGATAAGAATGAGATAACAATACAGAACAGATACCATTTTTAAAAAATGCTTAAAGAAACAAAGAGGGAAGGAACTTGCTATTCCTGGCACAGAAGGCAGCATTAAAGATGGAACCGAGTAGTTAAGTGGGCAAAGGGGACCCCCTAAAAGGCCCGGAGAGAAGATTTATAAAATGCTATTGTCTTATGAAGTAGACAGTATATGAAACTCAAGTTAGGATGAATGAAACCCAAACACAGGTCATTTCTGGTACCTCTGAATCTGTGGATCCAATAAAAGAAATATGTAGAAATACATTCTACCCCAAAAGAATTTAAGCCCCTCTAAAGAGAGAGTTCAGGCACTCATGCTATAGTGATAGGGGGATTTTTAAGTGGACAGTCAGAAGGATCTGTGGACGTCTCCAGCCATTCCCTGAATCTTTGTTGGCTTCGTTGTTTCATATTTAATTTTTATTTTTAAGCATACAGAGCATTTTAAAGTGATTTAGTCATGTACTACGTTGGAACAACTGACTGGAAACTTTTTTAAAAAAATGTTATTGCTGTTTTGATTTCCAATCACAATTAGATGTTATGTGCCCAGCTATATAAGAATGGATTCTATTTGATATGCGTTACATACGTATCTTTATTAAAAAATGTGTTTGCTATTCTAAACATACTGTTTAGATTGGCCAAAAGCTATAATTTCACAGCTTCTGATTGACTGTTATGTTCAGTTACATTAAAGTTTTCCTACAGTTTCAAATTTTTTTAATAACACAGTTTGGGATTACATCCGTATGCACACGCAAGTCCAGGAAAGCGGTTGAATCTAAAACTCGGCCTAAACCACTCAACTATGTTACCCTTACACATGTTGAGTAATAACTTTGATACTGATTCTGCAAACATTTCAGGGCATGCTTAACTTTACCACTACTTAACATCGCCCATAACTGCCTGCAGGTTTATGGTCTTACTATTATGCAATTAGTTCAGTGAATTTCAATGAGCCTATTCTGAGAAGTTAGGCACTACTTTTGTGTGAATTGAGATTCAGAATAAGGCTCATTCTTGATTGATTCACTAGTTTAGTATATTTTACGGTTCTGAACTACAGTCACACTGAAAATTTGGCAGGAGAATTCAACCTGCCATACATACCTTCTTAGTACACAATGTTAGGTCTTACCATTAATCTTTTGAAAAGCTATCTAAAAAATGAATATTTCTTGGAGAATAATGCTGACTATTGCTTCATACTACTTCTGCAACAGAAGTGAAGGGTAGGAAGAGGAAAATGCAAATTCAGAAAGAGTATTGACTAACTTGAAGTCCAAGCTGTACAGTTATCTGCAAAAATATTATGATCAAGTTACCCCCCACACCAATGCTTTTCTTAAGTTATTTACAAAACACCTCACTTGCAAAGATTTCCAAGACCTTTGTCTAGCATCTTTGGTATACTTCTAGTAATGTGAAGACCCTTCTGTAACAGCTTGACTAAACCTGTACCTATCCCAGAAAAGAAAAACAAAGATAAAAGTTAAACACATATATCACTACACTAAAACAGAAACCAGAACCAATGGACTTAAGCGAAGTCAAACAATCTTTGCTCTTATTTAACTGAAAAGGCCATGAAACAATGAAAAAACTGACTAACAAGGAATCAAATATAAATAGTCAAGAATAGGAATGAATACTTTTTGAGTTAGACACATGATGCCTCTAATAAACCATAAACACTTCTTAGCAAACTATGTGAACTATAAACTATAAATAAATAAATAAATCTGTTAGTCTTTAAAAGTGCCACAGGACTCTGTTGTCTTCCTACAATAGACTAACACGGCTACCCCTTTGGTATGTGAACTATGTATGTGAGCTATGTTTCAAAATAATAAGCTCAGCCTCTTCTTACAATTTTTTGTTCTTGCTTAGGATACATGTTGATAAAGACAACAAACTTCATTTTCCAGAATAAATAGGAGATCTTAATTAATCAAGTTAATTTTTTCTGTGTTGCCACAATTTGCAGGTCTCATGAATTTAGGAGTGCAAATCTGCTGATCAGAGAAGTCAAAGGAGGTTTGTAAAATTAAATTATAATGGATTAAAACATAACATTTAAATACAGACTGTTTTAATTTTACGTATGACTCAGCACCAAAATTTAATCAACTATTAAAAAATTATGTAACCAAAAGTTTGGGGGGTTAAGTTCAAAAGAGAACATAAACATACTCAAAAATGTGAAAATAATTTAGTATGTTTCTATATATACACCAATAGTTAGTATATAAAGATGGCTACTTTACAACTAAAAATGTGGGCCTACAAAAAGTATTAAATATGCTCAGAACAACACACTAGCCTTTTTATTATACATAGATATTCTTCTGATCTTAAATGCCAAGTCTGTTGAACAAGACTTTCATCAATGAAATGGTGTTATTTAATGACTTAATGGAGAAAGACCATTAGCTTACAAAATAGCGTCGGTCTGTCTAACTAGAAAACAAGCAAAATTATCCCTGTGGGATAAAAGGAAGGCTAGTTGGGGAGAGAAGAGAGGAAATATGAAGTACATAAGTAGGGATCTGACATACTGAAGAAAGCAAGACAAAAGCAGAAAATGTACCTTTCATGCATGCAGGCTCTCTCCATATCTCTGAATAACATCATCCCACTGTTCATTACAGCGGTCTTCACAAAAACTATCCACACAGCATAAACTGGTCGAAGTCCAAGTTAGTGACTTCAACTTCTCCATATTAATAAAGTAACAGAAGCAATACACAGAGAAGAGAGATGGACAATGGAGTGAGTTAGATAGTTGGTCAAACCTCCCACTGCTAACAGTTTGTGAAGATACCTCACAGGAACCCAAGAAATTAGATGCAGCAGACTTGCACTGTTATTTCATAGTGTCCTCAACGCTGGCTAGTTCTACATTAAGGAAAAGATTGCATTCTCTTTCAGTTATAAACATTGACAAGTACACATCAGGATTTTATCATATCTCCAACAGAATGGCACCATAAGACTCAACCTAGTCACAACAAATATTTCAAGTTGTACTGAACAGATTCATCATCCCTTTGCTAATAAAACAGTTGATAAACATTATAATTAAGTTCCAAAGGGGTAGCCATGTTAGTCTAAGTCAGCCAAACAAACCAGGAGTCCTGTGACACTTTTAAAGACTAACATACAAAAAATAAATAAATTTGTTAGTCTTTAAAAGTGCTGCAGGACTCCTTGTTTATTATAATTAAGAAAATTAAAGGGATAATTAAATAAAAAAACTGAATGAAAGACGTATTTAAAAAGTTTCCGCAAGTTAAAAAATGTTAAATTCCTGTAAGAAATCATCTTGCATATTCTGATCTATTTTCTGATACATGAGCTGTTCAGTCAAGAACTTAAGAAAAGGTCAAATCTGCATCAATGGCCTCGCCAAGAATTTCTTGAAAAAAGAAATAAGGACGGGGGGAAGGGAAAGAGAAGTAGTCACGAGACCAAGAAACCAGTAAACCAACATCTACAGTTAAATAAAAGTTAAAAGCAATGTGCAATGCAGACTCACCATAAAACTTTTAGATACAAAAACAACATTAATCAATGTTTTGCAACTAATTTTAAATACAGAGGATTAGCAGAACAAAAAACATTTTTCCTTTCCGGTGCAGTTTGGTAAATTTTATTTTATTCAGAAAGTCAATATGGTTATTTAAAGCAAGTTTTCTAAGTTCTAATCCTTCATCACATTCAAAGAATTTGTTTTCATTAAGACCAGGCACACACAATCGTTTCTGCTGAATAAAAAGTACATAGAAAAACACACAACTACTGTTGCCTCTATAAAGTTAGAAGAAAATTCCACTGTTGTCTCAAGACATCCAATATGTGCTCAAGGCTGGCAATTGCTGCTGTTAAGAGTGACATCTGAACCCTTAAGTAACACTTATTATGTTAAGCCATTTGACAAATGAAAACACCAAATGTAATTTCTTACTGACCCTGTTGCCACTCAAGATTTCTAACAAGTTCATGTGGAATTGTAACTCTTCCTCTCTTCCAGCAGGAGGAAGCAAGCTCTCTGAATGGGACTGGTATAAGCCTAAAGGCCAACTGAAGAGCTTCAATACTAGTTCCTTTATACTTTGCAACTAACCAACACTGCATGACATAAAAGGTCTCTAATTCAACTGATTTAAATGCAACTGTGCTTGAACCAAATTCGATACTCTATGCAAAAAGAATTGAGTTTATTTTCAGATTCTGCACAGTCAGTGAAGTATTTTAACGCCAATGCCCTTGATAAAGACAAGTTCTGTTTTTAAAAAAAGAACGAGATAGCATTGGTAATTGCCTGCTACAAGTTCAGTGGCAGTTCTGCCACAAGCTGAAAATAAGGGACTTCACATGAGTGCAATACACAGGGGGGAGACTATCAAAGCCATGAGCACCATTCTGTTTCTCCCATTTCTCTGGTAAGAAATAAATTACATTGAGTCTATACCCAGCATAGCTTACGTTTGCCAGCACAAGTAGCTGCCTGTCATATATGGGGGGTAGAGTAGGCAGAGTCAAGGTTTTGTCCCTCTCCCCACTTTTGCAAAAGTTGATTGAGAGAGGGCATAATAGCTCAGTGAGGCCTGCTTCCCTTTCCACACTTCTACCATGATGCAGGTTGCTGGTACAGTGGCATGAGGGGATGCCTTATTAGTTGAACCCCAAATGTGGCCCTGAAAGAATAGCACTATTAAGTATTGCTCTGCACTAAAGAGTGTCCCTGAAATTCCTGTGAGGAACATATCCAGAATAGCTAACAGTAAGTGTAACAATCAGTCTGAGCTATATCTTTGAGGAGAGTCAGATTGAATTAATTACACTGGAATATTGAAACAAATGTTTTAACTGGCAAATTCCAGTACAGTTTTTTTAAGACTAAATGCATCCTTAAAAGATCAAGAAATATTAAAAGTAGTTAAGTTGTGAGTAATAAAAACAAACACACTTAGCAAATACATTTCTCTCTTCTGCTAGGTTCAAGGGTATGACATTCCTACAGGAGTCCAGAGCACTGTGTAGCAGAGGGAAGGGGATGAGACAGGAAATGGGGGGCAGAGGCATCTTCCCTCTAGCAGAAGGCTGACTATAAAATCATCAAATAGTTCTTTTCCCCCTCCTTAAGCTTAACTGATCCCATTGGCCCCTCTCCAACAGGTAAAGGTTCATTTCTGAAGCCCTCAGATAAACACCTCTATCCTCAGGCACTGTCCCAAGCCAAACTATTTTTTACTAATTCTAAGGTAAGTTATGGGAGTTTTGCCCTACAGAGTAGAATACTAATTCACAGGACCAGCCTCATACAAAATCAATAGGTCAGGTGGCTAATACTGAGCATATGTACAGCCAGGAACCCAGCGGGAGCGGAAGTTAGCCTGGGCCCTTGGAGGCAGTTCTGGGCCCTTGGAGGCAGTTCTGCAGGTCTCCCTTGATAAGGAGCCAAGGAAAAACACATGTTGCATGGCCAATCAGTTGGGGTCATAGCCAGCATATCTAAATATATAATCTCCTTGACAAAAGAGAGTCATCATAGAATCATAGAGCTGGTCCACTCCCACTAAATCATCCCAGCCAGGGTTTTGTCTAACCGGGCCTTAAATATCTCCAAAGGCGGAGATTCCACCACCTCCCTAGGTAACCTATGTTGCACTCATGTGAAGTCAGAATGGAGGGAAGGATGGGACCTTTGAAGGAATTTTTTTTAATGTGATTTAAGTGTAAAGAGTAAAAGCAGCTCTATGATTCTATGGGTAGAATCTCGACCTACCCAGCTGTAACTTGAAACCATTGCTCCTTGTTCTGTCCTCTGTTACTACTGAGAACAGCCTAGCTCCCTCCTCTTTGGAGCACCCCTTCAAGTAGTTGAAGGTTGCTATCAAATCCCACCTCAGTCTTCTCTTCTGTAGACTAAATAAGGTCTTTGTCACAATGGATCTTAAGGGAGCTGTAGGTGAGGCTGCATAGAAAGGGCTGAATTCTATATTTCTATCATAGAATCTGAGTCACATCCATGAAGCGAGGAAGAACCAGCCAGAAGTGAGCAATGGTAGAGGTAAAACAATCAAGACGAGACAGTTGTGATTATACAAAAGATTTTTTTAAATGACGCTCTGCACAAGTGGCAAAGACCTACACAAAGGAGTGGGCTACGTTCCTGCGGTAGAGAAAAAATCATTTTAAACATCACAACCAGCTCTGAGGAGAGATTTTAGGAGGACCAAGGTTTAGAATCTAGACAAAGGACTTGGGGTGAGTAGCTTTGACAATTCATTCTATTTTTCTAAACCCAAACTACTGTTTTATTACATGATAGACCAAATACTATAAAGAAACAGCTGCTGAAGAAGATGACATTGACCGAGATGTGTAATACATTTTTCTAATTATTTTAGATATCTTTCAGCATATAGGGAGGGAGCTTAAAGCACCACCCTATATAGAGGATTATAAAGGTTCAATCTCAGATGTGTCACTTTTCTGGATGATTTCAGACCCCTTTCAGTCTCCTCTTTGTTAACGGGCATTCCTCCCCACCCCCTTCAACTGTGCTCTGGATCCTGCCCAAAAGAGTCTATCTTATTTTACATAGTGAAATAGCTGTGAGACAGACATGTTGCTGTAGATTTAAAGAAAGCCCGTGGTAAAAGCCTCTTTTGATAAAAGAAAGTCTCACTCAGACTTGAGTTGGCAATTATGAGTCAGTGTTCTAATGCTCCTTTTTTGGCAACCTCCTAAAGAAAGTTGACAGTAAAGGTGGCTACGAGATAAATTTAAGTCTGGATTCAGTGCAGGACAATGATTAACCCCCATGGATAAGAAATGACTGTTTTTGTTTGTTTTATTGGATACTTCAGACTTTCCCGCTCCTGTCAAACACTAGATTAGACATCGCTAATGGCCAATCCTCAATTATTGCTGAGTGCCTTTTGTACTGGGATCCCAACAAGGCTCTACTGGGCATTAAACAATGAAGAGAACCTCCACTGCTAAGCAAATCTCCCCCAAGTAGTGCAATCCACAGCAGAATACAAAATTCCTTTGTCGGTCCAGAAGACAGAAGAGGAAGAGTAAAGAAGGGAACAATGATGGTAATCTTGTCCCTGTAACACTGAGGGTAAGCGGCACTGTCAATGTGGGATCTGTCTCCAGTCATATTTACAGAATAAAAACAAAAACAATTTCCCCAGGGGAGAACACACTGTTGCAAAAGGCTCTACTGCATACAGTCAAAGAGGATGCAGGCATCTGTTTTCCACCTCATAGGAAGAGATACTCGGGAAGGAGTGATTAGTTAGCAAGCACAGCAACAAGAAAGATTTCATATTTTATCATAACTATGAAAAAATGGAACCCTGCCCCATTCAGCTGGATTAAGCAGGAATATTCACTTATTAGGGCTTCTGTGCCAAGCATTAAAGCCAAGAGAAGCTTTCTCAACTTAGCTTTTGAGTTTTTCCTCAGAAAGTGTTTACTCTTTACACTTAAATCACATTAAAAAAAATTCCTTCAAAGGTCCCATCCTTCCCTCCATTCTGAAAATTTGTAAATCTGAAATTCTAGCCATTTTTAATTAACAATTCACAACTCTGAAACCAAGTCATAATTTGCAGTTGACTTAAAGGCAGCTGAAGTAAGAATACCTATAAAAGTTTAAAGTGCCAAGACCTGTGTCTGATGCTACAACAACTCACTTAACACTCAAATTCAAGACTCCTTTCCAGCCTGAACACACAGATACAGGAGAGTGTACATCTGAAATTCATATACATGCAAAGAATCAGGACTTTCTTCCCCTCTTACTGCTACTGAATTACCCACTTCTAGGATGCTGAATTTGACGCTACTGAAAGCATCGCATCATACTGATCAGTCTGAAATAGAGCTACCCCTAATATAGTCATCTCAGCGAAACAGGAATGGAGCCAACAGTTGGTTGGTTTATAAGGTTTATAATCAATAAAAATATTTCTCTCATTTCCACATCCTTTCCCCACAATTCAAGAAAGACCAAATAAGGAATAGTTACCTAAAATTTACATCAGTAGATAGATTATAATATGGTTTTTGCAAAACCTAACAGCTAATACAACTGTAGTGGTACTTATGGAAAGAACCAATTTTCTAAACATACTACATGGGATTAGTGCAAGAATGTAAGCTCTTTGGGGCAGGGACTATCTTTGTCTGGTGTCTGTCCATGACTATGACTCGTAGGTGCAACAGGAATACAAATAAATAAAATAGCAACAGTGTTCTATATGCTGAACAGACTTGCAGACTTGTATGCAAGGGTGCATTTCTAAAATGTTTTGAGTAAGATTTTGTTCTCTCAGCTAATGTATTTTCATTCACCTTTGGTCTTATATATTGGGGAGATGTTTGTTTAAGTAAAGAAAAATATTGGCAGTACTAGTTTTGGGGGGGGGGGTTTACATAAAAAGTGAAATTATTGAAAGATCTACAACCCCCAAAGACTTTATTTTAGAACATTAATATGTATAGGATTCCTAATTACATTGATGGTTTGAGGAAAAATGATCACACTACTCTGAACACAATACAGGTCAAATATACACAAAAAGCTATATATTAGATTATGTTCAATGATCCCCAACTACCAAAAAAGCATTCTTAACCTCACACTATCGGATCCATCTCTACTCCTTGAAATTTAGACAATGAGAGCCTCAAGAAATGCCTTCTATCATCTCCAGTCAGTTTGCCAGATGACTGCACCCATTCTGCTCTGATTAAGCTTTACCAACTATGATTCACATATTTAACACATCAAGACCGGGCTACTGTAACTTTCCTTACCTAGGCTGAGAAACAAAGCCCTCCAGAAATTTGATGCTGCAAGTGCAACAAATGTTACCATGGGGTCTTACGGTCTTGCTTCTTGTCCTCCATCATTGACAGAGCCAATTAAAGGGCCACATTCTGATCTTTAAGGCACTCAATGGGCAAAGTTCAACCTAACTAAGGCTATGTCTACACTTGCACTTTCAAGTCGACTTTAACTAAGTCGACTTAGTGCGTCTACACTTAAAATTAAAGTCGACTTAAAGGAGAACTTACAAAGTCGACCTACAGCGTCCACACTGGATGCTCTAGGTAGACTTTGTGGGGCTAGGGGGACCTTGGGTAGGTCCATGGTGGCAGGGGGGGCACCCTTGTGTACAATGGGGTAAAGGGGGACAGGGACCCTGGCAGGGCATGTGGGCAGGGTGTGACGCTGTCTGGATTTAGGGAAGCATTTATGATATTATTTTCAATGGATATCTCATAAATGCTATAAGCCATAGACTATGTCATGTTTGGTATCGATAGAAAGGTAGTAATTTGCTGGGAATGATTATATAGTTTATGTCTAGGAATTCTATTTCGATTAGAAGTTAAAATTTGGTGTTATATCTATACTTTAACTTACGTTAAACCACTGCGTCCTTAATGTTTAGGAATGTGCCAGGACAATGGTCCCAGGGAGCTACCTGATGAACCATTAAGGACATAAGGAATACAACCATTGTGTCCTTAATGGCTCATCAGGTAACTGCCTGGGACCATTGTCCTGGCACATTCCTAAACATTTAGGACACAATGGTATTAACGTAAGTTAAAGTATAGATATAACATCAAATTCTAACTTCTAATCGAAATAGAATTCCTAGACATAAACTATATAATCATTCCCAGCAAATTACTAGCTTTCTATTGATACCAAACATGACATAGTTCCTATGGATTATAGCATTTATGAGATATCCCTTGAAAATAATATCATAAATGCTTCCCTAAATCCAGACAGTGTCACACCCTGCCCACATGCCCTGCCCTTTGGGGGGCATGCCAGGTTCCCCTTGTGCCCCCCCCTGGCAGGGAGGGCATTGGTGTAGTCCTGGGGTAGCCCTAAGTCGACTTAGGGCTACCCCAAGGCTACACTGGCTTAATTCAACTTTAAAAAGTCGAATTAAGCCTTAGGTCGAGTAGAAAGGTGGTTTAATAAAGTCGACTTTATTTTGCTTAAGTCGACTTAAGCAAGCTGCTTAAGTCGACTTAAGCAAAGTGTAGTGTAGATGCAGGGCCAATTAAGTCGACTTAAGCCAAGCTTAAGTCGACTTAATTTACCAGTGTAGATGCAGCCTAAAAGACTTACCTGAACAAAGACCAGAAAATCTTAAATAACCAATGAGGTGCAAGGACAAGAACCAATCAGTTATCTATTTTTTCCACCACCAGCCACTGGAAAGGCAGCAGACCCAAGCAGCAGCACAGAAGCAGCAGCCCCCTGACTCAGTTAGGCATGCTCTCCTGGTCGTATTTCATAGATTCATACATTCCATGGCCAGAACGGACCATTGTGTTCTAGGCTGACTTCCTGTATAACACAGGCCATAGAGCTTCACCAAAATAATTCCTAGAGTATATTTTTTAGAAAGCCATCCAATTTTGATTGAAAAATTGTTGGTGATGGAGAATTCATCGCAATGGCTAATTACTCTGATCATTAAATTTTACACCTGATTTCCAGCCTGAATTTGTCTAGCTTTAGCTTCCACCCATTGGATCATGTTATGCTTTTCTCTGCTAAACAGAAGAGCTTAATATCAAATATTTGATCACCATATAGAGATTTATATAGACTGTAATCAACTCACCCACTAACCTTCTCTTTATTAAGCTAAATGGTCTGAGCTCAAGTCTCTCATTATAAGGCAGGTTTTTTAATCCTTTAATCATCTTGTGGTTCTCTGAACCCTCTCCAATTTATCAACATCCTTCCTGGATGGTGGGCACCAGAACTTGGCACAGAATTCCAGCAGTGGTTATACCAATACCAAAAACAGAAGAAAAATAACCTCTCTGCTCCTATTCAAGACTCCCATATTTATGCATCCAAGGACTGCATTAGTCTTTTTGTACAGTGTTGCAGTGGGAGCTCATGTTCATATAATCACCACAATTACTCCCCAGGATAGAGTCACCAACCTGTATAGTCTACATTCTTTGCTCCTAGATGTACACATTTACATTTAGCCATAGTAAAATGCATACCATTTCCTTGCACCCAGTTTACCAACTGATCCAGACTGCCCTACATCAGTGTCCCATCCTCTTCATTATTTATCACTTCCTCAAATTTGTATGTCATCTACAGATTTTATTAGTGACAATTTTATGGGTTTTTTTCAGGTCATAAATAAATGTATGTAGTATTGTGTATTATAAAGCTGGTTAAGAATGAAATTACCATCCTTAGAAAATTGAGATTTTGAAATTTGGTTTTGTTCCAACGCAGGATAAAAAAAAGGCAAAATTTCAATTTTTTTTTTTTGTGAAATGAAATATTCCAAAAATATTTCTTTTGATAAACTTAAAAGGTGTCATTGACTATGGTATTAACTGTTATACAAAAATCAAAACATTTCAGTAACTGCATATTATAAGTTATCATGTAAGTTGAAACAAAGCATTAACATTACCAAATGTTCCCATAAAAGTTTCAATGAAATAGATACATTTCCATGAAATATTCTTATTTTGTCAATTCAGCATTTTCTGATGTGAAACTCAATTGTGTGAAATATGTTAACTAATTCTAGTTTATTAAAGAAGTGCTTGTGCCTATATTCAACAGAGACAAGCCATAAGGGCAAGAGCACTGAAACATTAAAAAAATTGTATATTCACAATTAGCTAAATCCTCTAATCCTACTTCAAGAAAAATTGCTACTAGTTTTGGAAATTTTCCCCAAGAAAGGACAGCCAGATTTGATTCAATAGAAGCAGTTCTAGATTCCTTATTGTACAGATGACATTTACTGAGTTCAAGAGTATCTGCCTTTTTTTTTTAAAAAAAAATAGATTTAAGTTAGCAGTTTAGGTAAAAACTGTAACCTAAATTACACTTACTGTTATTTCATTAAGCTTATCCTAAACAATTTACCTTAAATAACAGCAATTTACCTTAATAATGAAATATTAATGTTGAGTGATCATTATAGTTCTCTGATGTAGGTTTTCTCAGAAAAATAGATACAGAATACAGGAATTCGCTACATGTAAAAAAAGTAGTAGTAACCCAAAGGGGGATTCCAAAAAATTATCATTTTATTAATGTGTGTGAGAAGGAAGGAATGGACTTGGAGAGTCAATTGAAGTTGGGGAAGGGAGAAGCGGTAGATTTTAAATAACTCACTTGAAATTGGACTTTCAAGAACCACTAACATCTTTAATTTTTTTTTAAAACAAGCTACATAATACTGTGATAGGAACTCTGGAACATCTATTTACTTTGCTTAAAAGCACCAATTTTTATGGTACAGGAAGTAATGTTCATAGCACCCTAGGACTATGTATGTCTTCCTGCCACAAAAAGAAAATAATGAGATCACCATTATGAGGTGTGCCTCAGAAACGCACAGATACAGCATGATGACACATTAGTTGCACATAACATTAGCAAAATAAGCTCTTATGATTTATAATATTTTAAAATATTATAGTACACTTCATTAGCTTTGCAGTCTTTAACCAGGCTCACCTAACAAGACAGGCAAGTTTGGATTATACAATATGTAAAACAAGCCTTAAAGCTAACGTAGTAGGACAAGTTGAAACACTGGTTAAATTAGTTAAATCTTTCTGCACCTGAAGGTAGCCTCTTTACTTATTCCCACTAAGAACTATCATAGGTTGTCTTAATATCTAACCAGTTATCACCCTCTCTAGCTCTTTTTTTCTGGATAGTCTGTTGGGAGAGTAGCAACAAAATAGCTGTAGTAATATACAGGATCTGCAGATTTTCTGGATCCCTTTCAGCCTGGCTTTAGGCCCCATTATAACATGCAAACAGAACTTTTGTGGGCTAAGATGTGTTGCCAGTTCCGGCAGAAATCAAGCATCAGTTCTGAATATTTTAGCCCTATCATCAGACTTCAACACATTGGTCGATGTTGACACATATGTAAACGCTGGCAGGTGTAGATGAGTTACTCAAATAGTTCTCTCATGACTCCGCAGGGTTGTGTGGGTGACTTTGGTTGGGTTCCCACAGCTCTCTCCTCTTTTCACCACAAATTCTGTTCTGTTATTCCTCCTCTTCAATGTATATTTGAGACCTCTGAAGTAGACAGCATGGGTTGTACTGCCACTAATGTGCAGAAAACACAAAACTAAGTCTTTCTTTCCATCAGACCTGGCTGACATAGTCAGTCACTTCTCTGAATGTCCCCCTTAGACTGAAACTGTAGGGATGGCTAGTTGACTGAGGCCCAGTCTAGAGACGATAGAGGTGATGCTAAGAGATGCATCCAGAGGAGACCGTAGAGTTAACTTATGTCTCCCCAACATAGAGGACCGTGACCTGAAAACCTCAGGCTGCCGTAAGACAGAACGGGGATATTTAGAGGTACAGAGAGTCTCCGGGTTCAACAAAAGAATGTAATGTAATGTCTCTAATGAAAGCTTGGTCTACACTCATCATCATCATAATCATTGCAAGATGTATGGATGATAATATGTGAGAGTTGTGTGTATATATGTGCACGTGCACACACACATACATAAAATTATGTTTTCTGGGTCTGCAGTTAAAGCAGGTCACTGAAAAGTCCCATGAATTGATACAAACTCCTCCAGACAGGGTGTGGGAGACACTTATCTCCAAAGTAGACCATTATATATTGCATGTCATATAATAGGAGTCTAAGTTGAATGCTAATGAAGACCTGAGGGAGACTTCAGAAGAGTAACAGGAAGAAGTAAACAGTGGAGGAGGGAACCCTATCTTATCCTATCTTGAGAAGAACATAAAAGGTCAGTTCTGATATATTTTGGGATGCAAAGAAACACTCTGACATCCTGTACCTAAGAAGTAAACTGACAGCAAGTTTGCTTCAGGAGAAGGGATCTCAACCAGACTAGGCTAAAAAAGCTGGAGAAAACTTTGGGTGAGCTATCCCAGTCCGAAGAAGTTTAACGCTCATTAAGTTTATGATTTAGAATGCATGTTATGATGACATTTTATATATAACCCGATTTCTCCTACCTCTCACAGTGATCTTATTTGAATCCCTATTCTTTGTTAAATAAATTTCCTTTTGTTTTACCATAACTGAACACAAATGCGAAACACAGGGTCAGTGGTCTAAGGTAAAACTGATAAACTGGGATTCCTTTGGGAACAGAGAAAATCTGGGATTTCTCTTAGTATTCAGTGACCAGGGGGACAATTTGAAGGAACTCAGGAACACAATTGCATTATTGTCAATGTATAAGGCAAAGGCAGGGCTGATGTAGCCCAGAGGAAGATGGATGAGTGGCTGACAAGCCAGTAATGCTAGGAAGCGAACAGCCAGGTAGGCAGAGGGTAACAAACTGAATCTCAGCCTTGGGTGCTCAAAGAAGAGTAATAAGGGCTTGCTGCAAAATCTGCAATCAAGGGATCTTGTTGGATCCAAAACTTAGGCATCTAATTCCCTCCTTAGGCACGTCTGAAAATCCCCCTAGGAACCTATCTGCATGTTTAGGCACCTCAATATCTTTGTACACACTTCCGGGCAGGAACTATGGGCCAGATTTTCAATCTAGAAAGAAAAGACAGTTGAAAGGTTGAGAAAGATATTAAACACACAAGCCATGTAATAAGAGAGATGACAGGCACACATCTTATTTTTCACAAGTTAGCTTGTGGATTTTTTTCCCTAAATAATGTTAAATGTACTGAAGTCCCCTGCACAGCAATAACCACTTTCTATACCAATGCCTTGGCATCCCTCCTTCCCCTTCCCTACATATGTAGAACAGGTTCACTCTCATAATAAACATATTAAATCGATAAGACCACCAACCAAGCTTCTTGCGTAAGCTACAGAAGAGAGGAGTCTTGAGGAAAGATTTTAAATGAGACAATGAGAGCTTTACAAGCTCAAAAGGTCACTTCATGCTCAGGACAAATCTGCTAGAGCAGACAAGATAGGCGGCAGAGCAATAAGATACAAAGTTGAATAAATAGTGAAGGTAGAGTTAGGAAAGGCATTAAATATAACTGCAAGAAGCTTGAATTTGATAAAGTGTAGGAATCCCAGTGACAGTAGAAAAAATATTTTTAATTAAAGTGTTTTATTGAAATTAGATATTTTATTTAAATAGATTTTTAAAAACAAATCTGTATAAAATTGAATTTAAAGTTATGACAACCTATGTTAAGACCTATTAAAATATTTTCAATTAAATTAAAAAATATTCAAGCAGTATGTTTACTACCAAAGGTTGAAAGAAAGTCATACCACCAAAATGGCAGTAGTCACTGGCTAAGCACCCAGAACCAGAGTTGGCTGAAGTGCGAAATCAGCTTTTGATAGCAGTAGCCTCTTCTGCAGCTGCAGAGAATTATTTTTATTATTATTTCAGTTTATACAGCTAGCTCACTCAATGTTGAGAAACTAACCAGGAATTAACAAACAAACATCTCCAAAGACTGATGATGGGACACCAGAGGAGGAGGGCTCTGAGTTACTACAGAGAATTCTTTCGCAAGAGTCTGGCTGGTGGGTCTTGCACACATGTTCAGGTTCCAACTGATCATCATATTTGGGGTCAGAAAGGGTTTTCCCTGCAGGTCAGATTGGCAGAGACCCGGAGGGGGGGAGGGGACCTTCCTCTGCAGCATGGGGTACATATATCTGGTTTTTGCCAGACAAGTCCTCCTTTTTCCTATATAAAAGCTGTGTCCAGCCAGCTTTTTTTGATGTCCAGGGAAAGCCCCCTCCTCGCAGCGTGGCAGTTCCCCCCAGTCCTCCTGTTCCCTCCCCTCTCCCAGCGTGGCTGCTGAGCCGCAGAGAGCTGTTCAGGGGCTGGATTCAGACCCTTTCAGCTGAGGAGGGGGCTGATGAAGGGGCTGCAGGACCAGGGCAGGGGTTGGGGAAGGGAAGCCCCCAAGGTAGGGGCTGGGAGAGGAAGGGGATCCTGCAGGGAAGGGGCCCACAGCAGGCGCACGCTGCTCGGGGAGGGAACCTACTGGCAGCGCTGCTGGGGTGATGAGCCTGGGGTGGAGTTTTAGGAGGCTGTGGGGCCTCCCTTTAGGCCAGGGCGGGGCTGCAGCCCCATAAGCCTTAATCTGGCCCTGGGCTCCTCCCCTAGCAAGAGCTCCCCAAACCTCCCTGGCCTCTCAGTCATGGCACAGAGCCCTGTAACCCCTTCATCCCATTCATAGCCCCCCAAACTCCCACTCACTACCCAGAGCCCCACTCACTACCACCCCAAGTCCCCACATCTTCCTGATTCTGCCCTCACTGCCCATAGCCCCCACAATCCCCACCCATAGCCCCCAAACTTCCTGACCCCCATCATTCCCACCCACAGCCCCCAAACCTCCTACCCCCCATCATCCTCACCCACTGCCCTCAAACCTCCTGACCCCCCATCATCCCCACCCACTGCCCCCGTCATCCCCACCCACTGCCCCCAAACCTCCTGACCCTCCATCATCCCCACCCATAGTCCCCAAAGCTCCTGACTTCCTGTCATCCTCACCCATGGCCCCCAAACCTCCTGACCTCCTGTCATCCTCACGCATGGCCCCCAAACCTCCTGACCCCCCGTCATCCCCCCCATGGCCCCCAAACCTCCTGACCCCCCCATCATCCCTACCTATGGCCCCAAACCTCATGACCCCCCCATCATTCCTACCGTTTGCCCCCAACCTCCCTGACCCCCCACTCACTGCCCAGAGCCCCCCATCACCTCCTCTCCAAAGTATCCTCTTTTTTCAACCTTCAAATATGGTAACCCTAGTACAGAGTCACATGCAGATTTAAACTAGTACAAATGATGGATTCCTTATATCTTGAAGTTTATAAATCATGATTTGAGGATTTCAGCAACTCCATCAGAGGTTAGGGGTCTAGTACAGGCTGTGTGGGCAAAGTTTGGTGGCCTGAAATGTGTAGATGGTCACATTAGATCAGTGGTTCTAAACCTGGGATATGCATACTCCTGGGCGTACAGAACGGCCTTCCAGGCTGTACATCGACACATCTAGATATTTGCCCAGTTCTACAACAGGCTACATAAAAAGCACCAGAGAAGTCAGTACAAACTAAAATGTAATAGACAATGACTTGTTTATACTGCTCTATATACTACAATGTAAACACAATATTTATATTGCAATTTATAATTATATGGTAAAAATGAGACAGTAAGCAACTTTTCAGTAATAGCATGCTGTGACACTTTTATATTTTTATGTCTGATTTTGTAAGCAAATAGTTTTTAAGTGAAGTGAAATCTGAGGGTATGCAACACAAATCATACTCCTGAAAAGGATACAGTAGTCTAGAAAGTTTGAGAGCCACTATATTAGACGATCATGATGGTCCCTTTTGACCTTAAAGTCTAAACAAACAAACAAAACAAGAAAGCTTGTTTTCCTCTCCCAATCTATGAATAAAATTAAGATCTGAGAGGATGAGATCTACCAGTTCTAAAATCTTGAAGGACACTGTGACAAGAAACAATCAGTTTAATTCATGAAGTACAGATAATATTTTCTTTGTTTACTAAAGTTACTTGTAAATGCAAAACATGTTCTGATAAACTTTCTGATATATGCTGTACATTAAAATTAGTTTTATTTAACTAATGAAAATTTTAGAATACTGTTTTGTGCATTTTAATTGAATTCTAATTTACATACAAAGACAGCTTGACATAAATCACAAGTAAAAATTACTCTACTAAATAAAAATGCATCATTCAACATTTTCTAAACATAATAAAAATATAAAAATTAAGGAATTAAGAAATGTAATAAATGTAAATTAAGTTATATAATACTTAAATAAATATGTATAGACACAAAGTATCCTCCTGGCTAGCAAAAGCACCAAATTTAGCGTTACTGCTATAATAAGTTGCAAATCAACATGTTTTAATGGTTACCAACCACAGGCAATCAACCTTACATTAGGAAAGTAATTTAGAAGTACAAATGCAAAACATGTTTAAAATTGATCATTTAAATCAAGGTTTCCTGCTTGCTGATTTAAATTATGATTAAAGCCAGTGATATAAATCAACACACCCTGCTTTCAGTGTTGGGATTTGAAATGAAGATTTTATGAAATGGCTAGCAAGCCATTAGCAGCTGTGTTTTCTATGGACTGAAGAGGGACAGTGTGAGTGATAGCAAGGCCAGTAAGAAGGTAACAGAAATGAAGAAGAGAGGAGGATCAAAACGAAAATTTCGGCAGCGTGCACAAAGGAAAAGTTCGGTCTTAAAAATAGTTATGAATTGTCACTTGACAAAAGTTAGATCTGCATTGACAATGGAGAACTAAATCAGTGGTTTTCAACCAGTGTGCTACTGTGCCATGAGAACTGACCAAGTATGCCATGAAATTTTGTACAAAGGTAATGAAAAGCAATGTAAAATAAACCTTGTTTCATCTTAAACAATATTCTAGCCAACCAAAATTACAACTCATAAAACTTGTGAAAATTAATCATGAAATAGAAAGTGAGGTATTGGTCTTTCAATTCTAAAACATGAACATTCTAAATGTAGGTGGCCAAAGGGCAAAATTGAGATGACGTATTTTTTTTCCAATGGATTTGAAACATTAATGCATTTGATCCTTCTTTAGCTTATTGTATGCACCATGCTGCAAACCACTCTAGTAAGACGGTGACCATAGTAAATGTAAGTAAATGTGACGTTTAAAATCAATTCAGCTGAAAAAAGAGGGTATGCCATGGAATTGTTTGTCTCATTGAAGTGTGCTGTATTACTAAAAAGGTTGGGAACCACCGAAAGAGATGATGACCCTGGGTTCATGGGCCTTAGTGACATGAAAGATGGTGGGAAGTTTAATTTGATGGTAAAACATTCACAAGGACAAATCAGAGAAGTCAACTCAGATGCAGGGTTGGTTGGCAGGTTAGACATGGAGTGCTATATGTATGTGCCACCAGCACAGAGATTGTAGATGAAACCATGTGAGCAGCTAAGGTAAAACAGAGACGGGGTTGGGAAGGGAGAGGGATGGACAGAGTGAGAGAGATGGCACCCCCATGGAAAGTGAGAGAAAGAAGGAAATTCATCCACTGGAAGAGACACTAAAAGAGTTACCAGAAATGTAGGAGAAAGAGGACCATGTCACAGTTGCCTATGGAAGACTAAATAAAAAGCAGAAATGTGATCAACCATTTCCAAAGAGAAGCACAGATGGCAAGGAAAGAGAAAATAAATACTGATCCAGAGATTTGGCCAGGAAGAAGTCACTGAAGACCTTGGTGAAAGCAATTACAAAAGAGAAAAGGCAACAAAAAGCTGAGATGCTGAATCCAAGAGCACTCAAATGTAAATAAAGGGGTAACTAGTGGAAGGGAACTTTCAGAGAAGAACTTAATACTGAAACCCCATTCCCTCATCCCCCTCGTTCTGAGCAGCTCATACATTTGTTGACCTTCTGGGCATACTGTAAGGTCTATTTATTTACTCAAAGTTTCACCTGAATGGTGTGGGAAGGGGTTTGAGGTTTTTCTTTGAAGGCAGGCAAAGCCAGATTCTTCTGTTGGCATGCTACTAATTTCTAAATTGTTGTCTAATTGTTTTAATTATTGTACATGCGAGAAGAGAATATATTAGCACAATTTGAAAAATATACACGCTCCCCCTTTTACATTTAGGACTGAAGGCCTTAGAATGTTTACTTACTTGGAATTTGAGAAGAGTTTTATCTAATTTGGGTTTTAAAACAGCATTAAAGGGTGTTATTTATAAACTGGATGTAGGGAATTCAGCGCCATAAAATATCCAACTGAGAGCAAATTGGTTCTTAAATAGTCATAAAGATAAATAAAGGTTCAGTCATTAAAGTTGTCAGAGCGCCAATTTTATCAACTACACAGTTATTCTCAATGACTTCCAGCTGACTGACAATGATAAAATAGATATATATTAGAAGCTCAAAGACTGTCATTCACCTCTCCTTTTATACTACTCTTACAATGTAGAACTTTTTAATTGCTACAAAATTTGTTTATTGTGTTTACTATTAAATAAAATAACCCATGGTGAAAATCTAAATTATGCCATATAAATGATAAAAAAATTGGTTGGTTACTCCTGTGATGTTCCTTTCCCAGAATCTAATCCAGTGTGCCGCTACGCCTCCGCTATTGTCCACTTCTAGACTCCAATTTACCCCACTTCACTAGGTGGACTCCCACTCCTGAGTTGGTCTACACCATCCTCCTGCATGTAATCAGTCCCAGACAGTAAGCATGCACTCACCAGCCACTTAGGGGACAGTCCCCTTGCAAGCACTCCCAGCCCCCAGATACCACACCAGGAACTTCCATCCTACAGGGATTGGGACCCTTCTTCAAGCACTGTAGACTCATAGACACTTGTTCACCCATTTATCAAAGAAATGTATGCCCAGCCTCACTCATTCACACCCTCTAAAGTTCACACAGCTTTAGATGAAATAAACACTAGCTTATTGATTAGAACATGATTTTAAGTGGGTATATAGCAAATCAACGCATAACCATTTAATAAAGGAGTCAGGAGTTACCACAACCAAATAAAAGATATAAAACATATGCTAATCTAACAACACTATCCAGGATTACTCTCTAACTTCTTCTCATCATTCTTACCCACAAGACTGATGCTGGTGGTGGTCAGCCAATCTTGGCTCTTCTGGCCATGTGAATAGGTTCAGTCTCTTGGAATTGTTTTCAAATGGTCTCTCCCTGGCAAAAAGCCTCTAACAGTTCCAACTGTCTGTATTTATTTTCAATCCCCTCTCAGCCCCTCCTCTTCCTAGGCTGAGGTGATTTTTCTTTGTTCCACCCGAGCCAGGGAGCTCAATTTGCATTATCTTTGTCATGAACCTCTGCAGCCTCCAGGCGGAAAGAGAGCCCTGAGTCATGTAAAATACCCAGAAACATGCTTGACATCTGTACACATACATGACACTGCAGAAAACATGATACCATAACAATAAAACAGAGCATTCAAAAGGGCACCTTGCGTAGCACATTTTGCATCACACTACACAATTATATTGCAAAAGTGAACAGGAAAGTTACACAGATCATAGCCCATTGCGCATCACATGACAATTCCATAATCAGTAAAACATATCCTTGAGCAAGAACAGAAACCCGAATGTACCCTTATTGAGCATTCATGGGCCATAATCTGGCAATCAGATCTGCATGTGTCCACCTTTCTGTGGTCACAACTGCAAGATCAGAGACTTAGTCTGAGGTGTGGCTCAGTAATCAATGACCAAAGATATTAAGCGTTTCCGGGAAGGTGATTCTCTATCCATAGGTAAAAGTTATAAACAGCACATTGCATAGACCCCTTAATAAAATACACAGTCTACAGACTATAAGCAATGCAAAAACTAATCTCAGCTGTTTTAAAATTTCTGGTTTCCCTATTAACATAGTTGAAACTAAACACACACACAAACTCCATAAAATAATCCAGTTTTCTGATTTTAATAACTACTTTTATTTGTATTACAGGATTATTTTAAACAACAAAGACTTTTGCATTTCTTCACAGAACTTCCGCGTCACTGGCTATAAGATAGACATGTCTAATACTATGATTTCAGAAGAGAGATTTTTGGGTAGATTGTGATTCTCTGCTTTGTAAAAGGGGAGAAAAAATTAGATTATTTTCTCCTTGTTTTGATAAAACATACCTTCCTTTTTCAGTAGAGCTAGTCAATAAAAATTTGTCAGAGTGATTCTCCAACAAAAAAATGCCATTTCCACAAAAAACAAACATTCCATAGGAAAAAATGAAAATTATGCTTTGGTTTTTATTAAAATCCCTTCCTGTGAAAAAATTCACATTTTTGGCATTTTATACCTGTTCAGGATGAATTATTTTAAAAATTTTGGATTTCCTTTTCCCAGCCTGGTTTATTTTAGATGACAGCCTATAAAACACATTATTTATCTTTAAAGTTTTAGAGATGGATAACTATTGATCAGAAGACAGAGGCCACGTCTGCTACTTATGCCTGGCCCTATTTTCAATTTCAAGGATTTGACAGGGAGCTTACAGAGACACTGTTTAGCTGAAGTGCTGTATCACATAACCCTCCACTTCAATATTGTTTATGTTTCATTTTAAAAAGCCCAACCCTTCCAAAAAGGGCTAGACTGTCATTCATCTTAGTAGATCACATATAATGTAATTACTGAAATTCAATGCAAATTTGCTATAATTTAATAACTTCAATTTAAAACAGAAAATTAAGTTTACATGCTAATGTGATATTGATTGACTAGAACTGATTCACTATTAGCATGAAACACTGTGACACTATCCTAAGATAGCATGAAAAAAGAACTGACTAAACAAAAGTATAACACAACTATTCCAGCTTTATTATAGTTAAAAGGCTTCAGTAGCAGAAACTAAACTTGAAAGAGCTCTGAAAGGTACATTATGGTAATACTACTATAATTACAGAACTCAGACTACACATTTATGCTTCTGAGTCAGCAAAAATCTCAATATACAATTTTTATTAAGACAAGAAATGTATAGATTCTTTAAGAGGGTTTTTATCTTAATCTACACTCCTTTTAGAAGACCATAACTAAAAGAATATAATCTGTATAGATTTTCGCATAGTTTGCTTCAGGACTTAGTTCCCACATATTGTTCGTTATCCAAAACCAAATCACTATTATTTTAAGTTAGTTTAATATTTACAATCTTAGCAACGCCTCTTGTCACACTTCACACCTACCCAACTTCCAAAATGGTTAACCATATTGTGGGTTTGGATTTTTGAGTGTTCCCAATGTTCATTATCCAACTGCGTAACTCAAATGAGCAAGTTACATTCTCCTCATGAAAACAAAAAAACCTCCCTCCCTCAATACCCACCCCCTAAGCATAGAAAGTAGGACCCTCTCCTTCCAGAAAGAGAGTGGATTGCTTAGACACAAGGGCTATGTCTACACTTGTAAATTTAGGTCGACTTTAGTTAAGTCGACTTAGTACGTCTACACTTAAATTTAAAGTCAACTGGGGGGGAACTTACAAAGTCAACCTAGAGCGTCCACACTGGATGCCTAGGTTAACTTGTAGGGGCTAGGGGGACCTTAGGCAGGTCCATGGTGGCAGGGGGGGCACCCCTTGCCCAGTGCCAGGGGGCTCAGCCTTTGTACCTGGGTATAATAGGGCAAAGGGAGACAGGGACCCTGGCAGGGCATAGGGGCAGGGTGGGCAGGGCATGCCAGGCTCCCCCTGTGCCACCCCCCTGGCAGGGAGGGCAGTGGGGGAGTCCTGGAGTAGCCCTAAATTGACTTAGGGCTACTCCAGGTCTATACTGGATTAAATCAACTTTAAAAATCGACTTAAGCCTAAAGTCGAACTAAAAGTAGGTTTAATAAAGTCAACTTAATTTTCCTTAAGTCAACTTTATTTTCCTTAAGTTCACTTAAGGAAACTGTAGTGTAGATGCGGAGTAAATTAAGTCGACTTAAGTAAGCTTAAATCGACTTAATTTACAAGTGTAGATGCACCCAAGGGGAGGGAACAAGAGAAAAAAGAGGACACTGAGCTTTGGCAGCTTTATTTGAAATGTTCATAAAGGTTATGTGGGCTCAAAATCTTCAAAAACTTTCCTCTTCCGAGGATTTCCCTCCTTAATATCTCATTACACTTATCAGGTGGGAACGAAAGGCATAGCAAAACCTTTTTAACACCCATGGAAGCATACACATTTATGAGGAAATCAGAACAGGAGATGTGTCCATTCTCTGGCTTGTTACCGAATTATCAAGCCTAGCATAGCCTTTTCTCCGCCTCTTCCACCAGTCTTCCCAAAACTGATTTGAAGCCAGTGATATACACTAATTCCATTCTAATGTTTTGGCTTGAGTGGTGCATCTGTAAAGTAGCTAAAATCTCCCTTCAAGGTGTAAACAAAACAGCTTACCTAAGTGATGAATGTGAGAGCAAACAATGCACCAAGAGAGTTCTAAACAAAGATAATTATCTTTAATAGCATGCAGTTGCATAACCACTCAGTATTATGAGGTTTTTCCTCATCTGACACACTCTGATGTGTCCCAAATATATAAAAAATGCCCTCCCACAACTGCATCTCTATAGGAGGGGCTGTTGGTTAAACCAGCAATATAGACACACAATGACCAGAAGAAAAGCGAAGGCCAAGAGCACATGCTTGACAAGATCCAATGCAGGTCCATCCTTCTCCTCTTACACCTCCCATTTGTTGACCCTCTCCAATTTATCAACATCCTTCTTAAATTGTGGGTATGAGAACATGACACAGAATTCCAGCAGGAGTTGCATCAGTGCCAAATATAAAGGTAAAATAACTCTCTGCTCCAACTCAAGTTTCCTGTGTTTGTACATTCTAGGATCACATTAGCCATGTTGGCCACAATAATGCACTGGGAGCTCATGTTCAGCTGATTATTCCCAAATCTTTTTCAGAGTCACTAGGTGATGTGAAATTTTTATGGACTAGGTTCCCCTTGCAATCCTCTATTTTTCTCACCCTACCACCATCATCCTATAGGGGAAGGAACAGATGATTCAGAAATGAGCCAAGTCCCAGGGAGAGAAGGATTATTGGTTATTAGGAGACATGTAAGCCTTGCACTGGGCCCAGTTAAATGCCTGTTTGCAAAAGCAGAGTTGGGCAAGCAGCAATCCTCCCCACCATTAAAATTGTGATCTGCCACTTAAAATCTATTTCTTGTGTCCACTATTCATTCACCTGCATATCCTGATCAATAGACAGTTATATCAAATTAAAGGCAAAAAAAGGAAAGAACTGAGTTGGCCAGAAGGGTGTGTGCTGAATGACCCCACTTACAAGTGAGGAAACATTTTATGTGTGCGTAAACTAACTTCTTAGAAATACATTTTCATAGGTCACCAGTAATTATTACAGCCTCTTCAGATTATAGGGAAGAGGAAAAGTTATATCTGGAGAGAAACAGCAGCCCTTGTTTATCATAGACAGGAAGATCTATTTATGATTCAGACATTAGGAAGTGGCAGGAAGAGCTAACTCACCCAAGCCAAGGTGGGAAAATGAACACAAAATGCTAATCCTTGGGAAAGTCCAACAGCAGTGGAAAATTGATGGGCATACTTTATACCCCCACTGCACACACCAAAAAAGAAGCTAGTTGAGAAGTGTAATACCAGAGACACTCACACTCCATCAGCACCTAGCAGAGACCAATCTGCCAAAGAGTTAGGAAGCTCTGGAATGGAAAACAAGTACCGGTAGATGGAAAGAAAGTTTATCTTCCTTTCCATCCCTTTCCTCTGGCTGCTGGAAGATGCTTCAACTTTGTGACACACCTGCTTGACAGAGATGAATACAAAAGATACAGCCCAGGAGCACAGTTCAGGAACAGCAATAGAAATCACATCACATCACCATCAATCTTCCAAGATGTTGAAAGCAGCCAGGCTTGTCACCAATGTATTTTCCTCACTCTCTTTCCCCTTCCACCCCACAAGCCTGGTATCTGTCTCTAGCCAGCAGGCATCTGGTATTTTTTTCAAGGCCTAGTTAAGTACAATATAAATATTACTTATAAATATTACTTTTTAAAAAAAACAAGTTCCATTGTTCCAGATGCCAGAATGCAAAAGTTTGGAATTGAACAACAGGCAAAACAGAGGCTTGTGTGTTGAAGACAGATATGACTGTATTTTAACGTTGTTATTATTAGTTCAGAAGATGATTCAAAATTATATAATATGATCCCTTATTTACACAAACACTAAGGATTCCTTAGGCTCACTCACTTATAAAAGAAAGACAAGGTGGGTAAGGTGGTATCTTTTACTGGACCAATTTCTGTTGGTGAGAGAGACAAGCTTACTAAGAGCTGTTCCTTCAAGTGACCTAAAGAAAAGTCCACGGTAATCTTGAAAACTCATCTCTCTCACTACTAGTAGCTCATCCAATAAAAGGTATTACCTCACCTACCCTACCTCTCTAAATTCCTGAGATGGACATGGCTACAACAAAGTTGCACACAACAGTTGTTAAAGAGAGACATTTGTACAATTCTTGTAACTCTCAGGCATCGCAGAACAGCCATTACTGACTGCTGATAATCATCTGATAACGAAGAGCTGCCAAATTCTTTTTTTCCTAGCACTGACAAGTTTATACTATTTAATTTCATTTCTGTACAAAGAGAAATGTATATTCACTGTATCATAACTAAGAACAGGACTTTATTATGGCTCCTGTACTTTCAGAACAATAGTTCACATTGAGTAACTAATCAGTAAATTGCCAAATTCATCATCACAGTATGATGAAAACAATCTAAACTAGAAATAATTGTTCAGAAACAGCCTAAAATAATTTGTTACTTATATATAAGAATCCTTGGATACAAATAAATGTATTTATTGCTTTAAGAAAATTGTATTTCAAATTAAATAGCTTCATGATACATTTTCTTTATCATAAAACAGGTAGGATAAAAGGTAGATTGGGAATTTCTTATTACCATTAATTATTTTACATACTTTTATTATGCTCCCTCCTATTTGTCTCCTTTGTAACATAAACAATCCCCATCTTTTCAATTACTCTTCCTACAAGAGTTTTCCCGTGACCTTGATCATTATCTACAACATTCTTCTCTGTACCACCTCTAATTCTACAATATCATTTTTGAGATGGGGTGGCCAGAAGGGAACACAGAATTTTAGATGAAGATGAACACATATATATGTATATATAATATTTCCATATTATTATTCCTTATACATCCTGGCAATTTGTTTGTGTTTTTTTGACCACAGGTCAACATCATATGTTATTTAGGACTAAGTTGAGAACAGTCTTCTCTTCTGCTTTCAAGCATCCAAGATCATTTAAGCTGTTTACAAAATGTTTCTCTCCCACTTAAGAAAAATCTTTTGTGAAGGCACAAATGTTGTAAAATCATAAAAGAATTACACATTAAATTTTAATGGCAACTTTTTTCTTGTGCAGTAAGTGACTCAGATTCATAAAGGGAAAATGGTATGCTGAAGCTTAATGTTTTCAATTTTACACTTCTTTTTACAGTTAATGCACATAATACAAATCTGAAAGTGTAAAGAAGTGTAAAAATCTGTCCTCTATCTACATTAAGCTGTATCTGCACATTTAATAACAATCCCAAATATAAATATCAACACACAGTCACAAGCTATGAAAAGTTTGTTTGTGCTTAGGAGTTCACTATTGTATTTGAATAACTTCTTGCATTCTTCTCTCATTCCCCAAAACCATTTACCTGAATTCTTATCATCAGCAATAAGCACCCACTGACAGCTATATGAGACTAATTTAAATAAATAAATAGACAAACCACATTTTGCCAGTACATAAGTACAGATGTGAGACCTTTACAACAATGGAAATGTTTAAAAGGTTTTGCTATATAAAAAAGTTCAAGTTTGTGGAGCTAGTTCCACCTCAGTTTTCCAGGCCAGTTCTAGGGTCCCACTATTTAGGCGTAGGGAGAAGTGGGTATTTTGGAGCTCCCAGATGACATTATTTAAAAATAAACAACCTTCCAGGAGCTATTTAAAAGTCTGGAAAAAAACTGGATTTTAAGAGAGTTCAAAAGTAAAATGTGAGTACCGCATCAGTATTTTGCTGCAATTTATAATTTTAGAAAAGATGAAAACTCTCCAATCTGCTGCTGTTCCACATACTCTGATCCTGCAAATCCTAATTTTATTTCTCTGAGTAATCCCTGTAATAGCCACGGGGGCAAAGTCAAGCAGGCTCACAAGTGTAAATCACTGGATAACTTTATATATATATATTGGCCTTTCTGACAATAATTTGGGGCTTCTTGATGGTCATTTGCGGGGGAGTTGGGATGTCACCATCCCCTAGTAGCAACAGGCCTACCTACACACCTTCCTACATCACTGAGACCCACTGCATTCCACTAGGTGAGGAGACAATTAATCGTGCCCAAAGAGTTACATATGGAGGTGGGTGGGAAACCAGCATAAGTTTGTGACTGTCTTCACTGCTGTAAAGATGCATGCTTATTGGGTTTTTTAGTGCAAGATAAACCAAATGATAATTATCACACTATAAAGTACTAGGGGAGACAAATCACTTGCAGCTTTTATCCTGAGGTAGCCAGGCAATATCAGGAATACACCCACCCATAGCTGACCTCACAGTAGGACTACAGTGAGTTTTAGCAGCACTACAGCCATTTAGTTTAAAACAAACAACCCATCAGTAGCAGCTTTCTTTTTAAAGCAGTGAAGTCAAAACTTTAAACCACGTCTAAACCGCAGTTAAAAACCCACGGGTGGCCCAGGTCAGCGGACAGAGGCTCAGGCTAAGGGGCTCTTTAATTGCAATGTAGATGTTTGGGCTCAGGCTGGAGCCTGGTCTCTAAAATGAAGAGAGGTGGCAGAAACCCAGAGCATCTGTATCACAGTTAAACAGCCCTTTATCCTGAGCCCCACGACCCTGAGTCAGCTGGCACAGGCCAGCTTCGGGTTTCTAAGTGCAGTGTAGACATATCGATAGGTTCCACAATAGCGCTATTACAAGAGAGCACTGACCAGATGTGGTCAGTTAACACCTCCTCTGTCCATTCTGTCAACAAGCCCCTCTTTTCAGAACACAATTTCCAAAACCATTTTTACTTATGATCAAAGATGGGCACTGAACCCAGATTTCCCAGAAGCAGAAGAGTAGTACACTAACTCACTATGCCATTTATCAGGAGCAACACTCTCCCTCTTTGTCAACCATCCTTCTACTGCCTTTTTACATAACTGCATTGCAATGTGTAGACATTTTTCAAAAATGCACAAATCACACTGGCCATAAGTGGCAAGTTTTAGAAGTAAACGTGATTATTCCATTTGCTTCATGTATCCTGACCTGCAGGTTTTAATTGATCCAAATTAACTTTAAATTACACCAAGCAAAATCTGAGGTGATATAATGCAAGAAAAATCTGAAATAACTGTCAAGTTATTGATTTAGGAATTATAGTTACGGTTTAAAGATGCAATTGGATATATCCCTTCCTATTTTTAAGAACTCACTGAGTACATTTTCAAAAACACAGCATTAGAGGATTTAATAGTTAATTCAATCCCATGGATTCTATTGAAAATGTACCCGGTAACATCTCACAACTGGATCATATTGAGAAAATGTTTTCAGTCACGGTACATAATGAGAGATTATACTAAAATTAAAAGTATTCAGGGTGCTCCCAAAAGCTCTCAAAAACTAACCAAAAAGAGCACAGAACTGCAGTCAGCAGCTGGATGCAGGCCAAAAACAGGTGCTAAAATCAGAGTATATTCAAAATTAATCTGATATTCCACCGGAAGCCAGTACAATTGTAACAATGGTGTAGTATGCTGAGAATACTGACCATGTATTACATGCAGAGCTTTGATTAGACTATAATTTTTAAGAAATAATCCAGAGAATTTGTAAAATGAAAATGAACTGCAGGAATCCAGCCAAGAATTAATAAAAAGAATTAAGAATCATAATTAGCAATTATGATGATCCTGGAACTTCCTGACACAACACTATTTGTACTATTGCTAGATTCCAAGATCCCCCTCTCTCTCGCACACACACACCAGGGTGACCAGATGTCCTGATTTTTATAGGAATAGTCCCAAAATTCTGAGCTTTTTCTTATATGGGAACCTATTACTCCTCTCCCCATGCCACCCAACACAGCCTGATTTTTCACACTTGATATCTAGTTACTCACCACTCTAACACACACATGCACAGTTATTCACCCCCACAAAGCATTGCACACTCAGCTAGAATTCAGAGCAACAAAAGGGGCATTTTGAAGAAATGCATTGCTGCAGATTTTTACAGGTTAAAGTGCTTCTCTTGATAATTAAATGACTATTCATTGCACTAGACATGCTTTAAAGGGACACTGTCAGTTCAAAATAAGAAATTCTTCTGACTTTTTGTTTCTAAATCTACCATTGTTAAAACATGCAAGATTATTTTGAACAAGACATTAAAGAAAAATATTTTCTGTTTTTTAGTTAGTTTGCTCTTTTATGTTTTTCAAACTTTGTGTCCGGTGTTTCACTGTTTCCCCTCTGTAAGGCATTATTGTAAAACAAAAACAAAACCATGTGCTCTCAAGAAGAACTCAGGGAGAGCTGTAGCACTGAAATGACTGTTGTTTTGTTTTTTTAAATGATGCAATTTCAAGTTGACTGTGTACCTTTAATGTCTTTCACTGATTTTTTTCAAAGCAAAATTGAGAAAGATGTATTATGGGTCTATTCTGAGAAAGAGACTACTTTTGACTCTGATAATCTAATCCAACAGTCATCACAAAGACATACTTTAAAATACAACAGTGAAGCTAGATAACTAAAAAGCAAAAAGTGATCCAGCAATCACTTCAAGATATAAATTTTTAATTGTTCAAAGTGCATCGTAAACAAGTTGCTGGCCTATCTTAAGCATTAAGTTAATGAATGCAATAGAAGAATAGAAGAAGACCCCTAGGAATTTCCTTCCCTGAAAGACTCTTCTCCAACTAAAGATGGGGAACAGCATTACTGGCTCCTTATGCTAACTAGGTGTCTAGGAGACGTGAAGCATTCAAAGGGACCCCAAAGACTGCAGCCCACAAATAATCAGGGTCAAGGACTCCATAATAGAAGGACATGATATGGTTTTATTTAGTTCTTCAAGACATTCGCCTATTCTCACCAACATCATTTTCATCTTCCTTACATTTAATTTCAGTTAGTTGCTTCCCTCACTCCTGTCCTGGAAAATAAAGATGATGGATTTCTCTTTTCCACCTGTCATGAAGGGGATGCAGATCTAGATGCTAACTGCATCTGACTGGAATTTAATCTATTGTGTTTCGTGATCTCTTCCAAGTTTAACATACATGTTAACTAGGATGGGTGACAGGATTGTGCTGTGAGAGCAGGACCAGATCTGCACTACAAAGTTATGCTGGCATAGCTATGTCAGTCAAGAGAGTGAAAAAACCTCTCCTCCTACTAGACACAGCTTTGCCAAAATAAAACTCTCCATGTAGATGCAGTCACGCCAATAGAAGAACGTTGCTGTCAGCAGAACTAATGCTAGGAGAGGTAGTGTTGTTATACAGACAAAAAACCAATCCTTCTGTCAGAATACGCTGTGTCTATATCAAAACACTCTGCTGCTGTAACAATATCAGCAAAGCATTTGTAAAGTATACAAAACGTTTGTATGTGATCATTACAAGTGTAAGAGCAACTGCTATTCAGCAGCTCAGAAGAAAGACTGAAACCAGCAGTGTGCTATTCCATCCACTGTTAATAGTTCTCGGGTGACACAAAGTAACCTCATGTGGTTGATGTCAGACCTGTAGTCAGAGGATCAATACGTCTCCATAAAAAGAGATAATCCACCAGGCCAACCAGTGCCAAATCCCTGTCTAAAATCCAATTGTGAGTGGTCTAGAATGTTGAAAGCAATCAGAAATGTCTTTGTCTCCTCAAAAACCTTATTCAAAAAAGGTAAGTTATACATGACAGTAATTGCCAAGATAAAGCTGTTCCTTGATGTGAGTTATCATTTGGATTACTTCCTGTTTCATGGTGCCTAGATTGTCCTCCATGAAAGAGGCACTGATCATTGTTGGCCAAAGGTCACTAGTTTTCATCCATCTTCAGGAGCAGGAGGCAGAGCAGAAAGACAGTGCAGTAGATTGGACATTACTCTGGCATTCTGGAGACCTAGGTTAAAATTTTTGCTCTTCACAGACTTTCTACTTGAACTTCGGCAAGTCACTTAGATAACAGAGGTAGAGTCTTTCTGTAAAATGGCAGTAATACTTCCCTACCTCACAGGTGTGAAGATAAACACATTAATGAACACAAGGTGCTCAAATGCCACACTAACTAAGGCTATATAAGTACCTTAGATACATAGGGGTCAGACCTACATGAGGTGATACAAGTTTCTTCAGTATTCAAGAACTTCTCTTTGTGTAAGTGGGCTGAATTCTGTGAAGAGAGGTATAGATATTGTTTTGCAGCCTTCAAGTGCTAGGATCCAGAAAGTCTCAGATCCAAGTTGTCTTACTCATTAAGATAAGGCAACCTATACACTGGGGTGAAGTCCTGTGTCCACTGAAGTCATTGGCAAAACTCCCATTGATTTGACTGCAGCAGAAATTCACCCTAAAGTTGCACCAGTTTAACCAAATCTTTAAAAAAGCTATTTAATTTGACTGGTATAAACCTCCAATGTAGATACCAAAATCTGTCTAAACTTGACTTAAATTAATTTAGTTTAAGTCAGTTATATTCCCAGTTGATTACATCTTTGTCCTTATACTAGTAAGGAATAAAACATTAGGGCTAATGGTATATACATCAGTGTAGTATATAATATAAAAACGGAAAGACATTTCAATGAAGAAAAATTGGTAGTGCTTTTCTAACTTAGCATATGTTTGCTGGGCATTTTTATCTTGCTTTGGACAGCAATCCTAGAGTCCTGTCTCAGGCAGAAACAAAGTATAAAATTACATGGCACCGTATCTTTATTTCATGCACAAAACAATGCAACTCTGTTTACTTCCCAAAGGAGACATTTGAAATTCTTATGTTTAGTTGGCTTTCAGTTGCATAGTTTTGGGTTCATCTAGTTAATATTTTCTTTACAAACATCAAAATGAAACATACTGACTTTTTTACAGTATATAAGAGAAAGAACAGAACAAACCTTGGAGCTACAATAAGAGTATTTACATAGAAAGTATTTGATTGTAATGCAATGTGGAACTGAGACTATTTGCTAAACTGTATACATGCTAGTACTTGGCACACAGAAAGAAAAATGTGTGTGACATTCACTGAAAGTAGAAAAAAAATTGAAGACAAAACAATGCATGACCTGTATCAAATCACAAATGGCAACTGAGAATTATCAGTTGTTAGCCTCTGCCACATTCAAACACAACTTGTTGAGTTAAACTAGCATCAGCCTTAATTTACATTGTCATGTCATAACCTTTAAGTAATTGCAGTAGTTGCAATTTACGTTCACTTTGTAAAACATACATAAGGGCCACCTGATAAATAAAAAAATCAGATGCCAATTGGCTAAACTATGGCAATGATAACAACTCTATTCATACCCTGAAGTCTTCTGGTCCCGCCACATCTTCATTTTTCTAAAAGCCTCCATTTAACTTTAAAACTTTAGCAACAAAAATAAACCCCAAATATTTTTCTATGGATACTTCCCATTTTTGAAAGTCAGTCAGACAGCTTCTTTTCTCTGTCCTCATAAACAGTTCTCTGGACTTTTATAGATGCTTTGCCTTGACAAGCATTAAGCTTATAGGACATACTAAAAATCTGAAGAGGATCGATATATTTTCAAATAACCAAATATTTCTTTTTATAGTTGACAGAGATTCTGGACTGACTTCATCCTGGAACTATAGTTTATAGCAGAACATACCTGTACACACATTTCATAGCCAAAAGCTTACACTGGAAGTGCTTACTATGAAGCTGTATTATATGCCTTATATTATAGAACACTACATGATGAGATAAATTAACCTCCAAATCACACTGCAGTCATGGGGCTCAAGGTACTCAGCAACTCCTGAAGAAGGATGGGCAGGATCAAACCCAAAATATAAAACCACCTCAAAGAGTTAGATTATCTCAACATTAGTAAGTGTAACATGAACACAGATTCATGATATCACTTGCAAACGAAGAGCTGCAAACTAATTCTGATCTCACTTACTCTAGTTTTACAATGGAGTAACTCCACGTGGATATGACCTCAATTTACACTGCTGCAACCATCAGAATAGGTTTTAAATTAATAGATGCATTCCAAAAATAAAAGGTTGTCAGCCACTTTGCTTTATATATTATCACAACTGCTATATGTATTCCAACCCTTTTTTTTTTTTCTGATGAAGAAGTGTTCCTTAAGTCTCAAATTTTGGCCATCAAAGTAGTACCTAAAATAGAAGACTAGCACTGATCATGCAATTATCTAAAGAAGAACTGAATAAGTCAATAATAAGACATTCCATTTCTACCGTCATCAGTACTTACAACACTATCTTAGAAGCATTAGTAATTCATGAATATAAAGTAATTCTTCCATCCAAGCTCCATAAAACACAAGATGTTAAAAATCAGAAACGGAATTGCGATGCAAATTATATCTGGATCAAAACTGTCATAGTATTTTGTTTTATAGGCCAAATTTTAACTACTACAGAGCAGCAAGCATTTCACTCAAACTGTGTTGCACTAAGAAAAAAAAGTAAACTGAATTACTGTTTAATTCTCATTTAAAAACAACAGTCATTGTTATACAAAATGTAGAATTACTCATAATAAAATGTCTAAGACAACAACTCCACACTGGATTTGAAATAATTTAAAGCACTGAACATTGATTCTCAATTGATCTACTGGACACTCATTAGTATGTAAACATCAGGAAATGCAACACATAGATTTCTAATTTTCAGCAGATTTAACTAAGAGTTGCCATAGTGAACCCCATATTTAGGAGCAAATGAAGAGAAGTGAAACTGTCCTCTTCCCATTAAACTAGCACTTATCAACCACTGTGTCGGGACACATTACTATGTTGCCAAACAACAGTAAGTGTGTCGCCGAGACCCGAGGAGATGGTTGGATTTGGCCAGAGGGGCAGGGGGCCGGTGTGTCCTGTAGGGTCACAACATGCCACCAAGTATGTTGTGACTTGCAAAAGATTGGAAACCACTGCATTAAACTAATGAAAAACTCCGTAACCCTTACACATAAAAGGTCCTCACACCAAACTGGCAATTCTCCTGCCCTGCATCTAACTCTGTCACTTGTGGATATATGGATATTTAAAATCCCTTATTCTGCTACCACTACACTGACGTTTGAACTGGCATGTGAACAGAAAAACTGCAGCATGGCAGGTAAATATGATGCTGATTTTTTTTTTTAATCTTTAAAAAACAGATTTGGGGAAAATTTTCTGTTTGTGCCTTTAAAATTGAGAAAAAAGAAAAGAGAAAAATAAAGTGAACAAAAAGCACAATTCAACAAAAAAGCTTCTACAGGAAGGTAGGTCAAGACACCAAATCCTCTTTTAACTTATTCATACAAGTAGCCCCAGGATTTAGCCCCAGTCACTCTGACTCTGGCTTCCTCTTATACATTTAGTCCCCATCCCCATTTTGCAGAACTTAAGCAGATGACTAAAACGGACTTACTGTATGTTAAAGAAGTAAACAAAGGGGGTGAGAAGTGCATTCCTCAAAATCCCCATCTATATCAAGAAGCTGACCCACTATTGACAACCACTGTCATGAGTTAATCCTCCTGAATGAGCAATGAAGCTCTTTCCAGCGCTGCTGAAAATGAGGGCCTCATCTATGCCAGCAACTAGATCAGACGTCGGTAACCCCAAGCGCACGTGCCAAAGGTGGCACACGTGCCTATTCTGAGTGCCACGCATGGCTCCCGGCCCTGAGGTGCCACTCAGTGCCTCAGATGTACCTCCCTGCTGGTCCCACTCCCCAGCAGGGCCTGGGGCTGCAGGAGCCACCATGCACATGGCAGCTCTTGCCCCTTCTGGCAGAGCTGTCCCCGGGGGGCTGAGCGGGGCCTCGCGGTTCACCGGGCCACGTGCTGCCCCCACCCCTGTCTCTGGTGGCAAGCGGGCCCAGGGAGGGGCTGGAGCACAGAGCCCAGCCTCTGGGTCAGCCTGCCCCATCCCTGGGACTAGATTAGAGGGGCCCTAGCTGCCCTGTTTCAGGGCATTACAGGTACGCCTGCCTTGCCACCGGGCAGGCCGGAGTGGCAGGGGGTGGCCGCAGACCCTGGAGGTGGAGGAGACCATTGGGAGCCAGCCCAGAGGCTGCCCTCCGCTACTGCACAGAGTCCCAGCCTGGCCCGCCCCGCCCATCAGCCTGGGGCAGGGCAGCATGTGGCCACAGTGCTGCTCTCTGGGGCAGGGCTGGCTGGCATGCAGAGCTGTCCCCAGTCCCAGGCAAGCAGCAGCCACATATCCGCCCACCCCACCGCCCGGGGCGAACCAGCCGACCAAGGGGCAGGGCAGGCCAGAACGCTGTGGAGTAGCAGCGGGCAGCCTGTGGCCCTGCCCCAGCGCCTTCCCCCATCCCCAAATGGCCCTCTCCAAAGCTGGGGGCTGTGGCCACCTACTGCCATTCTGGCCTGCCCAGTGGCAGGGCAGGGGCGCCCATGATGCCCCAAAACTGTGTAGCCCAGGCTGCTAGGGCCCCTCTCATTCGGCCCAGGGAGGGTCGGGGGCCTCCACAGGCCAATTGGTCCTGCCCCACCCCGCATGGGATGGCCCTGCCCCTGGCACCTGCTGAGGTTGAGGGGTGGGGGGCAGGGCTGGCTTGGGGGCCAACAACCTGAACTAGACCATTTCCAATGCTAGTTCAAGGGAACTCACTACTGATACCTATAGCTATTAGTAAAGAAATATTTTCCTAGCAAAGATCTGAACTAACAATAAAAACATTGCTGCTTTTTTTATGGGGAAAGACGCATGCATCCAAGAAACTGTGATCTTCCATTCCTAAAACAGTTACTTCTTGTTAGGACTTCAAATGCTTGGAAACCGTCTTTAATACTATGTCAGGCTGTTTTTAAAAAACTGAAAAGCCCCATGGACCATATGTGCACTGGCTTCAAAGTGTTCCTTCTCATCCTCCCGAAAGCTTAGCACCGAAACCAGATTTAACATCTGCAATTTCAGATTTCCTATCTCTTTTCCCAGATGGGCTCTTGGATTTACCCCAACACTTGTGTGCATTAACTAATATGGCATGAAGTTACAGTATTCCATATATATGTGAAAAGTATGTGTTGCAAAAATGGACTTTTCCAGTGAAAATGTATTCCTTTCTCATCCTTCTGAGGGAGGCTTTTGAAATGACACCAGCACAAAACACAGCTTTGTATAACTTTTTTCACACTGCATCACAAAGACGTAGTTATAGTGAGAACAGACAAATCTGCTTCAGTCATAGAGCACTTAGTAGAAACTCAGAGTTGGACACAGCAGCCTTTTTAGTCAGATAAAGAACATTGATCATGATATCAAGTTTACAAACAGGGTCTTAAGAACTTTTAATCTACTATTCACCAGGCATTAGAGACTAGCAGAAAGGACCTTATTCTAACCTCTCTTTTAGACAGCACCTCCAGTTCTTTGTGTAGTGTCAGCAGATACAGTTATAGGATTTAAACTTATGACTTTCTGTCCTACAAGTCCAGATAAGAGTAGTACCAACTGAGCTACAGTACAGCTTGCCCTTACCTATTCCCCCCCCAAAAAAATTTTTCATACTGTACAGTATCAATAAGCAGATGTCATTTTTAAGTGATATTAACTGAAAACACGGAGATGACTACTTTTCAGGATGAACCAGTTAAAGGAATGCTACAGTGTAACATGTTATCCTATTGCTATATTTAATTATAAAGAGTGTAATCACTAAAATTAACTCCTGATATTTTCATTAATTTAATTTTTAGTTACATTAACCAGAAATTTTTAAAATGGTATGTACTTGCATCAACTCTGAAAGTCTGGTTTATGCTTTTTAATGCTAATGGAAACTGTTTCAAACCTACTTTAGATCATCAAACAGAGCTTCTGTTGGACAACAGGATCAAGATGACAGATCCTGAAAAGGACAAGAGTCCCACTGACTGGAGAGTCTGAAATATGCGCATTCTTATACAGTTATGATACCTTAGACATCTAAATAAGTATTTATTATTCACTGGATTTTTCTTCTAATGTAATGTGCATTATTCTAATTTACTAGTGCATACAGAAAAAGCTCAATAATATGGAAACGCAGAATTCTACTGGAAAGGTTAACTATGATTTATGGTTATCAAGTGCTTAACTGTTAAAAACCTCTTCCATCAAGAGATAGCATAACTGTGTGTGATTTTACTGTCCCTGCAGAACACAGTCATACTTAAAAGATTTACTAGATCACTTGATGCCTCCTCAATTAACTCCACTGGATTGATTACGATACTGTACATTAACCCATAAAGGTGCCTTAACGGTATGTACACATATGCACATATCCAAAAAAATGAATACTTCTACAGAACCAGTGCCGAAATCTGTAGAAAATGTATAAAAGTTTTATACCCACACAACAATATTCTCATTTAGAGACTGATCCCACACCATGCTAGTCAAAAGGCATTTTTGCCATTCACGCCAATGGGACAGGACTGGGGCCTGAAATAGTTTTTATTTTAAAAACACAGGAAAGGGCAGTTTAACCAACTCCTTGTCATTTAAAAACCCAATGACAGTAAGTAAAGTTCACTTCTCTTTCTTTCCTCTTGGCAAAGTGGCCATAAAGACATGGATAAATAAAAGAAATATTGTGCTGTGCCAGTTGTTGGCTGAGTCTCAAGCAGTTTACGTGCGCCAATAAATGAGGCACCTTCAAAGTCCGTTTTCTTTTTAAATGATACCTAATATGGGTAAGTGCAGAAACAGCATCTTGTACCAATTATACAGATACCATGCACGCCACTTTGGTGCCATGGGAAGGACCTCAGCAAAAATCACTTCTGGCACCATCCATCCCTCCTACGTGACTTGAGGGCGTCTTGGGAAGCCCTAACGAGCTACTAAAGCACAACAGCATTGCTGTTCCCGGGTCAAGAAATTCGCCCTCTCAGCAAACAAGCCCCATTTTTCATGCAACTTAAATGCCATCTCTGCTACAGTCTGTTTGACTATTTACTTAAGAGCAACAGTACAGCTCTATAAATAAAAAGGAAAAGTTTCCTGTCGCTTTCTTCTTTTCTTTTCCATTTGTAAGCCGAAAGTTTCCATCCCAAGGGCAAAAGCTTCCTCGTGCGAACCATACTCAGGAGGAGAGGGAAAGTGTGGAAAAGATCACTGTCGCAAAAACTACTTTGCAAGGAACAACTTTATGTGCGTAACCTCGACCGCTGAGCTAGGGCTCTGTCTTCCTCCAGCCCCGACGCGAGTGGCTCTTGCAAAAGGCTGGCCGGTGTTTACATTTAAAATCTGGAAGTGAAGAGGGGATCTGAAGGGAACAGCTCCGCCCCGCGCTCCCTTCGCAAGGCAATCAAAGCAAGATAAAAGATCTGGGTCCTTCCCTGACATGCAACTGAACTACGTACTCCAGCAGGGGAAAAGGGGGGGTGGGAGCCAGGGGCTGCGCGCTGTCAACACAGCGAGTGCACAGCTGGGGAGAGCAGAGGCAGCGGGGAAAGTTGCGGGGCGGGGACGAGGGCCCGGCCGGGGAATGCACTCACGTATCGCTTCAACTTCTTCTCCGGCGGGGACTTGCGGAGCCAGCCCGAGCAAACCACCTCCCCGCCGCTCATGGCTGCGCCACCTCCCCGCTGGGGGGATTCCTCCGTCCGCAGCAGCGACGCTGACCGGGCGAGCCCCGGAGACGCAGCCGCCCCGGCCTCCTCCGGCTCCGGGGAAGGGGGAGGCTAGGTGCGTGGCTCCCGCGGGCGAGCGGAAGGCGGCTCCGTCTGCCCCTCCGGCCGCCGAGTGACACACCAGCAGCGGCCGCCGCCCCGCCTGGGCCACCGCAACTTCCAAGTGCCGGGTGCCAGGAACAGCCCCGCCGCAGCGCACCCCTGCGGGCTGCCGCAAGAGCCGCCTGGCGCGGCGGGCACGGGCTGCAGCCTCCGCCCGCGGGACGGACCAGGGGGGCTTCCCTTGTTCTGCCTCTGCTGCCCGCCTGGCAAATCTCGGCTGCCGCGGCTCCTTCCCCTTCCTCCTCCTGCGGGGCGGGGGGGTCCCTCGCTGCCCCCGCGCGTCTGGGCTGGAGCCCGGCAAAGTTCCCCCACGGCCGCGCCGGGACTGGAGGGCTGGGATCTGGCTGCTCCCCGCCGAGACCAGAAGGGCAGGGGGAAGCCCGGCCTCAGCCGCCGCTGCACGGCTGGGACTGGAGGAGGGTCCCAGTCCCTCCCCCTGAGCGCGGTGGGAGGGATCTCCCCTGGTATTCCAGTGTCCTGCCTGCTTGGCCAGCCCCCTCCGCTGCCGTCACCAGCGGCCGCTGACAGTAGTTTCCCCACTCCTCTCCCTTCCTCCCCTCCGGTGGCCTCTCCTCTGCCGCCCGCCTCGCCCTCCCCGGCCACAGCGGAGGAGCTGAGACTTTCTCTGAAACTCAGCCAGCGCCTGTTCCAACAACAAGGGCAGGGAGGGGAAAGGAAGGTTAATGGGCTTGGAAGAGGGATCCTGGGATCTGTAGTCCGGAGGATGGTGTAGCCGGGGTCTGCTTCACGGCTAGCCTGGTTAAAGGGAACTACTCAGGGGTGGAAGCCTTTGCCGGAAAGGGTGGCGAAGTTGGAGGAGGCCCGAGGGAGAAATCAGAGCGGGTGAGAAAGTTTCCTCTTGGAAAAGTCTCCTCCTGAGTGAACGTTGTCCATTTAAAGCCAAACCCAGCAATAAGTTTTCTGGAAAGTGGGAGTGAGTGGCGGGCGTTTGTTTGTGCAAACATGGATTTTTAAAAGTTTGATCTTTGCAGGCACAGAACAGTAACTGGAAGTTTAAGGAAGTAGCGTCTCTGTTGAAAGGAAGGCTGGCTCCTCAAAAGCAATACTAAATGCAGGACTGTCAGATTTGGCTGTTTGAATAAAAGATAAGAAAACCCAGAATGCCAGTCTCTTTTAGACTTACAGAAAGCGTCTTCATAGTTAGAACAAGAAATTATAATAAACTACATTGAATTTAACCCAACAGAAGGATCTTATCTAATCTGAAACTATCCTGAGCAGAAATAAGAAATAATTAACAGTTTTAGTGACTAGGCTGGAAAAGTGAAATACCAAGTTCACCTTTTCCAAGAATAAAGTTATTGGGGACAAGGAAGTGATGTATCTGCTTGTCGAGAAAGATGTAAATATGAGTTAGCAAATGACAGTTGTATGTATTAATGTAAGGTGAAAGAATACCACAAGGAGTTTGTTTCTCACTGAAATAAATATATACAAACTCCTTCATCACATGAGGCAAGCAAATTTTTCTAAAAACAAAACACCTTTAACATGAGAAAACCTTCCTCAAAAAGAGCAAGTTTTCAAGATTTCCTATTTTATTTATGCATAATATTTCTCATGATGACTTTAAATTGTTTTTTTTAATTGAAACAGCCCATAAAATGAATTTATGTGAATAAACAGATATACTTGGTAATGTCTGTTGGTAGTACCAAGGTTTGTGCAGAATAAAAAGGGATGTATTTAATGCTTTCTAAATGGCTCTTACTGAAATCTGTATACAAGACCAATTAGTTGCAGTGTCTAAAACGGTTAATTTGGTGATGTTTTTTAAAAGTAATGCATGTCCACTGCAAAGAAATAGTCCCCCTAGCGTGCCATTGCTGTAGAAAGTGTTGTGATTCACCAGGGCATATTGCATTTGAAAATTACAAAATAGCATATGAAGCATTACCACAGACATGCTTACACAAAAGAAGCCGAAAGACTGAGGATGAATTTCTTGCCCCATTGAAGTTAATAAGAGTTTTACCTTTCACCTCATTAGGGCCATGATTTCACACTAAACTTTTACATCTATCCTTTTTGTAAAATCTTTGCAGTTCTGATTTTAAGATAGAGGAAACACAAATGTTACACAAAGAAAAATCATCTAGATTAAGAGGATTTTAACATAATTTTGAAAAAGAAAATCCGTAAACATTTTACCAGTTTCCTCTAGAGCTCAAATCTTCCTCACAAATAATCCTTTCATTCACCTCACTGAGATTATGTGAAAGAAAAAAGTGAGCAAGCAAGTTTTTATGTATCAGGCCACTATTTAAATCCATAGTGCACCAACACTTGAATATTCTGTTTAGTTCTGGTTGCCCCATCTCAAAAAGAATATAATAGCAGTGGAAAAGGTTCAGAGAAGGGCAACAAAAATTATCAAGAGTATGGAAAGGCTTCCATAAAAAGAGAAACTAAAAAGGGTACGGCTGTTCATCTTAGAAAAGAGGCAACTAAGGAGGGATATGAAAGAGGTCTATAAAATCATGAATGGTATGGAAATAGTCAATAGAAGAGTGTTATTCATCCTTTCACACAATACAAAAAACAATGGTCACCAGGTGAAATTAACAAGTCTGTTTAATACAAACGAGGAAGTTCTTTTCCAAATATTGCACAACTAACCTGTGGAATTTATTGTATTGGGATATTGTGATGTCCAAAAGTACAACTGAGTTAAAAAAAAAACTGGATAAATTCATGAAAGATAGGTCCCTCAATGGCTATTAGCCAAGAGGGCCAGAGATGTAACCCCATGCTCGTAGCAGCCCTAAACTTCTTAATACCAGAAGCCATGAGTGGAAGACAGAGGTGGATCACTCCATAAATGTCCTGTTCTGTATACTACTTCTGAAGCTCTGGTATGGATCACTATCGGAGACAGGATACTGGGCAAGATGGACCATGGTTTGAGGCAGTAGGGCAATTCTTATATAACCATTTGTTTCATGGAAGGTTAATGCTAATGGAGAGATCCTTGACCCATGTCTAGCTGCCATAGAGACCTGGATAATGACCAACTGAGATGGAATCTCTCCTAACTGACTGAATGTTTCAGAATGTTGGCTCTCAGCTGCATCATCACTGCTTAAGATTTTCAGGTAGCTGCGGTCACCCATAGAATTCTTTATTTGGCACTCAGATATCAAAGAGATGGATGCAATATAGAAACATAAATAAAATTTAATATCTGTGACTGACCAACCAGCACTTCTCTCTGATATAGATGTGATGACCACATCGGCATAGTGCTTATGTCACCTTTCACCTAGTTGATTGTATTGTGCTCAAACTTAGGGCTACTCTGAAGATCATCCCTTAGAGCCCTAGTTGGTGCAGAGTGTAGTTGCTCACCTCTCGAATGGAGCAGGCTACTTATGAGTATATAACATGGTGCTCCAATCTCTTCACTGACTTTTCTGTTCATTTGAAAAACATTTTTAAAAAAACATTAAAAATGTTCTCTAAAATTTGGAACAGAATTCTTGTACATCACCATATAAAGTATGTAAGGCCAAAATCCAACTATAGCTAATTTTGTTTTCCAAGTGGGCCCTATTGTGCAGAAGAGGAGACTAAGTTCAAGATGGGTGTTTTTAAAAAAAATTTCTCTATAAATTTTCCATTCAAATGGTTTAGCAATTCTTCTGTTGCATAACCTTACCACAGACCTTGAAGTCATCATCATGTCTTTTATCACGAGAAAAGCTATGAATATATCTTTACAGTTTCACATTGCGAGCAGTAATATTGCTGAAATTTCTGACCTAGGTCTTTAGAACCTTTGTACATCTTACATTATATTTTAGAAAAAAAATTGTACATAAATAAAGAGAAAGAAGCTTGCAGAATTAATGAAAGTCAGGTATATTGTGTCAGACTATACACTCAAAACCACATTTATGTATTTATATTTCTCCAATGAAACAGTGCAAAAATAGATTATTTTATATATAAAAAATGCTGCATGTAGGTCTGTTCTCACCTTAGATATTTTTCAGCCAAGTTCAGAAAATTTCCCAGATGAATTTCATGTATGGCTAAAAAATTTCCTTGGTTAGTTTTGGTGACTTAAACAACCTAGTGTTTTTCAGATTTCAAATAATTTAGATTCTCTGACAAAAAGATTGAATCAGGAGTAACACAAAACAGACATTTAAATGAGACATGACTACATTTTCATGGACTTCAGCATTGTTTACTGATTGTTCATTTACATTCTGTCCTTCTATATCATTCTTTTTATTGTGTTTCATTGATGTTATGAGCAAATAAAGAGAAGGGTAGAATATAGCACTTATATAAATAGGCACAATTTTAATTCCAGTATTGGTGAAACATTTAATAAATTTCTTTGTGATTTTTTCAGGAAACTCTTTCCTAGCTATGGAGTGGAAATTTACAGGTAAATACTTGCTCAGACCTCTGATTTTTGCCAACAGGATCTGGTTTACGCCCTCATTTAATGCAAGGGAATTCCCCTTCTCTTCCAGATATGGAAGCAATGAAGAAGCAGTAAGCTGGCTGGCCAGTCTTGTAGAAACTCCCTCCAGTCTATACAGTCATTAAACTTATACAGAAATAAATCAACAGGATATTTCCCCCCAAAGAGATAGCTTTGCACCTGTTGAAGACTAATGAAATTGGCCCGATTTTTCTTTTTCTCTCACTGTAAGCATTTTAAAACTCAGGCATGGTGATCAATGATCCAACCCAAACTGAAATTTGTATTGCAGTACTCAATTTAGTCATGTAACTGGCTGAAATTAGAATTATTATAGGGGTGACGTGTTCTAGTGCAGTGCGATGCATTGGTAACAGATGAGTATTTAGATTGAGGTCCACAAAAAGATTTAGGCACTTCAGCTCAGAGTTAGACATCTAAGTCCCCATTGTACACATCACTGTCATCCACAAAACCCCACCTTGGCTGCTGCCTAAAACTGTAAGTTTCTAAATTCACTTGGTACTTACGTTTTTGTTGTAGAACATAAGAACGGCCACACTGGGTCAGACCAGTGGTCCATCTAGCCCAGTAACTTGTCTTCTGACAGTGGCCAGTGCCAGCTGCGAGAACGAATAGACCAACTAATCAAATAATCATCTAGAAGTTCCCTAGTACCTAAGTTTCTGCCACTGAACATGCACATTGCTGCCTTTCTCTAGGCATCCATATGACTGTCTCACACCAAAGCTGCAGTGCAATCCTCAGACAAGGAGAAGACAGGCATTCCTCCACATATGTTCTTCGCAGGGTCCAATCTGCTATGTGTGCTTTGAGTGTGCCTAACTTCAAACAAAATGGCCAGGGAGGAGGAGACCTGCCTTTAGCCCGATGTTTAAGGTATTCACTCAGGAGGTGGGTGGCCTTTGTTGAGTTTCCCTTCTGGCTTATGAGATTTGAACAGGAGTTCCCCACGTCTCAGGTGAGTGTCCTAATCTTTGGGCTCCTGGACATTCTGATGTGGAGCTTTCTCCATGGCTCTTGCTGAAGCATTTTAATTAAATACTTCCATATTAATTAGGCCAGAGAAAGAATAAGAATCACTGTATAGGCCAACAGTTAGGGCATGCACCTGAGGGGGTGAAGAACTCCTATTCAAATCCCTTTTTCCCATCAGCCAAGGAGGGGCAGAGATTGAACCAGGGTCTCCCTCATCCCATGTGAGGGGCCTAACTAGTGGCAAAGGGCTATGAGGGAATCCTTCTCCCACTCTACCCCAGTTATAAGCAGCAGGTATAAGAGGTTCGGGGAGGCTAAGCCACCCCAAACAGGATGCAGCGCACCTCCCTTTGGAGGTATGCCAGCCTGTTGCCTTTGGAGGGCCATTACCAAAAGGATATCCAAGATGTCCAACTCTACCTCTTCCCATCCCTGCTCTGTCTAGTTCCCTGAGGCTTTGTCCACTGAACGCTCATGCCTCTGGACTCAAGGCAGGGGCGTAGCTGGCACCAGGCACACAGGCCCCAAGTCCCAGCTCCAGTGCCGTGAGTCTGGCCGGGGATGGGGTCTAGTCCCGACCCCAGCTGAGGACCCAGGCTCAGCCGCTGGAAGAGGCGGGGTCCGGTCACAACCCCTGCTGGGGTCAGCAGTGGCCCAATCCAACCCCAGCCAGGGACCCGGGACCTGGCCGCCTGAAGAGGCGGGCTCTGGCTCCGACCCCGGCTGGGAACCCAGGGCCCAGCTGCCAGAAGACGCGGGGTTTGACTCGGACCTCAGCCAGGGTTGGCAGTGGCCAGATTCGGCTCCAACCTGTCCAGGGACCCAGGGCCCAGCCAGGCCAGTAGCAGCCAGATCCAACCCCGCCCAGGATTGCGTGGCTGGCAGTGGCCCAATCCGGCTCTGACCCCGGCCAGGGACCCAGGGCCTGGACACCAGAAGAGGCGGGATCTGGCCCTGACCCCAGCCAGGGACCCGGGGTGTGCAAACACAGCCTTTTTTAATTGCAGTGCTCAAAAAACAAACCCACCACTGTGCACCTACTGCATAGGCAAATAGTCTTACCTAAATTACATGTGCAAATGCTTATTTGTGTAAATAAATGCAAAACTTAATTTTGCACCTGTAATGGCTGCATATGCACTTTTTGCAATAGCAAGTTAGGTATATACATGTGAACTGGATTGAATTCCAAGACAAAATGACATTTGTATGCACTGCAAGAGGGAATTTTCTTTCTAAAGCTCTTGACATTTCTATCTTTCCACAACAAACAATTTAGAAGGGGCTCAGAAAAGAGTTACAAGAATGATCTGAAGTCTGGAAAACATGCCATATAGTGAGAGACTACAGAAGTTTAATCTGTTTACCCAAGAAAAGGTTAAGAGGTGACTTAATCACAGTCTACTGCTCATCTTCATATATTTTAGCCCAGTGGTTAGGGTGTTAATCTATACTGTAGGAGACCCAGCTTCAGTTCCACCCCTCAGCCCCACAGCGGAAAAAGCATTTGAATTTGGGTCTTTCCTTTCTCAGGTGAGCACCCCTAAACTAATGCACTACAGAATCTCTCTCTCTGAGGCTTATGGGAGTCTTCTATGGGGAAAGATATTTCTGATAACAATGGCTCTATAAACACACAGAAGAAAGCATAATGAAATCCCATAGTTGAAAGCAGAAACTAGACAAATTCACACTAGAACTTCAGGTGCAAATTTTTTATAGTGAGGATAATTCACCACTGGAAAAAATTGCCCAAGGTATGTGATGAGTTTTCTGTCATTTGCTGTCTCTAAGTCAAGATTGGATATCTTCCTTGAACATTTTCTACAGTTCAAACAAAAGATATGAGTTTGACACAGAAATAACTGGGCAATATTTTTTGGCCGCTGTTATACACGCCAAACTAAATAATCATAATGGTCCCTCCTGGCCTTAGTATCTTTGAATCCATGAATATACTATGATGCATGATAAATAGAATACTGTATATTATTTATTAACAATATATCTAGCTCCTCAGAAAAACAGAAAATTGCATGTTCTGAGTATTAATAATAATTATTAATTAATAGTTATTATCTTTACCACTATTTTGATAACTAGAAACTAATATACACCATTTCTTTCAAATGTAAGGCTATGAAAACACTTTAAATTTTGTGAAACTAAATATAAGTGAATTCTGCAGCACCAGCTATTGCTTTATGTATTTCAGAGGCAAGGAAGACCATTATTTTCTCATGGAAAAGTACTGAATTTATTTTCTAAAATAAAAATATACAGTAGAAATATACAGTAAACATACTACTTAAGCTAGGTTTTCATTGAGCTAGAGGACCCAACCCAGAAGTTGTTATGCTCCTTATAAAAAGAAATAGACAAAATAATTTTATAGTTAAATATAGTTAAATTAAATAGTTTTAGACAAAATAATTGCCTCTGATCTTTCCTTTCCTTGTAGCACACTTCTTCTCCCGAAAAATATCAGATTTCCTAACTGATAGCTTTCCAGGCTGGTGTAGCTATATTATATATATAGAAGACAGGATGTCAGAAGCTTTGGAAGCGTCACGGTAGTTGGGACATTTACCATTTAAAGTGAAACATAGAGTCTTATTCTGGCCTGTTTCACATCAAAGGGAACTATGTCACTGGCTTTAATGAGAAAATGATTAGAATGAAACTAAATCCATCATAGCAGAGTGATTGTTGGAAATTGAATCATTTGGTAGCCACTGCAATCTGTGTATGTATTAGCAAACTGAATACAACTGATGCAACAGCCAACACTTACAATACTGTCCTAACCATTATGGCTGGGTTGTTGGTGTTTGATTGTTTTTGTTCTTTCCTAGCTAAGATATAAAAGTTTTATCTTCAGTACAGTATATTTTTTTAACCAAATGGTATGCTTTTTTGGCTGGTGGGAGAACTTTGAAAAATGTTCATTCAGAGAAATTGTGCAATTAAGAGCTACACAGACCTAACAGAGAAGAATAAGGGATGATGCATAGTCATAACAGTTGCTCTGAATTGGACCTATAGTATGTTTTATGTTCTAGCGATCTAGCCTGTGATAGGTCTTATGTGACCTTTATCTAGCTAGAGAATAAAGGAGGTAAGGGCCACATTTGCAAAGGTATTTAGATGCCAAAATTCCTTCAATTGGGAGAAAGAAGAAACCTTGCCATGGCCTTTAAGACTGCATTAGCTGTCAGGGTTGCACAGAAGGGCTTGAGCTGTGGCTCATTAAAAGGCAGCTATAAAAAGGGTGAATATTTGTTAGATGGCTGCTTTCAAAAGAAGGAGCTGAGTTTTTCTCTTTGCCAAAAAGAAAAGAGATCTGCACTAGCGAGCCTGATTAATCCCTGTCTCAGGGTGCATCTACACTTACAAGTTAGGTCGACTTAAGGAAACTTAAGTCGACCTAAACTACTCCCCGTCCACACTGGGCTTTCCTTAAGTTGACTTAAGCAGTTCCTTAACTCGACTTAAGGAAAGCTTAAGTTTCCTTAATAACTCCTACTTTTTGGTCGACTTAAGCATTACGTCGACCTTATTAAGTCGACTTAAGCCAGTGTAGACGGGGAGTAGTCCTAAGTCAACCTAAATGCCGTAGGTCATCCTAGGGCTAGGGGGAGCCCTTGTCCCCGGTAGAAGGGAGCTGCAGCCCCACTGGGGACAAGGGGCTCCCCGCAGGGACAAAGAAGCTGCTCACAGCTTGTCCCAGTGCGCAGCTGGCTCTCCTCAGGACAAGCTGTGAGCAGCTTCCTTCTTGGTAGGGAGCCGCGGCTCCCTTGTCCCCAGGAGCCATGGCTCCCCCAGCCTGGGGAGCCGAGGCTCCTTTGTAGCCTTGGCTCTCTGTTGACCTTGCCAATCGACTTAAAGAGTCTAGTGTCGACTCTCTAGCTCGACTTAATAAGGTCGCTTTTAAGTCGACTTAAGAGTCTCGTGTAGATTAAGTCGACTTAATAAGGTCTACTTAACTTTCTAAGTGTAGACATAGCCTCAGTGCTGAACTTGATGTAGGGAACAAGAGGGAAAACCTCTTGGATCATCCTGATGCACATGATTTTGTTAAGGGAGAGGAAGTCTGAACGAGAATAAATAAGTGTAATTTATACAACAAGAGTCAAATGCTGCATTGTTACATCAGTAGTTTGCTATTTGTATTGCAGTATGGCGTTCCACTCATGGATCAGGACTCTGTTATGTTAAGTGCCATACAAATGCAGAATAAAAAGATATCCCTTGCCCCAAAGCGCTTACTGTCTAAATAGTAAAAACACATTGACATCACTGAAATAACTTCAGTTTAAGTGAATGCAAAATTTTGCCAATGGAGGGGAGAGAGAGATACTCCAGTGCATGGAGAGTGTAGCAATTCTTAAGCTTAGATCCTTCCCTGTGGATAGTGGAGGGATGTGGCTTGAGGAAAGGGGATGCAACTGAGATTTCATTGCATTCTGATCATCCCACCTGCTGAAATGGTCCTTTGGGTCCATTAGAAACCAGCATAATTTAGAGCAATCGTTAGGCAGCTCTTAGTTATGTTAGGGGACCAGGCTAGCTGTGTACTCGGCCAAGGAGAGGGAGAACACAGAAATGAGTTTGTACCTCCTTTGCTATACAAGTTGTGCTGTCTTGATAGTAGTTGTGGGTCATAGTCTCTGGGAACAACAGCATGACCAATACTCATTTTTTTGAATGTATAAGAAAATTATTCAATAAACTACTGTAAATTCCAGTTCTCTGTGCTCTTTATTCTGATGGCTGCTGAAAATGCTTGCAAGCACATAAAATTATAAAGGGTGAAGTTATTTCTGTAATGCACTCAATTACAGGAATTCATTATTGATTTCCCAATGCACACCCCCAAATGGTGTTTACTCTAGTTTTGATGACTTGCAAATCAAAGCTACCTCCATCTAAAAGGGTCATTTAAAAAGTTACTGATTTTATGGTGTTTTGCCAGTTCCTGTTATATATGGATATTTTCTGTATGCTGAGGGTCATGGCAGTGTGTGAAATAACTTTGTACGGTGTACATAAGGTGGTCTACTTCTTATATTAATGTGTGCCCATAAGGCATTAAAATTGGTGTAACATATTTATAGTATTCATGTATGCTGTTATACTCTGTGTGTGGAAATAACTTTGCATGGTACATAAGGTGGTCTATTTCTCATATCAATGTGTGCCCATAAGCCATCAAAATGAGTGGGAATTATACTGTGATATATTTATAATGTTCATGTATGCTGTTACACTCTGTTAAATGGAACTTTTGATCAGTTCCCTGTCTAGCGGTTGGTCCTTTTATCTTACTGGGTCCAAGTTTCTGGAGCCAATGGTCACAAGTTCCATGTGGTTAGATCACAGCTTGGTATGTGTATATATGTATGTCTGTGGGTTCTCACTATTGACATCCTCATGTTTGAAATGAATTCTCCTCAACCCTAAACTTATGCTCAATGGTGGCTTTCCTCTTACTTTGGGAAGTATGTGTAGAATGAGGCATGGCTGCTTGCTGCTCCCTGGTTATTACTTTACCTACTGTCCATGATAATTACTGTGCAGTGAATGATAAAGGGCAGTTTATGAGTTGCCACACTGGAAACCTGTTGCGGTTGACAGTTATTCAAAAGGGGTGAAACTCAAGAGTGTCTGTACAAAGCCTGTGCGTCACATAAGCTCCACTTAAATCCTCAAAATAAGGCAGCTGACTAAGATGTATGCGACCTCTAGCTGGGTGTCTTCACTTGAGTGAGTTAGATGAATGTTACATGGTATTTTTGCCATGTAAACATTGTTCTTCTTCTGTCTTCCTGATGCTGTCTTACCAAATGGACTAGGAAGTAGCAAAGGTAGGATGGGTTGTTTGTTTGTTTTCTTTGGGAGATTACAGGATTAAAAAGCTGTGTTACAAGTGAAGCACACAGACATTAACTCTGCCACTCTGTAGTATGATGTGGCTTTTATTTAAACCTGCACTTCTATTTTTTAAAACATCTGCTTAAATATAAATGTGGCACGTCTTCCTCATTCAGTGCTCATGCTTGCTTGGGGCTAAGTGGCCTCAACACCCAGAGTTTAGCAATTTGCAAGCTCAAGCCCTCACTGCCCACCATGCAACCCTCAGTTCATTTCCCAGTTGGGCCTTTATTTTTAAATCTGCACCTGGATGCAACAGATTAGAGTATGGTTTAGTATTATTGTTATAATTTATTTTTATTTCTACTACTGCCTTTAATGTGCTTTCAATGGAGGAGAAGTCATGGTCTCAGCTCTAAGGAGCTCACAGTCTTACAGACAAGTAGCTGTGTGGAATCTCCTCTGATTTTAGCTGTGCAGGGAATAAAAGGAGCAGAACATATGCTCAAAAGCTGAAACATCTACCTGAGGGTAGAGAGATGAGTCTATATCACATTGTGCCCATTGATTCCATTGAGCCCTTATTCACTACGGCTATGTCTACACTTGTAAATTTAGGTTGACTTAGCATGTCTACACCTAAATTTTAAGTCAACTTAGGGGGGAACTTACAAAGTCGACCTGAGCGTCCACACTGGACACCTAGGTCGACTTGTAGGGGCTAGGGGGACCTTGGGTAGGTCCACGGTGGCAGGGGGGCACCCCTTGCCCAGTGCCAGGGGGCTCAGCCTTTGCCCCATTGTACCTGGGTACAATGGGGCAAAGTGGGACAGGGACCCTGGCAGGGCATAGTGGCAGGGTGGGCAGGGCTCTGCCCTGCTCTTTGAGGAGGCATGCCAGGCTCCCCCTGTGCCACACACCCCCCCGGCAGGGAGGGCAGTGGGGGAGTCCTGGAGTAGCCCTAAGTCGACTTAGGGCTACTCCAGGTCTACACTGGCTTAAGTCGACTTTAAAAAGTCGACTTAAGCCTAAAGTCGAATTAAAAGTAGGTTTAATAAAGTCGACTTAATTTTCATTGTCGACTTTATTTTCCTTAAGTCGACTTAAGAGTGTAGACGCACCCTATGGCCCTAACTATGCCAGTCTATGCATTGGTGGAGCCTTACACTTGTGAGGAATTCTTTTGATTCAACAGTACTCTACACCAGTGTAAAGGTTTGCACCAGTGCATATACTTGTAGCACTGAGGCCAAGCTCCATGAAGTTAGGGCTCTACAGATCTTATGGGGACCTGGATGAGGAGTCAGGGCAAGTCTATATAATGATGATGTTAATGGGCTCCCATCATGCACCTCCTCAGAGAAGAGATACTGGGCACGGGATACAAAGGCAGCGTGACTCCTGGGAATTCAAAAGGTTGTACTATGGCATATAATGGATGATCTCACCATTCATAAATACCTGAAGGGTCTTGGGATTTTTCTTTGGATCTTTGGTCACCCACAGGGTCGGAGGGCAATGACTGCCAAAACCCTTCCCCTAAACGACATAGACTTGTTCACTCAATACTTTGTTCCTCCTACTGCGTTGTATGGGGGGGGCCATGAATTGTAATGTAATCTAAATTCTGTTAATTTAGCATCCCTATATTTTACTGAATTTTATTGTGATCTCACAGTGTTTCCTGTCTTCTGGTCCTTTGTCTATGAAGAACTATGGTGTCTATGAGAGAGGATCATGGACAATGAAATATTGGCAGAAAACAACAACTTTAAGATATTTACACATGAAAATTAATATGTTATTAATATTTAGGGACAACAAATATAATAAAATGTAAGATTTGTCATCCACAATGTACCCTCTGAAAGTAAATTTTATACTTAGGGGTATTTCTAATTAATTTCAGTGGGAGGTTTCTTCCAGGTAGACTGCATTACCTGATCTTAAGAATATGGGAGGTTAACAGATGTCCTCAGTGGAAACAGGATCAAGGTCTACATTGCACATGTAACACTGTATTTGAACCAGTCTCCTTTAATAGTGAAGAGATAAAATCTGAAGAGCGAATGGGGCAGTAAGACTTCACCATGCCCAATGAGGGCATGTTCACAAACAGTTTGGTAGCAGAGAATGCTGGAAAAAAATGCATTGTGTTCAAACCAAAAGTATGTTTCAGTAATTCTGTTCACATTATGTGCAGTTATTTGCTGAGTGATCACACATAATAGTGTAAAAATTGGTACCGAAAGTGTTTTCCTTGCTGTCAGAATCTGACTTATTACCCAAAGCCACATTCTAAGTAGGTGGTTTGTGCTTTTATGATGGTATCACAACTGTACACCATCTCCCAACATTGTGTAGTTGGGACCTCGTCACTGAAATGCACTCAAATTTCCCACATAGGTGGAGGAGAAGCTTTAATAGGGAAAGAATGAAAATAATAAGGAATGCTATATGCATGAGATTAAGATGTCAAGTGGGGTGGTCTCAGTCAGGGGCAAAGAGAAAAAGTGAATGCTTGTGGGACTTGTGCTCCTAAATCTTTTAGGTGCTTTAGAAAGTTCCCCAGATATGTTTAAATTGTCCCTTTCCCTTCCACCACTCCAAATGCTAATTAAGCAACAACATATTATAATACTTCCCCTTTTAAGACATCTTGATTCTGTTAACATTATCAGAATTGCAATTTGTATTTTCCTGTAAATTACAAACAGATTATCTTTAAAAGAAGCTGACTTAAGCTTCCATTACTTTAAGTATTTATACAGCTAGCGACTATTTTACTATAATGGGGGATGATCCAAAGGGAAAACCAAAAGATTGTTGCAATTTATGCACACATGACTGGGATTTATGATTGATGAGACAAATGATTAAGAAATATGGATAAAATCCAAATGATCACTATAGAACAAATGGTGAAATGAAATCCCTCATGGTGGAGTGTAATGGCCTCCAGTAGAGGTTGGTGAATAGATTTGTAGAAATCATTATATTTCCTACATTTAGCCCTTGTATCTGCTTACAAGTTATTCCTGGACAGATTGTGACTTTTACTGATTTGTTTGCTATTTGCAACAGTTCGATAAATGTTTTGTGCAAACAAATGTCAACCTTATGGTTTGCTAGGAAACTGTTCGCTGTGACTATTTATTCACATTGTCAATTTTCAGTATTGGAGCTGTGAGACTGATCAGCACAGTGTCTTTTATCTGATTGGATGACCTAACCCTTATACACCAATTTATTAGACTCCATATCCATGATGTGGGACAGGACTGGATTAAGGGGCCCTGGGCTGCCCACTTTCATGGGCCCAGCCCCATTCCCACAATTGGCCCCCACCCCTGCTAGGTGGAGCGGATGGGATGGGAGAACCAGAGACCACAACCTCTGACCCCAGGGCGTGGTTGCATATGTTAGGTAATACATTATAATAGCTATGTTTCTTGTCAGCAAGAGCTGAGAGGGAAGAGAAGGATCCTAAGCTCCTCTAATAAGAAACCTGCAGCCCAATATTATGATGCACCTTTACCAATACCCCTGCAGGAAGAGCTTGACACACTAACTAACCCATTATTCTCTTTTACCGGGACCTTATCCACAACACTAAATCAAGGGATTTAATGAATTAGATATGCCAAAAATAGGCAAAATAGATTATACATCCCCTCCAGGACCGCCTCTGCATGCATCCAGTGCTTCCCTACTGAAGCTCTTATTCATGCTCTTCTCTCCCCTTGCTTTAACTTCTGCAAAGTAATTTCTTCCTGTATGGGCTTCCTAACCCCAATTCTCTATATGTGAATTTCCTCAAAATGCAGTGGTTCACCTTTTCCCCAGTCCTTAGAAACAGGAACATATCAGTAGCATCCTCAAGCACTATTGCTGTCTTCCTATTTCATGTTCCAGTGAAAAATCTGCCTCTGAGCCATAAACATTCCCCAAAGTCTTGTACCATTTATACCATTTTAGAAAGATGAGGGCTAGCTGCACAAAGGCTTAGACACTGTACCACTCAGTGGTGCAACACCCAACTTTTTGATACCTTGCCACCCAATGGAATCCACAGCTTTGAGTTAGATGTCTACAATGAATGGGAAGAGAGGAGCAGCTAAAAATGAAATCCATAAAAGCCAGCATGGTGAATCGGGAGCTACCTTAGCTAGCCAAGAGGAGATAGGTGAGTCCTAAATATTGCCTCTCAAAGGGTGTGTCTACACTTATAAATTAGGTCAATTTAAGCAGGTTTAAGTCGACTTAATTTAATCCACGTCTACACTGGACTTTCCTTAATTCGACTTAAACTGATTTAAGTGAAATTAAGGAAAAACTAGTTTGAATTAATAACACCTAGTTATAATTTGAACTAGCATCTAAGTCGACTTTTTTTAAGTCGACTTAGACAGTGTAGATACCCTAAGTCGACTAGATCGACTTAGGGCATGGGGGACAACGGAGCACCACACGGCTCCCTGGCAGAAGGGAGCCACTGTGGCTCCCTTGTCCTGGAGAGCCCCTGCTCCCTTCTCCCCAGACCCGCAGCTTCCCTGCCAGGAACCAGCGGTTCCCCTGCTGGAACCCTGGCTGGAGAGCTCGCGAGCCGGGCGGCTGGTCCCAGCAGAGCCAGCCGTGCACCAGCTGGCTGTGCCGGGACCAAGAAGCCGCTCCCGACTCGTCCCGGCAGAGCCAGCTGGCGCACAGCTGGCTCTGCCTGGCCGAGGAGGGGCGGGCGGCTCTCCCGGCTCCCTTCTCTCCAGGACCCCCTCTGGGGTCCCAGCAGAAAGGACCCGAGGCTCCCTTCTAGTTGGACCCATGCAGGTCCCAGCAAGAAGGAAGTGGCAGCTCCCTTTTTGCCGGGACCTGTGGGGGTTCTGGAGAGAAGGGAGCCAGAAGAGCCGCCCGAGCTGTCCCGACCAGTAGGGAGCCGAGTGGTCCGGGGGAGAAGGGAGCTCCGCGCTCCCTTCTCCCCTGGACCGCTCCAGGGCTTGCTGCCTCTGCGGGGCTGGCTCTCCCTGGACCTAACCAGTCGACTTAGAGAGTCTAGTATAGACTCTCTAAGTCGAGTTAGTAAGGCCTACTTTAAGTCGACTTAGGAGTCCTGTGTGGACTCTCTAAGTCGACTTAATAAGGTCGACTTAAAGCCGATTTATTAAAGTCGATTTATTTAAGTCGACCTAAATCCCTAAGTGTAGACATAGCCAAAGAGAATTAGAGATCTATCTTTGGGCTCGAGGAAGGTGCCCATCTCCCCTTGGGATTCACAACCATGAACTCTCAGTTAGGCACCTAAGCTGTTCCTCATCTTCATATATTTTAGCCCAGTGGTTAGGGTGTTAATTGATTCTAGACTGTAGGAGTCCTAGGTTCAATTCCCCCCTGTGGAAAATGCATTTGAACTTGGGTCTTCCCTCTTTCAGGTGAGTACCCCTAAACTATTGCACTACAGAATCTCTCTCTCTACGGCTTATGGGAGTGTTTAAGAAAGAGAGTGGGTGGGCTTTGCTATTCTCTCTTTTTCTTTCTGTCTCCCCTCATGGCCAGCCCAGGAGACAGGGACCTCAGTTTGTTGTAGATTCTGAGTGTTTAACCCCTGAATTAGGAACTTTGCTGTGAATTTTTTCCTAGACCTGTGTGCCAGAGAGCCTGTATGTCCCTTTGAGACTCAGGAGCTCTTGGAGGATCTTCCTAGGATTTCATCGATGGAGGTGGACAAACCTGAACAGGACCTGACATTCTCAGAATTGACTTCTGCCCTAAATAGCATTGTCCAAGGAAGGCACATAGTATTGAGGTTTGTCTGTTGAGTTTTATAACACCTTTCGGACCCTTTTTTGGCCTGACTTGTTCCAAGTCCTTCAGAAGTACACCAGAGAGATGATATTGCCACTCAGTTGTTGTCGAGTGGTTCTTACCCTGTTGCCTAAGAAAGTGGACCTTGGAGTTGTGAAGAATTGAAGACCTGTGTCCCTGCTTTGCTCTGACTATAAACTTTTTTCAAAGCCTTTGGCAAATAGACTGAGAACCATAACTGGGTGAATCGTGCACCCCCAATCAGACCTACTCTGTTCCTGACAGGTTCATTTTTAATTATCTTTTCCTATCATGGGATGTAATTTCAATCAACCTCAAAATGTTTGCTTTGCATGTTGGGTTGATTTTGCTGGATCAAGAGAATGCTTTTGATCATGTAAATATGAATACTTGTTTTGCAACTTTTTTGCCTTTGGTTTTGGGCCTCAGTCACTGTATAATGTAGAGTTGACTTAAGGTGAGTGTTGTTTTTCAGTGCCCCCTTTCCAGTATTAAGGAAATCAGACAGGCTTATTCCCTGTCTGGGTTACTGTATGCTCATTCTATCGAGCCTCCATTACACAGGTTGCAAAAGTGCCTTTTTGACCTTTCTCTCCCTGTTCCAGCTTGTACTTTGATGACAATCTCTGCATATGCTGACTATGTGACTGGGTTTATTACTCATAACTGTGATGTCCAAGTTTTGACTGAACATCAGCACTCTTGAGTAGGCTTCCTCAGTTCATATCAAGTGTGGGAAGAGTGACACAGTCCTACTGGGGGCTTGGGTGATCATCTACCCCTAGCAAAGTTGGAGGGCTACTGTGGAGCTGAACTTGCTTTAAGGCACTGGGAATTATTCTGGGACTGGCTGATGTTCTGGGATGGAACGGGCAAGGAGTTATGGAGGGGACTTCAATAACTCATAGGACTTCAATAACTCAGTCACAGGTTAGGGGGTCTATTACAGGAGTGGGTGGATGAGCTTCTGGGGCCTGCATTGTTCAGGAGACTAGATGATCATAGTGGTCTCTTATGACCTTAAAATCTATGGGGGGATATTGAAAAGGTGAAAGTGGTATTTGATTCAACTCTCCTTCCAAGGGCAAGTGTTAGCCATTAATTATTTAATTGCTTCTAAGTTGTAGCACAAAAGTATATTGTTTTGGATTCCATCCACTCTTCCTAGAAAAGATTTAGAAATTTCTTTTGGACTTTTTCTGGACTAGCTATCAGTGGCTGGGACAGAATATTTTGTTTCTGTAATCAGGATTTGAATAGACTCATGAGATGGAGCTAAACAAACAAGGAGTCCTGTGGCACTTTTAAAGACTAACAAATTTATTTATTGCATGAGCTTTTGTGGGAGAAAATCCCACTTCGTCAGACCGCATCTTCAAAGCGCCTGACAAAGTTGGATTTTCTCCCACAAAAGCTCATGCAATAAATAAATTTGTTGGTCTATAAAAGTGCCACAGGACTCCTTGTTTGTTTGGCTGACCTAGACTAACACGGCTACCCCTTTGGAACTTGTCAAGATGGGGCTAGTATACTTCCAGGCAGGAATACCTGTCCCCACCGTCATCAACCTTAATAGGGCTCTGGCATCCGAGCCCCTTGCATAGCTAGTTCAGTTCAGATGATAGTGACCCTTCAATCAAAACAGACTAACCACAGCTCTGCTGCCCTTTCTTATACGTTAAGGACAACAATGCTCCATTGCCCTTGCATTTAACAGAGTTAAAAATTTTCTTAAAGCTAATGTTATAAAATAATCAAATAGTGTTTTTAAAGGAACGAGATTCTGTACATCTGGAATAATGCATAGATGATCCAAAAGTACAAGGTTTATTCAAAAGTCATACAGTATAAATGGTACATAATCTGCATTATCCCAGATTAAGGGTTATCAGTTTAGTGATACAGTTGAGATACATTGAAATATCACTCATACAAAAGAAATACCGAGGTTGGTTAATCACAAGCAAGTATAATGATGAGTGTTGATTATCCCTTATTTAATGGTAAGTTCAGGATAGTTAGTCCTTCAGCAAATTACTATCCACAAACCAAAGGTCTTTCTGCATTGCTTTTCCAGTGTGCTCTGGCTCATTCCTCCTGGTATTGCCTATGCTCTGAGGTGTTCAGTGTAGATGTCCCTGGAGCACCTGATGGTGTCCAATAAAGTGATGTCTGGTGTCTAACACCAGCCAAAAGGAATCATTTGGGCAAAACAGTCCTATCATGCTGAGCACCTAAGCAGGGTGGATGTGCTCATGCAAACCACCAGCTCAGCTGGAGAAAGTCCATTCATTCCCTGCTCACCTACCTACCAATTGTGGAAGGGGGTCATGGTCTCATTGGCCTGTTGAGCAGAGTAACTAGTTTTCTGTTACAGTCCCTGCAGCAGCTGTTGAATGTGGATGAGCCTGCACCTTGGAAGCAAGTGGCCTTTTCTTCAGCACATAGGGGGTTTGGGTTTTGATTAGGAACTTTTTTTGTTGGATGGCTCAGTTTTGAGGTGTTACCCTTTATAATGCTTTTTGTTTTTATTAAAGCCTTTTTAGCCATTATAAGACTTTATAAGCTGAGGTCACAGGATAGGTGGCTGGAGCTCCCAGGGCTGCTGCTGCTGAACCCCTTGTTTATAAAACCCTGCTGTGAGGATTCTGAATCTTGTAATCATCTGTCATCCCTTCTTGCAGCAGGTGTAACAAAACCAGTTAACTGATTTTATTAATTTTCTATGGGACTCAATGGATGTCTTGGCTGTCAAGCTCGGTTTTCATGTTGTTTGTTGGGTTTCTCAGTTTTTATCAGAGGTCGAATCAGCCCGTTCTGAGGGACAATATGGCCATTCATGATTGTACTTACAGTTTTATTTTCTTGCCTGTTGCTCCCGCTGTAGATTGGGATGTTGACAAGCTTGGCAGCCTGCTTGCCTTTGAATTGGTTTTTAATAGTTTAGATCATAAGTCATTGTATATGCTTGTGGTAAAGATTTGTCATTTTCAAACACTTGTTGATTAACCCAAAACAGTGTGGAGAAGACAGCTTCTGCTGACAAACTCCAGCCAGCTAGCTGGTGAATGGTATTCAAGCCTCCAATTGTGAAGAGAATGAGCAATCTCCAACGGAGAATTCTTTATCGGGCTATTGCCATCAATGTGTTTGTGCACTGTTTGACTCCAGAGGTGTCCACATTGTGTCCTTTATGTGACACAGGGGCGACTGTGTTTCTTACTTGTTCCAGGTTAAAGCCATTATTTGTTTTACTTCAGGGTATTTTTTGGCTACTGCCCCTTGATTTTTCTTCCACTCTATTTATTTTTACTGCAGTATTTATTTTTCCTGTTAAGTATATGTTCACAAATAGATTTGTGGTATGTCTTGCAAACTTTATTTTAGGTCAAGCAAAAGATACTTATTTTAAAAAGTAGATGATGTAAATTATTTGGGCCAGGAGTTGCCAATATTCTTTATTTTTTTAGATTTGTATTGGTTTTATGCCTTTTTTTGCATAGATATTATACTGAGAAGCAATTCGGATCAATTTATCCAGCAATAGGGTTTTGGAAATGCACTTTGTACTGTTTGGAACAGACAATTATTTTTTAATTTGTAATTCATTTTCTTGTTTTTACTTTGTTTCTGTACTGATTTTATTTTAAAAGTATTTTTTTAAAAGTCTCTCTCTCTGGCCCAATCTTATTGTTGATTATATTTATATACAATGGAACATAAATGACAAAACCCTGGCTGGGATGATTTAGTGGGAGTGCTCCTGCTTTTAGCAGGGGGTTGGACTAGATGACCTCATAGACTCATAGGGACACCTCATGAGGTCCCTTCCAGCCCTATGATTCTATGATTCTGTGATTTTCAGCAGGAGATATTGTGAGAGATGCACTCCAGAATGTCCCAAATAATCAGTGGTCAGGGCACTCATCTGAAAGATGGGAGAATCAAGTTCAAGTCCCGTCTCCACATCAGGCAAAGGGGGAGAAACTAAACCAGCATTTGCCATATCATGGACGACTGAGTGCTCTAACTATTGGGCTAAAGATTATAATGGGGGCTCTCATTGCCACCTCCTTTCTTTCCCCCTTTCTCTACAGTTTTGTGCCAAGTTATGGGGCTCTGAGCACACCTATTGGATTTGGCACGATGGGTAAAATAGGTAAGGGAACACCGGGGGCAGACCAGTCGGACTGGGGCCAGCAGAGAATAGCCTGTGGCCCCGGCCCCAGTGCACAGTGGAAGGCCACCATGGTGGGGCCCCAGCCCAGTGCACAGTGGGAAAAACTTGTTTTCTCTAGAGTTAGACAGCAGCTGAGCTGGGGTTTTGAGGAGCTCAATGGCACCTAAATATTGGACTTACACATCTGAAGTGGTATTGGGTGCCTAAGTCTTTTTGTAGATCTAGCCCTAAGACTCTGACTGTGTCTTTCTTTGCCCTCCCATCCATGCCTAAGAGTAGAAAATACTAGTCTATAGTGTATGGTAACACTAATTATTTTCCCATGAATGGTGCCCTCCTTATGTGGGCTACAATAAATAAATACATAGCTCTTATATAAAACTCTTCTCATTCATAGATCTCAAAACTTGTCACAAAAGGGGGTGAGTATTACTTTCATTTCAAAAGGGGGGGGAAGATTAATATACAGAGACAAAGTTTGTTTGTCCTGTGGCGTTTCTGGGATTTGCAATTTAATTGACAAAGTACAAATGATATAAGTACATATAAGGCACCGTCAATGTTGTGTTGAGGTGTCTGCGTTCTCCACCCACACACAAAAAGGCTGGCTTGTCAACCTGCATTTGTGCTAAGTCCCAAACGTCCTCCCTTTGTACTATATTGTTGCAGGTTCTAGTGGACAACAGATTCTAAAGGAAATCACATGAGAATAGAATTTGTTGCACCAACGCTCCTTTATGTGTCAGAGCTTGGGATAACCAGTACAATCACTTAGACAACAAAGTATATCTCCTCAGTGTAAACACTCAAATGTTTTACAGTCTCAAGTCTCAGACATTATAGAGAGAGAAGACTGGGGCCTCTGCAATTTTCTTGCCCCCAAGTTTTCCCACTGTCTAAGTCAGCAATTTATATATATAATACTTTTCATAGGAAGTCACAGAGGGGAAAAAAGTATTGAGTGAACTGCGTGGTGGACAAAACCTGTATCAGTAGTTTGCATCAAAGTGTCATGTGCGACAACTCTTTGGGCATCATATTTCAGAATAATATGCTTCTTGAGAAGAATTGGGAAGAGACAGTTCAGATTCCTCTCTAGAAATAGTTTGCAAAGAGACAAAATATATTGCCATGTGGTTCCCCTTTTTCACTGTTTGTTTTTTCTGTGGGAAGATCTAGAGATGGAATATAAGAGAATAGAAATGTGAGTGTTGAGCTGAAGAAATAGCCATTTTTCAAGTTAGATCTCTGGGTAAACTATAGATTTAAAAGAAATTTGGTCCTACCACATTCATTCAACTATCCCAGTAGCATTACAGGAGCAAAATTATATCAACCATGCAAAATGAAGCAAGTCAAAAACATTTGATCAGCAACATAATAAAATGCAGAGGGGAAGCTATGTCATGGACCAGAATTATGAGGCAGGGATATGAGAAGGAATCCTTGATAAAAATCAGCCTTAAATATATCTTCATTTCTGACATTAAAATCATTTCCATGTATAAACCTAAGTTACAGTTCTAATTCTAAACTAAAGCAACACTTTTATACTAGGGTGGGTATTATTTCTCAAAAGCCACATACCATGACTGCTGCAAATCCTTCCCAGTTCAAGAGTTTTATTTGCAAAATTTTAAGTGGTAATTTTAATCTACACAGAGCACCAGCTGCTGACCAGAATAGCTGAGCTGCGTAGACCTGTGAAGAAACAGTGGGACCTTTTTTACTTTGTTTTATAACCCTGGCTGCACAGCCAAGGTCATTTGAACACAAAGTGTTAGGGGCTCAAATCTGCTTCACAGAGAATACTGACCTCTTGTCTTGCAGGGAATTGCTGGATGAGCCCAAACTGCTTTGTGAGCTGTACTGTTATTTGGTTTCCCCTAACCATTTTTGGATTGCTTTACACCTAGAAGGGGTTTTGCCACCAACCAAAACTAAGAGATGTGTAAAGTCAGTTCAGAGTGTGATCCCACAACACCTACAGCTAGTGAAGTACACCAGTGATGAGAGAGGTGCCCACCCTGGTCCCCGGGGTACCCTAGGATACAACCTATGTCAGGCTGCAACTTCGTCTAGACTCTAGACCTCACCTGCACTGCGCGATAGGTAGAGATTGCTACTTAAGCCTCCTCTCCCCTCATTGGCATAGAGGTTAAGTATAATCTGGCCCATACAAAGGAACCAATCATATCAACATTCATTTATAAGTTATTAAGTAGATGGCCTCCTGAATTCCATAACTCATCACTATATTTTAACATGGCTCCAGCAAATATAAATTCAAGGGCTTTCCCTTCCTTGGATACGCTGTACTACTAGCTGGCAGCCGCCAGTCAGTCAGCCTTAAAGCTTCTTCCTGCCTTTCAGGGGTGACTTCTACTCCAGAACATTCCTGGTTCTGTTTTCCATTGGCATGCTTTAAATGGTCTCTCCAGTGCTATTATTTAATCTAACTACTCAGTTAACATTATAGAGAAATGAACAAACTCACTCCCCAAAAGAAAGTAGGCAAAAAATATATCTGGATGTGAAATCTTGTTTTCCAAATGTAAGCCCAGATGTGCAGTGAGAAGCCTTTTTATGGATTTACACTGGTAGAGGTGACAGCAGGATTTGGCGTGTGAACGCTCTTTACTACAGTTATAGATTGTACACTTGGAACAGAACTGGAAACTTTTGACATTCCATTTCCATTTGGCTCTGACAAAATATGAGTTTTGGACATGGTCCCAACAGGCAAGAATTATTTTCAAACAAATAATCTCTTTTGTTTGCACAGCATAGTCTTCCATTTAGTTATACATAAATCTTTTAAATTAATTTCCCTTAAAAAACCCCACAATGTTTAAAGGCACAAAATGGTTGGCTACATTTAAAGAGATTTTATGAAACCTGAAATCTGAGGCACAGGGGTGTTCTGAAGCCCAAACCACCACTAAGTTCTGACATGCCTACAAGAATAGGGGAATCTGTCACAAACAGAGAAGTTGTTGGTCTGGTTTCTTCTACTCTTCCTGTTTTACAAGCAGCAATGGCTTTAGTTCTCTTTCTCTGTCTCTCCTCAAGTCAAACAGGGCAGGCAAACCATGCTTTTCAAAACATAACTGCTTTGGACCACACACAGAGACTGAAGTTAACACTATTCCTGCTCCTGTGTCAGGCCTTTCCTTGTCTGCTGTGTCAAACCCACTGCTTATTTCTTTATTAAATAAGGGTTTGGTTTTTTTCCCCAGTAGCTATGGCTACCTCACAGTCTTACTATGAACCCCTTCCTTAAAGGGAAAAGGTCACCAATGCGGTCTCACAAGGTAAAATTGCAGAGTCAGCACCAAGGAAAACTGCAGAGAGCTCCCCTCTCTTCTGTCCCGCTTACAGGAAAGGCAAAAAACCAAACGTAAACCTGTTTATCTTTCCTTCTGTGGCTGAAGAGAGAATGTGTGCTTCCTTTTACTAGCTTCAACTCTGATTACATTAATCCTTTAAACTAGTTTAACAGGCATCAGATTTGTCCAAATACACCTCAACTTAAAATAAAACTTCTCCTGCTACAAAACATCAAATTCTCCTTGATCCAAAAGGGGCCTCTGCACTATGGGACAATTCAACAGTAAAATCTTCCTGCCATAATCAATCATACACATCCTTCAAAGGATAAACAGCAGTTTGGGGTTTATTTCCTAAAATGCTTTCTTTTCCCCTCAGGAGCTGCTGCCAGGGAACTTCTGCCCATGCACCCCAAATGCCTCTCAATGTGCCCTTTATTATCACAGCATTATCAGGATGCAGTCGAGTCATTTCAAATACATCCAAGCATAAAATATATTCTCAATTATCTACCAGATCTTTATTATCTTTACTTAGGATCGTCTGGTTTAACTCACTGCTCCCACACTTATATTGCCTCATCTACATTTCTTAGCGGTAGAGCTATGAAGTGATTTTTTAACCCCAGGGATGCATCTCTCTTTTACACTCTCTGACTACCTTTCCTCCTAGTGAGGTCTGTCTTACCCCTTGCTCTGTCTTTCCTGTTCTCTCTGACAAGTACAGTCTTCCTCCCTCCATTGTCTCCCTCCTTCATATGTCATCCTCTTTTACATCTCCTCCCTCCTTTATTCTCTTCACCAGTAATGTACTCATTCTGCCAGCTGTGTCTCCATGCCTGGACATTCCTGGACTTTGCCCTCTCATCACAATTAAGAACATTGATCTTGCATCAGGGGTACCAGAACAATTTTTATAGTGGTTGTACTGAGAGCCATTGCACCAATCTGTAAACTCTGTATATAATGGAAACCACTGCAATCCAGGGAGTCTGGCAGCACCCTGCTTCTAGCACCTATGACTGGCACTTCTGGCCAGAATCAAGGAAACCAGCTTTTAGGAGCTCTGCCACTTGTAGAATTAACAACATTGTCCTAATCAGTGCTCAGATCCCTCCTCTGCCTGGACACCAGATAGAACATTTTTACAAGTATACACAGCACTGTTGCAGCTGAAGACAGCACCCTGTTCCAGGTTGAGTAGCTCCTATTATTGGTTTGGACATTAAAGCATATGGATCCTTTCTTTATCTTTCCTCATTCACAGTAGCTTTGTTCAGATGGTCCAATACATCCTAGAGTCCCTAAGACAAGATAAGTTTCTTACATCAATGACTGGTTAGTGAAAGTCAAATTCTTCCCCCACAGACTCATTCAGTGGTACAGGAAGCATTTTTTTTTTTTTTTTTTTTTTTACTATCTAAGATTGATAACCTGCAAAAAAAAAAAAAAAAAAGAGAAAGAGACCTTTGTGTTTGTCACTGTATACATCATCAAGAAGTATGGCTTCATCTCCAGGAAGGATAAACAACATACAAAATTTAATTAGAAGCACTGGGCTATTAAAGAATCCCACGCCCAATTGGCTTCATACTTATTATGGTTAATTATGCTGTGCTTCAAAGCTTCTTTAGATAGGCTCAGCTTCAAAGCCATCTTCCTCTGCCTATTATTGCGGCAGGATCAGCATTACTGGTTAGAAATTAGGCTTCTTCTCTGCAAGGAGCTCTCCTCACTAATGGATATACATGCCCTTTCATGGATTTGACTAATCACTAGAAGATCCAGATTGGGCCATAATAATATTAAAATTTCCATCTGAATTATTCTCTCTCTTTTAAGACTCAGTTACCCAAGCTTGTTCTGTCAGAAATAGACTTGCTCCATCAGAGATTTTAAAATAAGAGTGATTAATTGAAAATTATTGAAAGATAATAAAAGCATAAGAATAACATTGAAAAATCAGACTTGATAACCCTAGTAGTAAAAATCATATAGAGATAGAGATTAATAGAAATGAAGTTTTCTATTGAAATTGCTCTATAACCAGAGGCATTTAATAACATTTTATATCAGAAATTCATTCTTTATAGGAGAGTATGTGTTCTATAGACACCTATATGACTTTTTATAAGTGGAGGGCACAGTTCTCTAAATGGGATTCAGTGCCTACATGTGGTTCTCAATAAGTATAGTCATGAATGATAACAGAAAAAATTAACAGGTTACAAGAAACAGATTCAGAAGTATTGGATATATTCTCCTTTCCCTGAAATCACAACCTGGGAAGTGCTAAGCAAAGCTGAGCCTAAGAGTATCTTCCTGGCAAAAATATCATTGGCTCTTAATATTATTTATTCATCCAGGGCATTTTACCTTGATGCCAGCTTTTCTGTTCTTGGTTTCTAGAGTTCACAGACTTCCTGATAGGTTCTCTTATTGAGCATACATGTGAATGAAGGCTCTTAACTGATTTTTTTTCCTCCTAATTATCTAAGTCTTCATGCTCCTACATTTTTGGGATCTGGTCACATCATAGACTAATAATTTGACTTGAAAATATTCTCTGAATTCTGCTTACATAAAGAGATTAGGGCCAAGAATGCTGCCTCCAAAGACAGGAAAAATTCTTACATTTTGATCAGTCCAATACTCCCAAGGACAGGAAAAGTCATAACTCAGCATAGCAGCAGCTATATCACAGAATCCCAGTTTTCATGGAGAAAAAAAATGTTATTTTCCCTGTACCATTCATTGTAATTTTTTGTGTATTTCACAAGACAATTGGGACTGCAACTTCACATTTTCTCTCTTTTCCCTATAGCATTTTAATAGTTTCTTTTGGTGCAACATAGAAGAGTAAAATTCAACTTGTCTTTTTTTTGAGGGAGAGTAGTTTACAGAGCTCAGGATTTTCACTGTCCCTTTTCCCATGATAATCTGCAAACTATGATTGTGTGTACCTTGTGCTTAAGGGTGGCAATCCTGAAAACAGTAATATCTTTTATGCATGACATTTAAGATGGTAAAGTAATGTTAGCACCTTGTATGTGTGCAGGTTACAGTGTAACATGGCATGGATCAAAGATACTTAAAGATGATTTAATACAGAAACAATAACAGCTAACTTAAAACAACATATCTGGAAGTGGTTTGGGGAACTGGCGTAGATAATCAGTTCCAAGTTATTAGAGCAGAAAAGTGTGTGTCATTATTAAATTGGCAGACTCACCCCTTGACAGAAGTTTTGCCGTTGGTGTGCTGAGACCACTGCTTCTCATGCTGACCAGTACTGTCTCACTGTTCCTTCTACTCCTCCATCTGTAGCCAATTGTTGTCTCTTGTCTTAGACTGTAAACTCTTTGGGGCAGAGACTGCATTTTTGTCCTGTGTTTGTACAGTACCTAACACAATGGGGTCCTGATCTACACCTAAAATTTAGGTCAAGCTAACTACATTGCTCGGGGCTATGAAAAACGTGACACCCTGTGAGACATAGTTAGGTTGACGTAACCCCTACTACAGACAAAATTAGATCAACAGAAGTATTCTTTAGTCAACCTACTACTGCCTATCAGAGAGGTAGATTATCTGCATTGCTGGAAAACACTCTTCCATCACTGTAGGACGTGTCTGCATTACAACAGCACAGCTGCACTACTTCAGTGTAGACATACCTTAGGACAGCGATTCTCAACCAGAGGTCCATGAGACCATGGGGGCCTGTGAGCCATTTTAGGGGATCTGTGAATCCTAGTAAACTGTATGGCAGACCATAGCACCCCAGAGGGCAGAAACCCCAAGCCCTGGAGCCCTACAGGGCTGAAACCCCAAGCCCTCCAGTCTAATGGCTGAAGCCCAGAACCCTGAGACCACCCAGTAAAAGTCAGGAGCCTGGCACCACATGCAGCTAAAGCCCTGGGACCCACAGCACTACACGTGGTGCATGACAGGGGGCAGAAGCCCCCAGCCTCTTTCTCCCCAGTCCTTCTGCTTAATGAGAGTTCATTTATAGGATCTGCTCTCCTCTTGATGCAAAGAAGATTTTCACTCAGCTCTTATTAAAACAAACTCATTAATGTCCTCATGCACTGAGGGGAAATTTACTCCCAAAGTCTGGAAGAAATTCTCCCCATTTGAACATCACTGAACTGTTTTGGGGATTATTAAATATAGAATTTATTGGAAGGCAAAATCCTAAAAAGGAGAAATTGGTGCATGCAGTTAGGAAACTATCTCACAAACCTTTGCAGTGCAGGAATATAATCAGTACCTCAACCACACCTGCAAGGTGCTTCCATTTGTTATTTAGAAGACATTGGAATATAAATATGAGTTGGGATGGGCTGGGCTAAAATAAACTTTGGAAATGTGCTACAGTGAAAATTAAGCATGTTACAAATATGTTAGCGTATTTTTTTCCTCAGACATGGTTAAGGGCATTTTAAAAACCATCAGGACCAATAAACCCTTAGTGCGATGCTATAGACATTAATGGACTTATTCCTGAGCTGAATTTGACCCTATTTTCATTGTACAGTTGCAAGAATAAGTTTAAGTAAATTAAGTAAGCAAATTGAATGGCAGTAATTTTTCATTTATATACTTAGATGGCCTTATTACCAGGAAATGACTGGTCAAGATTTCACTTTTTTGGTGAGCTCCTGACCAGCACCTTCTCACCCACCTCCCTGCAGATCCCTTCTGGAAATCCCATTTAAAGAATTGTAAGTGGTTCTTACTGATTGCAGCTAGGGTTTGGATCAGAGGATCTGGTCTATTGATCTCCTGGTTGATAATATTAATCTCAAAAAGAAACAAAGAAAGACCAGTGTAGTCTACTGGAATTACCACAATAGATTGACCCAGAGCCCCTTCCCACTACCTTTCCATGATTCCTTAAGGGGCCCCCTTTTTATTGTCCCAGATCCCCCAGGTGCACCTACAGTCAGTTCCCAGGATACGTCAGGATACATGTCTGTATCCACCTGGCACAGATTCATAGCTATTCCCCATGATTCACCTTTGAAGTCACTGGTGGCGATGATAGACACACACCCCCTCCTCCCCTCAATGACTTCAGGTAAGTATCTTTCTCATTCTTCTCATCTACCTTTTGTGAGAGCATCACAGAGTCAAACAGTCACAGCCTTGTATGGAACAGGAAGCTATTGAATCTTCAAGATGTGGGGCCTCAGTGCTTCCTTCTTCTCTATTGCTCAGGGAATGTATTCCTTGGTCTTTTTCCCTGCCAGCCTGGGGATAAAGGATGCCACACAACTTGACCCTCTGTGACTCAGACAGCCCAAGGCAGAGTTTCCTTTCTATCCCCTGCCCTAAGACTAGGCTTTCAAGCCTGGGATCCCGCACTATTCTTTCCATTCAGGTTAAGCTATGAATGGTGGGTTGTCCCAGTCAGAGGTCTCCCCTCATCATTAAACAATGATTGTCCAGCCATGAGATGAATGAAGAGGTCATCCAGAGAAACTCAGATTCCCCAGAATATTTGTGTTTAAATTTGGGAGGCCTAAATCATTAGGGAACTGTACAGATTCCAGAGGGCTCCTGCTTGCTGTGTAACACCAAGAAAGTAAGCCCCACATACAGTCTTTTGGGCCAGAGGTCGAGACCCCAATGGCATGGTTCTCACATGGCTTTCTAGGTTCCATATATGATTTCTAATTGGATTCAAATTGCAAATCAGATCTGTAATTGGTTTATTGTTGAGTGGTAGTACCAAGTTCTTAGATATCTTTTCATTTTGACTTAGATACAAATCACAGCCCTCCAAAATATGTTTTTACCCCCTCCGTCAGATTTTATAGCTATAATGATAGCATCAGACATACTCTTATTTCTATCTGTAAACAATTCAAGTGCTGCAGAATATACATGGAGTGTGTGGGCAAAATAATCAGAGGAGTACTGTGTTTTAAAAAGGCAATTATCCAATTCCCAGGTGAATGGATTTCAAGATTTGAGTGCTCACAGATGATGTGGGTGGTCTGACTTGCTTTGTGGTGAAGTTTTATTCAGTATAAGGAAGCAGACTACACAAAAGGAGAAAGAAGAAAGGGTAAATTTATTATGTTTTACTTTATTTAGCTTAGAGATAGTTTATGGAAATACCAGTGGAAACAGAATTATTGGAGGAGTTGGATAACTTCATTTTCATTTATTAAAGTAAGATACTTGAAGCAAAAGGAAATTAATTTCCAAATTTAACGTGGTCCTAGACCAAAACCACAGCTGCAAAACAGCCCTGAATTTCAGGATGTCAGAGCTGGCGTTGAATATTGTGGTGCATAGCCAGCCCCACAGACTCAAAAATATGAACCTGTTTTGATCCTGACAATTTGCTTTCAACTTATATTCCCTTCCTCCATCCTGTGACTCTTTTTGCATAGATTGTAAACTCTATGGGTGAAGATATTTCATATATGAAGTATCTTCCCCCAAAGAGTTTAGTCTATGGAAAACAAGTTATTACACTCTCACACACACACACACACACACACACACACACACACACACACACACACACACACGAAGCTTAGTACAATTCACTCCCCCAACTCTAAAATCCTGGGTGGGATCTTGGATAACTACCAGTGTCTAAAATAAACAACATCTTTTGGCCATGAGTTAGATTCACAGCTGAGCAATGAATTTGAAAGGCTCCATAACCCTACTACCTGTCTTTGAAGCAAAAGATTTTCAGCCACCCCTGTAGTTAGGCTGTTTCTTTGTCAGAGAGGGAATATGTTTTTTCAACAATTACATTTCTCCTCTCCATGACAAAATTATACCTGAGTTATTGATGTATCAAAGGTAAGATCAGGTGCACTGCCAGAACAGCAGTATCTAGGACTTTGGGTCAAACTATGTATAAACAGATAACGCTCCATTAACATCAATGGAACTGTGTCTATATACACCAGCAGAGAGTTTAGAGCAGGGGTTGGGAACCTTTTTGTCTGAGAGAGCCATGAACGCCACATATTTTAAAATGTAATTCCGTGAGAGCCATACAATATGTTTAAAACTAAATACAAGTAAATGTGTGCATTTTATGTAAGACCAACACTTTTAAAGTACAATAAGTCTCTGAATTCTTTTTAATAACGTTGTTATGCTGTTGCTAACCAATGATGAATAAAGTACTTTTTACCATTAATGCGACTTCTGGTGCTGCATGGTTTTGCTGATGGCTTTGTAGTCTGGTTGATACGTGGTGAGGTTAAGCTTCATGCAGGCATTGAGACTTCAAGTTGAGACTTGAGAAAGAGAGGAAGAAAGAAAAAAGAAGGCAGGCAAAGAAGAGAAAGAAGGAAAGAAAAAGGAAAGCAAAGGAGAGAAAGAAGGAA
>ML685796.1:10906304-10930321 GCA_007922175.1 Pelusios castaneus
AGCCAGATGCAGCCATCAAAAGAGCCACATCTGGCTCGCGAGCCATAGGTTCCCGACCCCTGGTTTAGAGGCTCATTACACCCGTGAATGGTGTAACTCCTCCAGTCTCAATGGAGAGAGCAGATTAGGAATCCACTCTTGAGAAGGTATAGGCAACATTCCTTTTAGGGCAGCTCTGTTAAAGCAAATAAGTAGAAGCCATGGCCCAAATTCAGTCCCTTTAGGGCTGTCTGTGGTAGCTGATTTCCTTCCCCAGACTCTCTCACTGTTGCAACCAGAGAATTGCTGCACTTTGGCTGGGTGCACTAGAGGGGAAAGATCCTTCAATCCTTTCTTCATCTAATATACTCACGTAGGCCAGCCATAAGCTGCCCCAAAGACTTACCTTACTTGGGACAAATTTAAGGTTAGAATTTTGTTTAGAAAAATAAGGGGACTTTTCAGGACAGTTTTGGCAAAACAGCCTCAGATGTTTCTTATTTTCTTTAGATGATGTTAGTGAATTATTCTGACTGATTATTGCAAGTAAATAGATTGCCTTCTTCCACATTTTAAAAATCTAGGCTATGTCTACACTAGAAAAGTTAAGTCGACTTTGTTATTATTAAAGTTATTAAAGTCAACTTAAAGTGGACAAAGTTGACTTAAAGCTAAGTTGATTTAACCACCCATAAGTCGACTTAATGTTTACTCCATGTCCACACCGTCCTTAATTCGACTTAATGAGTGGTAGTAACAAAGTTGACTTAAGCTTTCATTAAGTCGACTTAAGGAATTTCTTAAGTCGACTTAATTAAAGCCTAGTGTGGACGTGGCTTAATTTAAGTTGACTTAAATTGCCAGTGTGGTCATAGCCCTAGAGAGTACCAATGGCAAAGGCTCTGGTGTGTCTTATGATTGCACCATTCAAGAGTTTCATCCTTATTATTTTAGTTTTCATTTTATTACTACTTATTTGCCTGGGCTATTTGACATGGGTGCTTTGCACTCTGTCAAAAATGACAGTCTCTCATTGCGTTTCTCCTGCTTTTGTTTAAAACAGCAATGCCAACACCATTGTTCAGTGACTTTTTCATTAAATTTTTTTCTAGTGCATCAGATCTGCTTAGTGACACTGTAGCGATATTATGCATTGCTAATAAAAGCTGCAATTCACAAATTAATAGCTCCCATAAAGAGGAGTTGTATATAATGGGCCAACTGATAGAGAGGCCCATTAGTACCAACTGATAAAAAGTTCACTGTCCTTAAACAACTCCTGTCTCAGACCTGAAAAATTCACTACACCTAATTCAGCTTTCATGATATTTATCCACAAAGGGTAGCATATATGATCTGTACTGAAAGCTTATAACTTATCAATACTCAATTATTATGACACATGAGTATGGGTAATGTTTAAGGAATGCTGTAACTATATTGACAATTATGCCTTTAGGATCTTGGAGTAAAAGTGAGTCACCAGGGAATCATGCCTCAGTGATGGTCTGTTCAAGCACGAGGGAGCTGCCACACCTCCTTGGCTAGCCAGTTACATAATAATTGCTCAACTGTCTACCTTTGCTCTAACCCAGGACAGTCAATGAAAAGCCATTGAAGACAAACTAAGTATTAGAATCACCTGGAGGTGAACAGGAATGATAGGACAGCAAGTTGATCACCCTCTGCACAAATAAGAACAAAAGCTTATTTGGTATACTAAAGTATGAAGAAAAATACTCTGCAGCCATTCACTGAGGAGGTATCTTAATAAGTAGGGATGCTTCGTGAAAGACTTGATCCTAGCTGGCTAGCAAACACTGCAAAGAGACTGAACTAGAGGGTAAGAATCTACTTGATTAGATAGGAAAGGTATCTATAGCCTGCCTTGAGCCCTGGCACACCTGGGAGCTCAATTGGGGCCTGACAGGGCAGAGCCTTTTTAAAATCTGCACCCCCCCCCCCCCCACTTGCAGCATGCCCAGGCACATGACCCAGGGCAGAAGAGCAGCAGGAAGTTTAAAACATCATGGCCAGGCAGTGTGTTTGGATAGCAGCAGGGTCGCTGTTCTGAGCTCCAGGACCAACCCAGAAAGAGGATGAGTATGTAGTACGATTGCCAATCTGCCTGCCCAGTGCCCCACTGGGTGAGACAGGGGAAGAAGGCAACTGAGTGAGGTGGCCAGAGATGATGAAGAGTTGGGTGAGAATGACAAGTGGGAAGGGGAAAGGGTCAGGTGGCCCCAGGCTGGCAGAAGAAAACAACTGGGCAAGGCAGTCCCTAGGGAAACAGGAAAATAGCTGAGGGTGGGTGGGTTTTGGAAGCAGGCGGGTGGTGGGGGCCTGTGCCCTCTATCATCTTTCTATACAGCAACACCCCTGGTTAAAGGCAAACAGTAAAAAAAACACGTTGAAAATGTGACTAGAGATTAGTGAAAACCCCTGTTGTCTTATTGGTGTAATGTCACTGTTCTAACACACAAGCTATCCCTCCTCATATTCACTACTGTGCAGTAATACTATCTCAGCAGCTCTGAGTAGAAGATGATGATGCATGGATTTTTTTTTCCGGGTACTTCTAGTTAAGCCTATATCACCAGACTTCAAGAATGTCTCATTTGTTGATATACAAGTCACTACTTCAATTGGAAGTGTCTATTAAAGCAGAAGGTATAGTAAATAAACTCTTTGTTCATTTGGAAGATGGCAGAAGAAAATTATACAGCTAAAGCAAGGACACTAGATGCAAAATACTTAAACATTAAAGGATCTTTAAAAAAATGGAAATTAGAAATGGATGTGGATAGTCCTTTAATTCATCGCTGCTGTGAGATTTCTGTAAAACTTGGCCACAATGGGATAGGTTAGCCATACAAGGCAAACACACACCATACTACCTTGGTTTGTCAGTTTAATTCATGTCACTTTCAGAGAGTTTAAAAAGAATTAACAGGAACAGATTGAGAGTTGCTCCCCCACTGTAGGCTTTCTGAAATAGCAAAGATGACCAGTGGCAAACAGATCCACTTCAGCAGGAACTTGAGCCAACTTACTAAAAAACTACTATTATTGGAACTAATGTACATAGCTTCTCTAATGGTGTGCATTTTTAACTTATTGCATGCACATCCAGGTCTTGTTTGGAAAATCCATATTTGAGGCCATGAATTAAATTTCAGAACTTTAATAAAAGCCATCTTGATTAAGGAGTAAGTGAAAGAGTGTCCTAAAAATAAGTGTTGATAGTGCTTATTTTTCCTTCCTCACATGTAAAGTTCTACCTAAAGAATCAAATTCCAGAAAACATAAAACAAAGGATATACATTTGAATAGTTATTTTGTTTCTGTAATTGATTACAAGCAACTATGCTAAAAGAACACTACTTAAATTGCAAAAATCAAGCAGTCTACAGCAAGGAAATTGCAGCACTTAGGTCACCTGTACAACCTTAATTCTATCTTCTTGTGTTATGTATATACAAGTTGAACAACATTGTCATGTATTATTTTTCTTCAGAACCCCTATTGTTGCCCACAGGATAGGCTGCTCAGGGAATGAGACACTTATCTTCATCATTCAGTTAGTGCTCCTTGCATAATTCACAGCATACTAGCCAAAGCCTGCAATGAATAAAGAATTCATCACTGTTTCCCAAGTCACTAAGGTACTCATCAGTGCAGTATGTGAGTGCACCCCAAAACTTAAGACTTTAGTCTTCACTGTAGCATGGAAACACTTTGCTACTTTACAGAAGAGGAAACTAAAAATGTCTGAGGCTGCAGAGAATCAGCATTTGAACTCAGGACCTCCCGGTCAGTGTTTTTGCCCTAGACTATACAGCTTTACTGCAAGATGTAAGGAACTATTATGAACATGGCAATTTCCTCCAATATCTTTGGAGATTAGTGAATATATTTAAAGAGCTTTGGAATCATGTAGCAGTTTCATGCAGGATTTCTTCCCTTCTCCCCTGCCCCCAGCTGGTCTACCTCTGTTCCCAAATGCCACTCAGAGACCTCTGCTTTGTGCTCACATCAGTACTCTGTTTTCAGCCTGGCACCCGCCAGAAGCTATTTACATCAGGTCCAGCTCCACAGCCTCTGGGTCCTTACAGTCTTGGACACAGATCTAAGGGACACTCGTCCTCCTATTGTGACTTCTCCTTTCCACCCACACAGGGATGGTGGACAGCCTCAACCCCTTCTCTTGTCCCCCTGGTTTGAGTTCAGCTAAACTACATTTCATCTGGGTGAATCTGCTCTTATGTCTTGACCATCCTCACTGCCAGCAGACCTAGGGTCCAGTTCAACCAAAGGCACCTCAGGGTTCCTCTCTATTCCCTAGGCCCTTCCTGTCTTTCCTCACCCCAGTCCCTTGAAGAGTTGAACTTCTCTCTGAGGGAAGTCTGCCTCAACACATTCTTTAGTTAACATCACCATTGCATATATGTACTCAACTAATGCTTCCTGACCCATACTCACATTTTCAGGCAGGCTGTGCAAAAACACTATTCAACAATTAGTGTACCCATTATTTCACCTATGGTTGGGTGTCCAGTCTCAGCCAGTGGATACTCTAGTCCATTAATCTTTGAGCAATTGCTAAGGGACACATTTCTGTCCAAGAGGCTGCCTAAAACTGCTGCCAGTATATTTTCTATGGACAAGCTGACCCAATCAAGGACGGCTACCCTCACCACCTCATATTCTTCATCCCAGGCCATGCAAGTTGCTTGGACATCACCAGCCAGGTAAGGGGCCAGCCATAAGGGCCAGCACCCATGGCTACCTACATAAGTGTACCCAGGAAGGCATCTGGCTCATCTGTTGGTCCATCTTACAAAGCCCCAATCCCAGGGGTCAAGTGCCTCCCCACTCCCATTGGGGCTCAGCTTTTGCTGCAGAATTTACCACTGCATGTTGGCCTGTTCCCAACCAAAGTCTTGCAGACTTTTTTGCTGCTCTGCCTACCTTGTCAGCAAAACTCACCACTCCATCTAGGGGGCCTGCTAGAAGCCTTGCATCACCTTTTACATTTCCACTTTCTGCTTCACCAGCTATTTCAGCATATTCTCCATCACTCAGCTACCAACTCTTGCACTAGCTAGCAGTCAAGCCCCCACATATAGCAATTTCACAGAGGGCTGCATCCAGCTACACCACCTCTGCTCCATACTCACACCAGTGCTCTTTATTTTCAGCATGTCCCTGCTGACTATTTACATCCAAGTGAGCATCACACCCTCTGATACAGACCCAAAAGATCCTCATCCTCCTACTATGACTTTTCCCTTACAGTTGTGTTAGCCCCCTCATACTCTTCCTGGTATCCTTTATATTGCTGAGCTAAGGATCGCCACAGCTGCTCTCCATTAACTCAGTCCCTGCAGGCTGCCTCAACTGGGTCTCATTCCCTCTTAATTAGGGTTCCAGGGACAGAAGGCTGACTTGGGCTGGTCTCACCCTACACTGTCACAAGTCCATTGTATTAATTGCAAATCTTATTATAACCAAAGGACTATACCAAACTATGTGGCAGACAAGAATGAACTTTTGGGGCAATATGTGTGATATGGATTTCCTGAGACATATCTAGGGAAAGGTGAATGCATATTCCTGGCCCCGGCCCCTGTCTCTGATTATATAAAACCTCAGCCTTCTGAAACCCTGCTGTGAGAAGAGGGTGACTGTCCAAAGATTAAAGGCCCAAAGTGTATAAAGGAGTGACTCACAGATTTATGGGCGTGTTTTTATTTTGCTCTGAATCTGTTGTGAACTTGTGACTACAAAAAAACCTTGGTGGGATTTGAAAGAGCCCTTGGTGCTGGTCGTGGTAGTGTGATCTGTGTTAAGGTTAAGTTTATTAGTGTGTGTATAGATTCTGTTATTGTTTTTAATGTTTTCTCTGAACTGTAATTGCTTAGAGTGCTGTGGTAGCTTATAACTGTGGGCTATTATATTATTTTAGTTATTATAGTATTTCTAATTATACCATTTCTAGCTTCTGCTGAGAAACCAAAGCAGGCCTGCCTAAGCAGTCAGACTTGTTGGGGAAACTCCGGGTAGATAGGGAACTGTGCAGTGGTTAAAGTATAATTTGACAGGCCCCAGAACCCTCCTAATCTCTGGGTCCCCTTCCCGTATTGTCTGGGCCCCCTTCATGCATTTGTGGGCCCCAGCCCAGGTAGGCATTTGCAACCACTTCTCAGTACCACATGCATTAGTTATCGCTCCATAAAAATATATGGTGTTTATATCTATAACAATTGTTGTCATAACACAATAAATATTGTGATTAACAATGGTGGGGCATAGGACCTGCCAACAGGCAGGGCAGGCCAGAACATGCGTTCCGCCAGATTTTTCTATTTTTAGGGGCCCTGGAACTCTGGCCCCCTCAAATTTGGGGGCCCCAGAACTGCGTTCCAGTGGGTTCCCCCTTACTTTAACCCCTGGAACTGTGCAACATTCAGAAACTCAGATATTACGAGGGAAAGAGATGCAGGTCTTCCCCCAAGACTGGACCTCAGCTCATGAAAAGGATTAGTACAGAACTATTCTGATTTTTGTAATTATCCCCAGGTACGTTCTGAAACAGCCACTTTAGAAACCTCTAAACTAAACTCATATCACAGAGATGCTGGGATCACAAGAGAGGAAATGTAGGTGCAGTTGCCCTGAACTGTGACATGAGCCTTAACCGCACTCATTGGCATTAACTGCAGTTGTAAGTGTTCATTTCTACAAATCAAACCACAGGGTTTCAAGGAGGGCACCCAGGAAATGAGGAACACACACAGTGGCCACATCTGAGGAGTCTAGCTTACTCTGATTCACTCAGCATCACAAAGGAAGACTATGGCTGAGGCCATTATAGAAGCGTGTTCTCCTGGATGGCATTTACTTGCATTTATCACAAGACCATTTTCCATCCTCTAATTCTTCCTCAATCGCCCTATTTATTCTCTATACACCTTCCACTTTCTAGAGCAAATGCAGCAGGAATCATGCAAATAGCCTCACTATTTCAGTAATCTTAAAGCAGTCTCTGAATACTGTCCATCGTGTGCACTGAATCAAGCAGCGGTCCTGTGGAAAAAATAGACTAGTATGTGATCATGTTACTGAAGCCTGTGCCATAATATATTCACAGAAGGGGGCCAAATTAAGGGAGCACCGTGTAACATAGATTCTATTATTTCCTAACATCTCAGTGCCTGACTTTGCAAACTAAATCACATTCTTTCAAAGTAGGGGGTGGTTTTTTTAAATGCTGTCTTTCTCAGAGTATTATTAATTTTTTTTTTTAAAAAGGTAAAACCAAATTCTCATCATGGCTGTTCCACCCAAATCATGTAATCCCTGATTTTTCAGCACTGTAACACAGCTACAGAACTAAATAAGTTTAGCAACAGGGGAAAATTATCCTCATGGAGGGGGAAGGTCACTGGAGACAGGAGGAATGGGGGTTGTCAAAAGGAGCCCACCCTGGCTCTCTCTCCCCCGCCCACTGATGAGGCTACTTGTTTCTGTAGTTTCTAATGCAGTGTATGCTGCTGTGGCCTGGCTTTAAAAATGCTGCCAAAATTTTGCTCCGAATGCAAGCTGTAGGAGGGAAGTGGTGATTTGAAAAAGTTTAAATCTCAGCCAAACCTGAACAGAATTTCATGCCCCAGGCAACCTTAATTCTGGCATTTTTGAAGTTTTGAGTGCTTCCCTTTGCAATGCTAGTCATTCTCTTTCAAACATAGTTTTTTTTCCCTGTGTAACATTCACACAGACTTGTCAGTTGAGATGGTTTTATATGGTGTAAATTAGTTTTTAAAAGCCTTTTCAGGATTATAAACAAATATTTGAGTGATGTAAATAAAAAAATGTTGTAAAATATCAGTTTGGCTAGCAATTTAATCTTTTCTATTGTCTTTGCTCCCTGATATTTTTATAAACAAGTAGAAAATGGCTGATATATTTTAGTTTTTAAAAGTAACTACTGATTTCACAATAGTTACGTTACACAGTTTTTTAAAACCTAAGATGTTATAAAGATGTGATAGAACTGTGAAGATATTGATGTTTTGAAGATGGGACTAAATGTTCCACCGTGAAGCAGCATACTGTAGTCAGCTGTTATTATCTGATGTGCAGTGAGAGCCAGTTATTCACAAATCTTTTAAACTGTGAATTGGAACAATGAAAAATGCCAATGACAAACTAAAACAGCCAAGTTAACAAAATGATTAAACAAAATACAAATCATCTGTGTTAAAACGTTTGCTGTTTTAACAAACCTACAAAGCAAATTATAATTAAGGTAGACTTAATATTTTAAAATAACACCTCTCTGCTTACAGTACTTTTAAATATCGCACATAGGTTTGTACTGTCACTGACTGTTTTTAGACTCCCTAGTGAAAGATCATATGGGCTGCAGCTGGTAAGCACAAGGCTGAATTAACTATACTCTGGCAGTCTTAGAATTTTCTTGCTTTTGCTGATTTATGCTAAACCCTAATGCTCTTTTAAATTTGTTTTTAGTGTTATATTATCATTAATCTTATTATTATCCAAAAAGCTAGCAGCAAATTAGTACTATAACTGGCAAGCACATTTGTACAATATGAAATGTTTAATTGCAAACATGTTGCTTGCTTATGAGAACAAACTGTTCTTAAATTCTACACTTGCAAAAAATAATCATTTTTTATTTTCTCTTTTTAGCTTTATGGAGTCTACAGAGAAAAGAAGAAAAGAACCACTAGTTTTACGCTTGACACCTTCTATTATCACTGAATCAAAAATTTACTAAATAATTCATCACACTGGCGAAGGGAGAGCAGAAGAGGGCCCTGAGCAGTTTCAGAACTGGACCTCAGTTCCTGAGAGGGATTGGTACAGAACAATTCTGATTTCTGATTTTTGTAATTATCCTCAGGTATGTTCCAAAACAGCCACTTTAGAATCCGCTAAACTAAAGTAAAACTCATGCCACAGCCACTACAAACCACTTTCTGGGGGTACAGTGTGTCTTAGTTGACAGCATTGTGATCTCCTTTCACTCTCAATGGCTGCGTCTACACTGGTAAAGTAAGTCGACTTAAGCTTGCTTAAGTCGACTTAATTTACCCTGCATCTACACTGCAGTTTCCTTAAGTCGACTTAAAGAAAATAAAGTCGACTTAATGAAAATTAAGTCGACTTTATAACACCACTTTTCTATTAGACCTAAGGCTTAAGTTGACTTTTTAAAGTCAACTTAAGCCAATGTAGATGTGGGGTAGCCCTAAGTCGACTTAGGGCTATCCCAGGGCTACACTAATGTCCTCCCTGCCTGGGGGGGGGGCACAGGGGGAGCCTGGCATACCCCCCCCACAGGGCACGGCAGAGCCCTGCCCACCCTGCCCCTATGCCCTGCCAGGGTCCCTGTCCCCCTTTGCCCCATTGTACCTAGGTTGAGCACCCTGGCATTGGGCAAGGGGTGCCCCCTTGCCCCTGTGGACCTCCCCTAGGCCCCCTAAGCTCCTAGAAGTTGACCTAGGCATCCAGTGTGGACGCTCTAGGTTGACTTTTTAAGTTCCCTTTTAAGTCAACTTTATTTTTAAGTGTAGCCACACTAAGTCGACTTAGTTAAAGTCGACTTAGTTGAAGTCGACTTAAATTAACAAATGTAGACATAGCCAATGAGAGGAATCTTTTCTTTACCTTTCAGCCAAGGCTTTGCATCGGTTTACTCTGTGAGATACAATATATAATAGCCAATGTAATGTGAGGTTTTAAAACATTTTCTTTTTCTGAACTGAGGATATGTTGAAGTAACCAATTGCCTTGGCCTACCTCCTATAAAATTAGAAGACCCTAATTTGGCAACTAGGAGAATTATGACTTGGAGATATCAGAACATATTTTTGATAGTTAAAATAAATAGGTAATTTTACAGTAAGGTAGCTCTAGTAAGGTAACTTGCTAAGTATTTATATTGTCTCCATTGCCACAATAGCAGAGTTCCTCAGACATTAATGAGTGTATCCTTACACAACCCTCCAAGGTAGGGAAATATTATCTCTGTTTTACAAATGGATAAACTTCAGTACAGAGAATAAAGTAACTCTCCGAGGGTGCTTCCTAAAGTCGACTTAATCTACTCTGCGTCTACACTACACTTTCCTTAAGTCGACTTAAGCAGCTTGCTTAAGTTGACTTAAGGAAAATTAAGTCGACTTTGTTAAACCTAGTTTAAAGTTGACTTTAGGCATAAGTCGACTTTCTAAAATTGACTTAAGCCAGTGTAGACGTGGAGTAGCCCTAAGTTGACTCTAAGTCGACTTAGGGCTCTCCAGGACTTCCCCACTGCCCTCCCTGCCAGGGGGGTGGCACAGGGAGAGCCTGGCATGCTGCCCCAAAGGGCAGGGCAGAGCCCTGCCCACCCTGCCCTTATGCCCTGCCAGGGTCCCTGTCCCCCTTTCCCCATTGTACCCAGGGGCAAAGGGGCAAAGGCTGAGTCCCCTGGCACTTGGCAAGGGGTGCCCCCCCTGCCACCGTGGACCTGTCCAAGGTCCCCCTAGCCCCTACAAGTCAACCTAGGCATCCAGTGTGGACACTCTAGGTCGACTTTGTAGGGTCCCCCCTAAGTTGACTTTAAATTTAGGTGTGGACATGCTAAGTCGACTTAGCTAAAGTCGACCTAAATTTACAAGTGTAGACATAGCCCAAGATCCCACAGGGAATCCAGCAGAACTAGGAACTGAAGACTAAACTCCTGAGCCTATAAAACCCACAAGCTCAAGCTCCCTCTTTGGTTTCACTTAATGTCATCACAGCAGTTCTGATCTGTTGCTTACATTATTGAATTGTTGTGTGCATGTTTGTTTCACTAAGCCTCTCACGTGAACCAAATTTTAGCCCCCCACTTCCATCATCAAAGGGCTGCATAACAGCCTTCTTCCTCCTGTGGTGCATGTGACATGCATCCTCACTACAAAAATACAGGTGGGGACCCTAAGGTAGAACACAACCTGCTAACATGTGTGGACACAACGGACTCTTTTAGCCACACTAGAATTTTCTCATGTGAGCTAATACCTGGGAAAGAAACAATGCAGACATGCCTTTATCCTCTAGCATAGATCTCATTTCAGGAGCTGTTTTAACTTTGATACCTGAGCCTTAATCCTTCATATTTTATCTTTTAAACAGCTTGGGAGAGGGATTTTGTTTCCTTCATGGTTTTAAAGTTCCATGTGCACCTAAGGCATTGAATAAGGAATTAGTGATAATGCTTCTCTCTTGGTGTTTCAGTGATTCAGTATAGTCACCTGATACCTCTTCCGGAATTTAGGGGCAGCAGTCAGTTCTGACGAAGCCTAAAACTTTCCACCACAAGCCACTTCGTTTTGTTAAGCTCTTGCAAAATTCAGATGTTATTTTTCTAACATGACACTGGCATTCGTGAGGTGCTAAACTCTCTCAATTCCTGAGGCTTTCCACAAAAGTTGAGAGCACTCAGCATCTTAAAGAATTAAGGGTGAAATCCTGAACACATGGCAGAATTCCCACTAGCTTAACTGAGACCAGGATTTCACTCCATGCCCTTGAGCCTAATATTTCAAAAAAGGAGCGTGAAGCCATTTACATAAGTGGTTACATTTTCAAATTCCAAAGGGGTAGCCGTGTTAGTCTATTGTAGAAAGACAACAGAGTCTTGTGGCACTTTTAAAGACTAACAGATTTATTAATCTCATGAGCTTTCGTGGGAGAAAATCCCACTTCGTCAGACGCTTTGAAGATAGGAAAGTTACAGAGTGGGAGGAAATTAAATGCAGGGGAGTGTATGACATAGCATCAGGTCAGGCTGTAACAGCAAATCAAAATAGGTGTTAGGATTCAAAACCCAGTGTACGCTCCCCTGCATTTAATTTCCTCCCACTCTGTAACTTTCCTATCTTCAAAGCGTCTGACGAAGTGGGATTTTCTCCCACGAAAGCTCATGCGATTAATAAATCTGTTAGTCTTTAAAAGTGCCACAAGACTCTGTTGTCTTTCTACATTTTCAAAAGCGCTGAAAGTCAGTGGGAACCGCTGAGTGCTCTGATTTTCAAAAATGCTGATCAGACTAAATGCAAAATTAGGAACCTAATGTTAGGCTCCTATTTTTTAAAAGTATCATCCTTAATTAATGATTGGACCTAACTCAATACTTCCTGTTAGGGAAAAGCTGCTTTGGACAATGGTTCTTCTTAACAGAATGAGCCCATTGAGACAGTTGCACCATTCCCAATCATGACACAAGAACATTATATTAAGTTATAAGTTATACTAATGCCTATCAGTTCTGTTTCTTCAGCAGGCACCATTACACTACAGAAGCTAGTAGCAAATGGGCCTGGGTGGCTTTCAGGGTGCCTGCAGCAGCTGTCTCTGCCTTTGTTACCCTTAGGAGAGAGCAATCAGCTAAAATCACGACCACAGTGTCAGATTTCAGCACCACTGTCCTCTGCTCATAGTTTATGCGACTGAAAAATTCTCTCCTCATTTTCCTCACCCCTGGCTGGCCATTCTTACCATGGCTGGTGCAGGTGAGTGGCCCCCCGCGCTCCCAAGCAGAAGTGACAATAAACATGTCTTGTTTAAAACTTTAGGAGAGCAAGGGAGGAGAATTCTGAATCTTTTTAAGTTTTGCTTTCCATTGTGACCGACAGTGGCTCCTCTGTATCTATTACCTGGAGCTGCTACTGTTGTGGCTTTGAAGGGTTCTCCTGCCCACCCTTAGAATGTCTGAGCCTGATAATGAGGAGAAAGACAAGGACTTAGGATGACGTGTTCCATGAGATCCAGCAAGCCAGTGAGGACCTAGCAGGCAGCTATAACCATTGGAATACTTTTATCATGGAGATCAAATCTTGTTAGTAAACAGCAGCAGCGTCCCTTCAATCTACCAGAAACTTATTCACCTGTCTTCTGTACATGCTGAGCTGGTAGTTGAATCTTTCCCTTGGTGCTATCAAGATGACTGGAGTATGGCTTCATGAGTTGGGAGGCAACAAGTAAGGTGGGTCTCTGAGGGTCACTACTGGAATCTCAACATTCTCAGTGGTAATCTATTGGTTGGGGAAAAATCCCTGCTTGCAGCTTTCTGAACAGATCTGTGCTCGTAAAAGAGCCAAGTATGTACACACACAAGCAATATACTAACTATGGTGGTTTTATGCTGATGTCAGCTGTGTCAAACAAAGTTTGTTGTGTAGACATGGCCTGAGACTGAAATCTAGCGACAAAGTTAGGACTGAAACATGACAACTTTATGTCACGCTAATAAAGTGATTTTCAAACTTTTTTTCTCAGGACCCAATCAGAAAAAAATCTTTTATGTCGGTAATCCAACAACTAGATCTTTGAACAATACATTTCAGTCTTTTGGTGGCAGCAGCAGCGGGTGCTGCAACCCAGTACCTGAGGGTCTGCGACCCAGTACTGGGTCCTAACCTGTGGTTTAAAAACCACTGCACTAGTATACTCTAGGAGTTCTGTTGTACTCAGGAGCCACACTGCATATTAAATAGAAGCAGTCCTGAGTTTCTGCCCCGTTAGCTGAAACTAGATTAGAATGAGGCTCCTACAGAGGTTGAAGTTTTCAGAAGGAATGTGCACCAATAAAATAGGAGCTTTAGAGATTTCAGTAGAGTACAAAGAAAAGACGCCCAGTGCATTTTCTCTGTGTCCCAACTGGAGGCAAAAGATATTAATATCACTGATATGCATAGATGAAGTCAGAGAGCTCTTTACCTACATGCTATTTAAAAATGTACATATGAACATCCTAAATTAGCTCTTCCAGACTTAAGATGAGGAAAGTAAATAGCAACTTTTTTATGGGCAACTGACTAACAGAAACCCAAACCAGAATGTAGCATTTTTGACTATGGTTGCCCTTGTGCCCACTTGTTTTGAATGCCCAATGGCTGATCTGGAAAATAGCAGTCCAACCTGACTCTCCTCCATTGACTCTTACTTTAATATCCAATGTTGAGCTAAGGTAGTGAAACGTCTACTTAGGCAGTCAGAAAAAGTTGTCTTTTATTAAGGAATATCTTGCAATGGAATGGAATCTTTGGAATGTTTTACATGGAAAGATTCTATAGCTCACAAAATGTGCCTAAAACCTTTAAAAATAGACTTGACAACTGAGTCAGACTCCAAAGACATATCATTCACAATCTGTGTATATTGCAGCTGTTTTCTATGTTCTTAATTTCCTACTCAGGCTTTAGGTGAGCAATTACAAAATATCTTCCCTATAATTTTCAAAGAGGAACTGTGATATAAGCATAGGAAATGGAACCTGGAACTCCTGAGCTCAAGGACCTGTTATGGGGCTTTAATCAAATTGATGCCTCTCAGTTTTCCTAATGAGAAGATGGGTATAATACTTGAAGACTGAGTAATAATGTTCATATAATACTTCAAAGATGAAACAATATAAGTGCTAAATATTATTAATAGAGCAACTCTGCCGAATAAACTGTTTCCATGATGAGACCAAGCATGGAAAGTATTAGTTTGAAATTATTATTTTAACCAAAGCTATAACTGCTTGAAAACAAGCTTTTGGTTTTGGATCTGTATCATCACAAGTGAAATACTATTCACTCTAATCTATTTTAATGTTTTTGTGTTACTGTTTATCCCCGGTAAGGACAGTAGATACAAGTGCATTTAACCTTAAACTGAAAGTCTGCTATTCGTTCTTTTATTTGTAGTCTGTTAGAATCTCCTTATTGTTTTTAGTAGAAAGGCTAGATCCAGTGCAGCTGCCAGCCTAGGATTCCTCAGGTTTCTTTTCTTCACTTGGTCTGTTCTCATTTCACTGTCAAGTGTTTTTAAATTAGACTTTTCTGAGGCCATACTTGAGGGTGTGCATTGCTCCAGTCAGACAGTAGATTTCTGTCAGAGAGTTCTATTTGAAGTATTTCTGTTGTTGGGTTTTCTGTTATTTTTTTACATTTCGATTCTCATTTTATACAGAACTATTAGATGAAGCAACGCTTAAGCCATTTACAATGAAGTTATTCATACAAGAGACAAATACTATAAGAAGATAACCATATTATCATTATCTTTACCAAAAATGAGTAGTTCCAGTGTTCACTCAATATACAATTGTGGTGGGCAGCCGAGAGAATTTCATCTAGTTCTGAGTAATAAGTGATCAGTTACAAGTCTCTTGGGAGCCATATAAGCGGCACATTGTGGCAAAGTCAGTGGGTTACATTGTCCAACTATTCATTTATTGATGGGTCTTGTTCTCTAAAATATTTTTATTCAGCATTTTACAATCCACCCTAACAGTAACAACAATGCTGAAGGCCACACAGAGAGACAGTTGAGAGTCAAAGTAAGTATTTAAACTAGGGCTTGGTTTTATGAACAACAGATGACAGTCAACACTCAGAGGTATACAACATATGGGCTCTAAAAAATAATTCAAGTAGTTTCCCTTTTGAAAAATTGACCTTAGCCATTTCAGTTTGGTGACCTTCAGATTTTTCACAAAAGGCAAGAGACAATCTGTAATGTTATTCATGATCTTATCCATAGGCAGACAAGTGTTGATTCCGTTAGCCCTATGCAAGAAATCTTTGCACTAGTTTGCACCATGATGAAGATTCTAGCTACCAAGAAAACAGTGGCAAAGAAGGGTTTTCACATTAACACAAGTCATATGAAAACAGGCTGTTCAAAAACACACTCTGTACCTCCAGTAACTCTTCTGGGAACTTTGAAAATTTTCCCTCAGAAAAATTGTCCTCAATTTCTGTCTTACCAAATACCATCACTGACATTCCTTTAATGTGGCCTAACTGTTGCTCTCAAAACTATGAATAAAATTTAACAAAACAAATCAGTGTCTTATATTAAGACAAGATTCTTTTCTTAAGTAGTGCTAATCCCCCAAAATTCAGAAATCTTGACTCAGATCCCTGGGAAAAAATCATGGACATTTTTAAGAAACTATATTTTTCTGCCTTTTGCTGTTTGAGCTGCCCCCACCCATTCCAGAGTGTATGTGACAGTTGATGTTGCCCACACTCACAGATTTGAGTATGGTGATTTTTAACAAGAGCTCTCATTTCCACATCTGCCCACCCCCCTCCTAAGAAATTAATTTTACCCCACCATCAATCCTATCCCCCTACTCCCCACATCAGTTCTGCCTCCACATCTGCTTGCTGAGGTGCCATTTAGGTAGGGCAGGGTGTGACTTTTGCACTCTTCTGATTTTTGGAACAATAAATGGGAGTACCATTGCTTGCTCAGTTCTCCTTCCCACTTCTCCTTCCCTTACCCACCAGGAGTCAGAATTTAGAGCAAGTTATTTGTTTCTCTTCCCTTTGTACCTCACTGGCTTAGTCTTTGCTCAGTCAGTAGGAATGCGGAGAAGTGGCAGACCCAATCATAGGACGAGGAGTTTTTGCAACACTTTTTGTCTATGTCTACATTTGTTAAGTTGTCAACTCTGTTAAGTCAACTTAACAAGGTCAACATTAAGTTGACTTAATGGAGCATCTACACTTGAAGTCGACTTAAGTCGACCTTGTTAAGTCGACGTAACAGAGCCTGTAGTGTAGACATACCCGTCTACACTGGCTTTAAATTGATTTAAGTCGACTTAATAAGGTCGACTTCACCCTTAAGTTGACCTTCAGAGGTGGTGTTATTAAGTCAACTTAAGAATGCGCTGAAGTCGACTTAACAAGCGCCCAGGGTGGATGCAGAGTTCTGTAGTTCGACTTAAGCATCCTTAAGTCGACCTAAGGTGCCAGTGTAGATGGACCCTTTCAGTCTTGAAACAAACACACACAATTGGGAGGATGCAAGCTCTTAGGAGGCTCTGTGCTTTGCTTAGTCTGAAGATACTGCAGATTTCATCATGATCTGCCCCTCACCTTCACATGCTGACATGTTAAAATGGCAGGCGCAGCTGCTCAGGCAGTTGGGGGTGGGGAGAGAACAGGCTGCTGCCCCAGGCACATTCAGGAGATAATTATTCGCATGGACAGCCCAGCTTTGGAAGTTTCAGGTTCCACGAGCAGCAATGAAGAATGACCACCTGGAGTTTTTCCCTGCTGCAAAGAAATAAGCAAGTGCTGTCACACCACAAATATTGTTTAAATTACACTTAAACCATCCCCATTTTTTTCCCAGTGCTCTAATTTTTTAGTGAATGGCAGTATCCCAGTGTGGCCCTTTATTCTGCCATTTAATCTCACTTGTGAGAATCTTTCCTTGGTTGGGTCAAAATACCAGGTAGGTCCATATAGGCTGTCACATACAAATGCTGTGAATGCCTTGATCATACCAAATCTCCACAGAGTTGTTCTTTTCTCGGCCTTTTTCCCAGAATACCTTCTGAGGAGTTGCTACTCCTCTGTATGTGCAGGTACAAGCAACCGCGGCCCTCAAGCAGCCATTTTGTATTTGTGTGCCTTCTGTACTGTGTGTCCTTCTCTTCCAACTGGTAAATTAGCTCCTCTTGTATGTACTCTTTAATATTTTGAGGGGGTGCCAAGTCTCAAACTTGAGTACCTCAGTGAATTTAATTTACAGTGAATATTTACTCTCTCTTATCCTTACAACTACACATTAGAAACCTCCTTCCAAATTAATCCTTTTTGTTTATCATAATTATTTGTATAAAACCTTCAGTGCACGTAAACCCAAAAGGCTGAACAAGATCTGGCTGCCAAAATTTGTTCATCCATGCTGCTAACTTCCATCATTTAATTACACGTTACCAAATGATTTTTAAGAGGTTTTTAAGTTTGGCAGCTTAACTAATTCTGAACCATCATTAATTTAGTTTCCTCCTTCATTTGTTAATTAATGCGCATATTTCTCACTAATATTTCTTTGCCCTTTGACAAACTTTTAAATGTTCATCTTAACCCCTGTAGTTTAGCATTGGCTCATTTACGTTAGTGGTGAAAGATCAAGTTACAACGCAAAACCTGAAAATTTCTTTCATGATGAATTAGGAGACTCTCCGAAAATATCATGTCCAAGAATAATCTAGAGATCATGCAGCTACTGTGCTGGCCCTGTATAGAACAGAAACCACTTCAAGCTGGGAGTTCTATCACCTATGTCTTTTTTTTTTTTAAAGCAAAAACAAAAGTTATGAAACCATCAACTACAAGAAAGATTCCAAAATCTTTTTAAAAGGCTATGTATCAACTAAAAATAGTTCTTAGTCCAAGATACCTGAGCAGTGTTTGCAATCCAAACATTAGATCACTTACTAGGACACTGAAAGTAAAATGAATTAAAAGTAGTAGAAGTGATTTTTTTTCATTGTCTATACTTTGAGAAATGCAGAAAGTAAAGTATTTAAGTCAGTGGTTTCCAACCTTTCTGCTTCAAGGGCGAAAAATACAATTTTTACAGCCATGAAGGGCCACCATTCTAATTAAAATCAAATTAAAATGTAATTAAATTTCTATTAATTTTCCATTAAGATTAAGAAATTAATTTAATTTGAATTAAACATTTAAAATTTAAAAAATTATTTAATGAAAAGCAAATTAAATTAAAAAAAATTAAGAGCTTCAAAATTAAAAAATTAAAAAATCAAACTCTTGAAAAAAACCGTGGTGGCTAGTCTGGGTCCCAGCTGTACACCGGACGGCAGGAGGGCAGGGCCCCAAGCCCCACAGTAATATGGGCCCAATGCTGTCCCGTTCCCAGAGGGGCTGCCCCCCCCACTTCTGCATTTCGCTCCACTCCCACCAGGCTGCTTCAGTGGCAAGCCAAAGGCAGAGGGGCGGGGCAGGAGCGCAATCCTGTGGGAGGAACGGCTGCAGCTCAGCTCCCAGCTGCACGCTGGGACTGGGAGAGACGGAGGGGACCGGCGGCCACAGCCCGGCTCCCAACTGCATGCCGCGGGGGGAGGGAGGGGCAGGAGGCTTTTGCCCGGCTCCAGGCTGCACACCAGGATCGGGCGGGGAGTGGGCACCTCCTGGACAGTAGCAGGGGAGCACGGGCCAATTGAAAAAGCCCCATGGGCCATTTTGGCCCATGGGCCAGGGGTTTGGAACCCCTGACGGAAGTAGTTATCAACCACATTCAATTTTTAAAATTCTTTCATTTTGCAGTGGCCTAAATCAGTGTTGTCATTATTATCTGCTTAGTCTGATTTAGGATTGGGAATATTTTGCTGTATTATCTCCTGATTATTCTAAATTTACAAATACATTTTAAATATGGCTTTAATTGGTGGGGTTTTTTTTCTTTATATTGGATTCAGATGCAGTGCTCCTGTCAGCTAAATTTCTAACTTCTTACTTGCAAAAAAAAAATAAATAAATAACAAAAAAACCCCTAGAGTTTGAAGTTGCCTAAGTAGTTCCTGGAATCATGATTAAAAGTCCTCCTCCCCCTCAAAATCTGAAACGGTGCCCCTTGCTTGCCACATCAATTCTGCTTGTCTCTCAGCCACCACATCTTCCCCCAGAGTAGCTGGTGACATTTTTGGCAGGTTGGGCACAGATCACAGAATAGATATTGAGAGCTAATCTTAGTTAGTAGTCGAGCAGGAGGAAGTAGTCCGTCCTGTGGGGCAAAGGGCCAGGGAGGCACATGACACAGTCCCATCCCCTGCAAGCTCCCTACAGACCAAAATTAATTGCTACAGTTCTGCTGTGGCCTCACCAACTGGTCACCGCAGCAACGCTCCTATAAAGTGACTCCTTGGCTTGATAAATTGCCATGGTGACAAGGCAGCTTCATGAGGCTCTATTAGCTATACCAAAATTTGAACCTCATGCAGTGCTACATTCCTCAAACTTCCTGGCATTTTTTTTTTCATGACAGGAGACAGAGAGAGTTGGGGCAGTTAAATCAAATCACAATTTGTCCTTAAATCTCTATACATTCAGCAATAAAATTTTAATAGTATGCCACATGTGGTAGTTTTGGGAATTCTTGGTTAGGTTATGCCTCACTTTCTTGCCTCCCTCTGCAATTCCAGGGGCTCTGCAGCCTCTCATCCAGACCTGAGGGGGCAGCTGCAGTGGGGTCCCCCTTTCCCACATGCTGGTGGGACGAGAAGAGTCCTGTTGTTCACAGGCTATACCTTACATTGCTGGGCTCTTTCTGCTCCGTCGCTCCCTTTCCCCTTGTGTGGGGATGGAATCAACTCCTGAAAGGACAAGGAGAGAGCTCTGTCTGCTTCCTGCAGTAGCCCTGGCAGGGGTCACTTTCAATCTTCAGCTCATCTTGTGGTGAAACTCAGTAGCATGGCAAGTTTGCCTCAGTTGACCTCCTGTGATGGACTGATCACTATATTTCGCTTGTTGATTCTTTGTCATAACCTTAGCCCTCTGGCTGGGTCATTGGTAGTCCTTCCTCATCTTGGGGTGGGTGTAGAGTCCAGTACATCAGGAGGTCAATTGCCCTAGAGAAAGGATGTACAAGTTTTCAAGTTTAGCTTGTTTGTACAAGGCCTCAGTAAGCCCCTTTCCTGGGTTTGGTATGGGAGTCCAGCCCCGCCATTCCTCTGGTCTCCAGGCAAGGGACCCTGTATGAATTTGTTAGCAACAGTTTTTCCCAACCCATACTGTTTCCCTGGGCTGCTTCCCACTGTGCCTCCTGGCGGTTTTTCCTCAGAGTCACACCCTGGGGTCCTCTGAGTGGCAGTCTGGCTTCTTCCTAGTGTGCAGCTGAAGGGCATCTCTGTCACTCACCTCACTCTTCTGTCCTACAGCCTTTTGTCTCCCCAGCTGTTGTGAGCTCTCAGATCAGCTCCAGCAGAGAAGGCAGTTGGTTTTCATATTAACCCTTTCACAGCTCAGACAGCATGGGGTCTGCACACCCCATGACAAGCCCTGAATGGTGGATCTTCCTTTTCAAGGCAGTGGGGAAAGTCAGCTAATCAGAAAGGTTTTCTCCTAAGTAGAACTAAAATTCACAAAAGGGCTGGAGCATCTCATATAATTGCTAGGCTGGCTAGACTTTTCTTCATATGTCCCACAAGATTACTTACTTGAGGAAACTCCTGTTGAATTCAATGGGGTTTTTGGAGGAGTGAAGGAGTAAAAAGTTAAGAATCTATTCAGGGGCCCTTTCCTCTTTCCTGTGCAGAAACGGGTGTGGCCACCTCTGTGGTAGTTCCATATATCTAGGATCCACACATATGATGGAGGAAAGCAGGGGAAGGGCCAATCTGATATGCTGTGACAGAGATGGAGCTGCCCTATATGATTTATGAATGCTTTGGTAACCCTATTAGCAGGATTGTGGCTATTGCATGACTATTCAAGGGCAAAAGCTACGTTAACACAGAGGTAAAGTTGCTTGGTGGTGTGTCATCCCATGCAGAATACTGAGTTGAGCAAAATTCAAAACTTCTGAAAACCAGAAAAGGCACAGCTAAGGTTATCCATGCAACCTTAACTCAGTCCTCTTTCAGCAATGCCTCTATATGACCTTTACTTTGCCAACCCCACAGCTGCTGAAAGGTACACTCTCTTCACTTCCTTTTATAACCCATTCATTCATTCTCACCTGCAGGATTCCTTCTAACACTATCAAAGGATAAAACAGTGGTGAGGGAGGAAAGAGGATAGTGGCCCTTGCCACCTTCCCTCTGTTCTCTAGATTTAGATTAATGCCTCAATATGCCTCTGCTCTTATTCCCTCGCAGTCCCCCTGCCACTCACCTCCACATCCTCCTTCCCATTATCCCAACCCTCTACTCACCCAGCCCCTTCTCACCTGATGTCCAACCTCTTACCCCTCCCACTCTACCCATCCTCATTTATCCTCTCCCCATGCTATGGCAGCCCTAGACCCTTCTCCCCTCACCAACTCCTCCATCCTGTAATATGCTTTCTGGGAAGAATTAATGTGTCCAATTCCTCACCCCCTTCCCAAATACTTTGATTGCATTCTCCCCAAAATAAAATTACTGCCCATCACTCACCAATTGTAGCACTCTCCAGGCACTCAGTATAAAATTCCAGTTGCCTTACATGGGGGCTTGGCATCAGCTTATCCTTACTTAAGTTAATTAAAGGGTGAGTTCACTTTCATTGGTCTCAATAGGTATGTCTACACTTGCAACTTAGGTCAACAAAGCTGTGTCCACACTGGGCTTTTATTAGGTCAACTTAAGCGCTTCCTTAAGTCAACTTAGTAACAGCTTAAGTCAGCTTAATAACTTCCCCTCTTTAGGTCGACTTAAGCCTTAAGTCAACTACTTAAAGTCGACTTAAAGTCAGTGTGGATGGGGAATAGCGCTAAGTCGACCTTATTAAGACGACTTAAAGCCAACGTGGATGGCTATGTCTACTGTTAAGTTGTCTTAACAAGGTCGACCTAAGTCAACTTAAAAGTGTAGCCACTCTGTTATGTCGACTTGACAAGGTTGACTTTAAATTGACCTTGTTAAGGCGACTTAACAAAGTCAACTTAACTTTACAAGTGTAGACATACCCAATGAGATCTGCGATTCATCCAATCATTGATTAGTGCCTCTCAGATTAACAGTAGAAGGCAGCAAAAGGAATCCATTTTGGAGGAGGAAGGGGGGCTGTAACTTGGGAACCTACCCCTCAGTCAAATAGCTCCACATTTGGATCCCTAATAAAAATCCCTTTGCCCCCATGAGGCACACCAAATTTCAAAGCAATTCAAGTCACCATTTGGATTTTAAAACACTCACAAGAGTTGAGCTTTTAAAGCATATCAAATGGCAGGAATGGAAACCCTCTGACCTCTAGCCATTTTTCTATATTGGTACATGTGCACTGCAAAAATACCATTTTCAGTTTGGGTCCCCCCTGAGATTTAGTAGGTGAGGTGCACGACTCTGAAATGGAGATCATTTTGACCTGTATCATATTTATAGCTCTGAGCAAAAAACCACAAAAAACCAAAAACCATCATATACAACAACCAAACAAAAACCACCAAACCTCCCACTTCACCTAGAATTAATTTGAAAAATGGCTTTTTTTTAAAAATAGGAATTATCTTACATTCTTAGCTCAAATGATCCCAAACTTGGCTCACTAACACACTTTGCACTCTCCTGAAGCATGCTCTATTTCAAAGGAATCCAGCTAAGCATGTCAAGTTTAGACTCAGCAAGGTCACCTTTAAATAGACATTCTGACACCATAATATTGGTTTAACTCTATTGAGGTCTGTTTGGACACAGTCAGGCAGTAAGGAGAGACATGGCTCAAGATAGCTACTTACCAGTAAGGGATGATGCCAGAAGTATTAGCTTAATGACTGTCTCTGTGTTGGCCAGCCTAGGAAACTGGTTTAACCAGGAATAACCAAGGCAAACAGAGGAAAACAAAGAACTAGGTCAAGTTTTAAAAGGTACAGTCTTCCAGCAGGAGGAAGAGCAAAGGGGAAGTGGACTGAGACATGGGAATCCATAGGGGGGGTGTAGACAAGCTAAGAGTATTTAGGTCACCATCATGGGGTAGTATGACTTTAGGTAAGATAGTCACACTTGTAAACTGCTTGTTGTTTTAAGATAATTTTATTTTTAAAAATGCTAAGTGTTAAATAAAAATACTTCTGTTTTAATCATTTGTCCCTCTGACTACTACCCCATGCTACTCATCCATGTGGGAACCAATGATACTGTGAGAGGTGACCCTCAGCAGATCAAAGGTGACTACAGGGCTCTGGGAGCACGGGTGAAGGAGTTCGGTGCACAGGTGGTGTTCTCCTTGATCCTTCAAGGGTAGGGGCCCGAGCAGAGACAGATGCATCCTGGAGGTGAATGCCTGGCTGCAGAGATGGTGTTACCAGGAGGGCTTTGGCTTCCTCGACCATGGGGTGCTGTTTCAGGAAGAAGGACTGCTAGGCAGAGATGGACTCCATCTATTGAGGAAGGGGAAGAGCGTATTTGGAAGCAGACTGGCTAACCTAGTGAGGAGGGCATTAAACTAGGTTTGAAGGGGGAAGGTGACCAAAGCCCACAGGTAAGTGAAACTGAGGGAGACCTGGGGGAAGGGATGGAACTTGGG
>ML685796.1:10930721-10949802 GCA_007922175.1 Pelusios castaneus
ATGGAGGGGCTGATTCTTCAGCCGCTGCCCACGTGGGGATCCAGTCCATCTATATAACTAAACCACAGTTGTATATATGCACGGCGGGATGTGGACGCAGCTCCTGCGTGTGTATATAACTGACACAGTTGTGCGCGCGCAGCAGCTGAATCCACGTGCATAAGCCTGTGGATTAGATAGCTCACGCGCACGGCTGCCCGCCCTCCCTCCCACCCAGCGGTGATTACCATTTTTCAATTTGCGATTCTTTAGAGAATCGGGGGTTTACTGGTAATACCTCAGGCGAGTGGGGAAGGAGGACACCGGGAGAAATTGCAAGGAGGAAGATGTGACAGGAGGGAGAATCGACAGGTCAAAGTAGGGCAATGGGCCCGGTATCTTAGATGCCTGTATACAAATGTGAGGAGCCTGGGAAACAAGCAGGAAGAATTGGTAGTACTGGCACAGACAAGGAACTATGATATAATTGGAATAACAGAAACATGGTGGGATAACTTGCATGACTGGAGCACTGCCATGGATGGATATAAATTGTTATGGAAGGACAGGCAGGGAAGAAGGGGGGGAGGAGTAGCGCTATATGTAAAAGAGCTGTATGACTGTTCGGAGCTCCACTATGAAAGTGGAAACATGCTGGTTGAAAGTCTGTGGGTTAAGTTTAGGGGAGAATGCAACAAGGGCGATGTCATGGTGGGTGTCTGCTACAGACCGCCAGACCAGAAGGAGGAGGTGGATGAGGCATTCTATGGACAACTAACAGAAGTTTCCAGATCGTCGCAGGCCCTGGTTCTTATGGGTGACTTCAATTATCCTAACATCTGCTGGGAAGGTAATACAGCAGTGCACAGGCAATCCAGGAAGTTTTTGGAGAATATTGAGGACAACTTCCTAGTACAAATTCTGGAGGAACCAACTAGGGGCCTTGCACTTCTAGACCTATTGCTCTCAAACAGAGAAGAATTGATCAGGGAAGTAGAAGTAAATGGCAACCTGAGCAGCAGCGACCATGAGATGGTAGAGTTCAGGATCCTGATCAATGGAAGGAAGGAAAGAAGCAGAACACACACCCTGGACTTCAGAAAAGCAGATTTTGGCTCCCTTAGGGAGCTGATGGGCAGGATCCCTTGGGAGGCTGACCTGAAGGGGAAAGGTGTCCAAAACAGCTGGCTGTATTTTAAAGAAACCCTGTTAAAGGCACAGGAAGATAACATTCCGATGTGCAGAAAGAACAGCAAATGTGGACGGCGACCAGCATGGCTTAGCAGGGAACTCTGCGGGGAGCTGAAACATAAAAGGGAAGCTTACAGAAGTGGACGCTTGGACAGATGACAAGGGAGGCATATAAAGATATTGCTCGGGACTGCAGGGATAAAATCAGAAAGGCCAAAGGACAATTGGAGTTGCAGCTAGCAAGAGATGTGAAGGATAACAGAAAGGGGTTCTATAAGTATATCAGCAACAAAAAAAGGATCAGGGGTGGTGTAGGTCCATTACTGAATGGGGCAGGCATCCTCGTGGTGGATGATGCAGAAAAGGCTGAAGTACTCAATGCTTTTTTTACTTCAGTCTTCACAGGGAGGGGCCAGCTCCCAGGCTACTACACGGGGTAACGCGGAATGGAGAGAAGAGCGGCCCTCAGTGATGGAAAGTCAGGTTAGGGAATACTTAAAGAAATTGGATGTGCACAAATCCATGGGGCTGGCTTAACTGCATCCGAGGGTGCTGAGGGAGTTGGCGGAAGTGATTGCAGAGCCGCTGGCCATTATCTTTGAGAACTTGTGGCGAATGGCGGAGGTCCCGGAGGATTGGAAAAAGGCAAATATAGTACCTATCTTTAAGAAAGGGAAAAAGGAGGATCCAGGGAACTACAGACTGGTCAGCCTCACCTCAATCCCTGGGAAAATCATGGAGCAGGTCCTCAAGGAATCCATCCTGAAACACTTGGAGGAAAATAGAGTGATCAGGAACAGTCAACATGGATTCACCAAGGGCAAATCGTGCCTGACCAACCTGATTGCCTTCTATGAAGAGATGACTGGATTTGTGGATGCGGGAAGAGCTGTTGATGTGGTATACCTTGACTTTAGCAAGGCTTTTGATATGTTTTCCCACAGCATTCTCGTCGGCAAGTTAAGGAAGTATGGGTTGGACGAGTGGACCGTAAGGTGGATCGAAAACTGGCTAGATCAACAGGCTCAGTGAGTAGGAATCAATGGCTCAATGTCTGGTTGGCAACCAGTAACAAGTGGAGTGCCCCAGGGGTCGGTCCTGGGGCCGGTTCTATTCAACATCTTCATTAATGATCTTGATGATGGCATAGACTGCGTGCTTAGTAAGTTCGCGGATGCCACCAAGTTGGGGGGAATGGTAGATACTCTGGAGGGCAGAGACAGGATCCAGGGAGACTTGGACAAATTGGAACACTGGGCCGAAAGAAACCTCATGAGATTCAACAAAGACAAGTGCAAAGTCCTGCACTTAGGACGAAAAATTCCCATGCACTGCTACAGGCTGGGGACCGATTGGCTAAGTAGCAGCACTGTAGAAAAGGACCTGGGGGTTATGGTGGACAGGAAGATGAATATGAGCCAACAGTGTGCCCTTGTTGCCAAAAAGGCCAGTAGGAGTATTGCCAGCAGATCGAGGGATGTCATAATTCCCCTCTATTTGACACTGGTCAGGCCGCATCTGGACTACTGTGTCCAGTTTTGGGCTCCCCACGACAGAAAGGATGTGGACAAATTAGAAAGAGTCCAGCAGAGGGCAACAAAAATGATTAGGGGGCTGGAGCACATGACTTATGAGGAGATACTGAAGGAACGAGGCTTATTTAGTCTATAGAGAGAAGACTAAGGGGAGATTTGATAGCAACCTTCAACTACTTGAAGGGGTGCTCCAAAGAGGAGGGTGCTAGGCTGTTCTCGATGGTAACAAAGGACTGAACAAGGAGCAATGGTTTCAAATTACAGCTGGGGAGGTCAAGGTTGGATATTAGGAAAAACTTTCTCACTAGGAGGGTGGTGAAGCATTGGAATGGGCTACCTAGGGAGGTGGTAGAATCTCCATCTTTGGAGATTTTTAAGGCCCGGTTAGACAAAACCCTGGCTGAGGTGATTTAGTGGGCGTGGTCCTGCTTTTTAGCAGGGGTTTGGACTAGATAACCTCATGAGGTCCCTTCCAACCCTATTATTCTATGATTCTATGATTCTAATATGGCTGTTTGGTTACTCTACATTACAGACTCTCGCCAGGAAGAATCCAAGGTGCCTGAATTCAATCTGATCTACAGACTACAGTGACTGAGGTATATGGGGTGTTATACCCATATTCTAGCCTAAGAGTGGTAGCAAGTTGAAAATTCCACCCTGAGACAGGTGAGAGCATGAGGTCTACCACAGAAGCAGGTGCCTTCAGACGTACCAGAAAGAGGACTATAAACAGCCTCTTAACTATGCAAGATGCACCTGCTCTCTCCCTATGCAAAGGATCTCATAGCAGAAATCTTAACAGCTTGAGACTGTAGCTGGGCCTGAAATGCAGAAATATGGTCCAGGAAAGATATCTTGTTCAATTTGTTTCTAAAAACCAATAGAATATGTAAACTGTGGACTGAAGAAGAGGGGGAATAAAACCCTGCTAAGGCAGTATATAATGATGAAGGATGAAGGAGCTCTTCCTCCGAGATGCTCTGGAGTAACAGGGTGAGAACATAAAACAAATTGGTAGATTGTTTTGGCTTGATTCAAATGTTGTACGGCACACTGATACTGCTATTCCAGGCCTGCTATAAATACACAGGTAGGTTGAGACAGGCCAACCAGAGTCTAAAGAATAGAAACCCTTTAGAACATACTGCCAGTGTTTAAGGATTTTATTTATTGATTGCCATGTAACAAACAGTTCATGGTGATTGTCATTGTCCTTTGTCAGCAGCCTTAGCTCATTTCTAGTTATCATAGAAATTATCCTCTTGGGCTCATATGGCTTACGCAACTTGCATGGCATATTAAAAATGCAGAGACATTTTCCCTGAAGCCACGTCACCAGCAACTGGAGGTGAGCAGCCCAAAAATAATATTTGAGAGTGAGCATTGGCAGTTCACCACTCTCAAGAATGGTTTTCTTGATTGTTTCTCTCTGAGGTATTAAAAGTTATAACACCAATGGTCTCTGGGCCGTCATCGTCTCCCTGTGGCGCCTCCTTTGTATGTTTCATGGTTTTTTTAGTCTGATGTGATGTTCTCTGCTTCTTGCCATGCTGTTTCAGAGTTCGTTACCCATGTTGTTGCTGGGCTGTAAATATTCAGCTTCAATTATCTTCCCCCTCTCACCCTTCTCTCAGAAAAAGCATTCTGCTTCTTTCACTGTTGCTATCAACCTTTTTTTTTTTTTGCTTGTTTTAGCTCAATCAGAATTTTTTGCATATTCCTGTTCTTTCCCTTCCCTTTCCCATCTGTTAGTCGTTCCTGACCCCTGGAAAAAATGAAACTTACTAATTTTTCACACATGCTCTCTGGTCAACCTATTTTCCACAGATTAAGTTGTTTATATATGTATGCCAGAAAGAAGTAGCTGCATTAATGAAGGCCTATAGGTAGATGCACGGAAGAGATCCCTGAGTATAACCTATTGTTAAAATGGGGAGAGCATTGACACTTAGTGGGCTGTCAGAAGAAGGGCAGTCAAAGCATATGAGACAGAAGGAATTCAGTACATCTTGAACAACCCATCTCATCTATTAAACTCTAGTGCTCCAGGCTTACAAGAGACTGCAGCCCAACCTCACTATCATCAGCCAATTAAAAATTGCCTACAATCAAGTGATTTGAGCTGCGAACTTTCCAACAGTGATTTAAGTTCAGTATCATGGGGATCTATTAATTGTGATTTGACCAGTGGTGGTCTCATCCTAATGCACCCCATCAATCCCATCGGTGGTAAATCCAACACTTTTGAAAAGGAACAATTCTACCAAAATAGAGCAAGAGAAAAGAAACCAGTTTGACTGCATAAGAGATGCCAAGCAAAACAATTTTCACTTCCTGTCCTGTACCTATGGCTGCTCTGAAAAAACAACTTACGTTTATGACCTTCCATAATATATAACTGATGAATGATTTATGGGATGCTCGTGTAACAGAACTATGCATCATCTTATCTTGATAAATCAGTGGGAGTTTCATAATTGACATCACCTGGAGTGAGAGAAAGCCCATTTTGCTTTTCTATTTTGATAGATTTTTTTTATTATGGTGCCTTATCAACCAGTGCAAGTTTTCACATCCTGTTTCTCCCTCATCTCTGCACCATGTGATGAGAATACGTACACTCAGAGCACTCCTTATGTAGTAGGATTTTGTACCTTTTTTTATGAGCAATGATTTTACTCTCACACCACTACTCTGAGCTAAAAGGATTAATAGATTCCAATGAATAAGACTCTAGAGCTAATTGTTCTTTAGTTCACAAAGAAGGTCTACAGTGCCATCTAATTTTTAGTCCATTAAAAACTGATCCCACATATCTTATTTCCAAGATACTTTAACTATACTGATCAACACTTGACTAAAAAAGCCATCCAATTTTGTATAAGTTTAATATAAAGAAGCAGTATGTAGAAATTTCAAAACATTAAAATACTATAATATCCTAGCAATTTTGTTTAGACAACAATTAAGGATTTTTCATGATGCATTCAGCTTTCTATCTCATTTTAGAATAGGAACCTAAGGGTGCTATTGAGCATAAGCAGCTTCTATTGACATCATCTCATAATTTGGCAAAATGTTATTGGGAACGCATAACCGAACTCAAGAATTCAGATAAGTCCAACAGACTCCTAAGGCTAATTTGGAAAATGGAAGCAACAGAAAACTGTGCTGAATGATGCATGAAGGGACTTAATTTAATATAAGGAATGTGTGTTGGAATGAATAACTTTTTGCTGTTCCTAAATACATTCTTAAAGTAACCAAACAATGGTTTAGATTAAAAAAGCAGTAGTGTGTCAAGGCTTTGACATTTGCTGCTGGGATACAAATTATTCTTTTACAGTTAAAATATGGAATTTGTGTTTGCTTTGCCAGTACAACAGATTCTACGCACAAAGAACTGAAGTCTACTAAAACTATGATATGATCACCATTCTACATAACCTCAGACATGGTCCCTGACCCATGGAATTTTGCAAACTAAAGGAAGAAAAAACAGAGATCATATTCATATGTTCTTTTTAAAAAAAAATCTCGTAAACCACACTAGTCAATATACCATACACAAACTCCAGTCTCGCTGTTAATCCTGCTACACACACTCAATGGATTACAAATACATATAAAATGTGATGCCATATAAAGTTTCATTCACACCTGTTTAGTGCCACTGGAGTACTCATGGGTGTTGAGGCATGAATAAATGCCACAGGTTGTTAATCTAGTTAGGCTCTCATCTGGTACCCATCATCACAGCCTTTGAATGCTTCGCAAGAATTTAAACAGAAAACCAATATTGCTCTCCTCTCCCTCCCCCTTCTAGCAGGTAAGAGTAAGTTATGTGATTAAATAACTGGAGGAAGAGGAAGGCAGGGAAAGGAGCAGCGGGACTGAGCAACTGACTGCAGAAAAGCCAGGTCAGTGGAAGAGCTGAGTTTTGCATTTCGTTCTGAATGCTGTGAGGCCTCTGGTCATTATCTCTTCTGATAGTGAGTTCCATAGTCCAGGTCCAGCTCTCCCATAAATTCTGTCTCCTAAACTCACTAGACTTCTGTTTCTTGGGAGTTTTACAGCTGCAGTGGAACACAGCTGCTACAGCAGGTCGGGGCCGCAGAGGAGTAGGCAATCTCTCAGGTAGTAAGGGCTAATCCTGGAGGGGGCTTTGAATGGCATCAGGAAGAGATGATATATTTAAAGATGAGCCAGGGCACAGGATGTAGCATCAGACTGATGTGCTCACAGTGATCTATATTGCTAAGCAGGCAGGCTACTGGATTTTTATAGCAGATGGAGCTTTTTGAGGATGTGCTGTGTCCAGGGCTGTCCTTGGGGGAGGGGGTGGGGGCGAACAGGGCGATCGCCCCGGGCCCTGTGGCTATGTGGGCCCCGCACTGTCCCACTCCCAGCTGGGGGCAGTGCGAGGCCCATGCCGTGGCCCCCCGCATGGCCGCACTTTGCCCTGCCCCCGCTGACTTTGGCTAAAGGCAGCAGGGTGGGAGGCTTTGCCCAGCCTCTGGACAGGGCCGGCCCTCCCTGCCCCCGGGGTGGAGCAGGCTGGCCCAGGGACAGGGCAGTTCACGGGGCCGGCCTCTCTGGGCCGGGCCGGTCTGGCCTGCCCCACATGGTTGGCCCCGGCCAGCGGCAGGGCCCCAGGACCCATTCCCCGGTCGGGGCACCACTGGCTGCAGCCTGGGGTCCCAGCCGGGGCTGGCTTGTGGCCGCAGCTTCAGCTGGGGCCTGCTCCTGCCGGCCCCGGCCGGGGACCCGAGGGCGCGCCGCTGCTGGGAACCGAGGCTTGCCGGGCTTCCGGGTGGGGGAGCAGGTCAACCCAGGCCTCCCTTCCCCCCTCCAGTGTGGGGATGGGCGTGGGGGTGGAGTGCCCCCCCTCCCTCAGACCCGTCGGCCCCAGGCCCCGCTCCCCCCTAGGGACAGCCCTGGCTGTGTCATTTCTGTTAGTTGAAATGCTCAGGCCTGGAATCCCAAGTGTGTGAATCACTGAGACCAGCTCTTTGTGGGATAGGATGAGATTCCATTTTCCAATCAGTAGCAGCTGGAAATGTTATTTTTCTGTTGCCGGGCTATTTGTCATACAGAGCACTCAGAAGTCCAAAAGACCCTCACTGCTGTACGCTGATTTACTCTGAGGGCAGACGCCCTTGAGAGTGGGGAACATTACAGAAGTCATGTTTTCTCTCCTCTTACCCGTATCACCTCAGTCTTGTCTGTGTTCAGCTTTTGCTAACTGCTCTTCACTCAGGTGTTCCCAAACAAGTGGCACTAATACTTTAAATACATCATGCTTTGTTAAGTTTTTATGGGCTTATCCTCGGCTATTTAAACTTTATAAAACTTTATTTCCTTGTTACCCTGGAATGTGTGGAGTTTAGTGAAAGGCACCAGGGTGGACACAATTCTGTGGTCCCCAGTTCACTCCGTGCTTTATAAAATAAAGCAGGGTGTGTTAACACTTGTTTAGAGAGAGAGAGCATAATTGTTACAATTGTTTGTCAGTCCTTCACACTTGGACAGTACAAACTCAAATAATTGTTTTCAAAATAAGATTTATTCTGTCTCACTATCCCAGTATCAAAAGCCACATGCCTGATGACCAGCTACTTGTTAAGATTACCAATGATAAATTTACCAGATATCCACAAAGGCTATGTCTACACTTGCAAGTTAGGTCGATTTAAGGAGGCTTAAGTTGACCTAACTTAGTCCAGGTCCACACCAGGCTTTCATTAAGTCGACTTAAGAAATTCCTTAAGTCAATTTAATGAAAGCTTAAGTCAACTTAGTAAGAACCGCCGATTAGGTCGACGTAACCCTTAAATTGACTCCTTAGGTCAACTTAAGCACAGTGTGGACATGGATTAACCCTTAAGTCAATTTCACTAAGTCGACTTAAGGGCAGTTAGGTCGACTTACTAAGTCCCAGTTCAGGGTAAACACTTTGTTAAATGGTCTTAATAAGGTCAACTTTAGGTTGACTTAAAGTCGACCTTATTAAGTCGACTTAACAAAGTCGACCTAACTTTTTCTAGCGTAGACATAGCCAAAGGTTCCTATATCACACTGTGGGTTCTTTGCTAGCTGTGAAAATTTCCTATTGCCTGTTCAATCAGTTACAAACACGGTGTTAATGTGAATCTCTTTTGCTATTGCCAGGATACCACCACTGATCACTGAAAGCCATGCAATGAGAAAACACCTGGCTTAGTAGGGACTGGCTGGCATCGGCCCTTACTATAGGAACTGGAACCCACAGTGGGAGGTATTTGTGGTGTGCTGGTTTGTGTTCTTATCTTACCTTTACTGAAAATTGGATTCTCCTTGTTTCCCCACTTAAAAGGTTATTGACTAGAAGACATTTAGAAAATATTTCATAACTAAATATTTTTGAATGTTGCACTGGTAGAAGAGTAGAGTTTATATTTTAATAAGAAAAAGTTAATATTTTATCTTTCCATCATCCTTAACCAGGGAGCGCAACTGTTTAACAATAACAGCACCATGGCCATGTTGTGAGGTATGAAGTGTTATCCTCATTTCACATATAGGGAAGAGAAGGCAAAGAGAAGTAAAGAGACTTGCCAATGGCCATTCAGCAAAACAGCACCAGAGCAGAAAACAGAACACAGCAGTTCTAATCCCAGCCCCTAGCTCTAGTTCATAGATTGGTCTGTTAGAAGAGCTACACCACTTTCCTTCTAGAAACATAGATAGCCATAGTACTGGCTTTATCAGCTATCACCCAAAGTGAGAATTAGAAGCTCTAATTTTTAGCTGTAAGTTACTAATTTTTAAATGGATTGACTCCTCAGAAACTTACCTGGTCAAACACATCTCTGGAGCAATTCCACTGATGTCACTGGAATTACACCTGGGATTTATTTGGCCTAGGGTTGCGAACTTTCTAATTTGTGAAAACTGGACCTCTGGGCTCTGTCTCTTCCCTCAGGTTATGGCCTTACTCCATCCCACCTTTTCCTCCCCTCATTTCCCCTGCATCACTCACTACTTTCCCCCCTCAGCTCCATGAGTACTCCCAGGTGACTTCAAACCCAGCTCCAGCAGGCTGCCTGGGAGCGCAAGTCAGCTGAGCACTGCAACTGCACTGGTGGGGCTGAGAGGGGAGAGTTGGTCCCTGGAGCAAGAGGCCAGGGGAAGCCAGTGCACAGTGGGAGGGGCAGTCCCCCAAGTATGGGGTTGGGGAAAATTGTGGTACAGTGAGGTGGGGGCAGATAAGATTGCCCCTTCCTTGGCCAAGTAGCAGCACCTGCTTCTCCTTGAGAGCCGGGATGGGAGCCAGTTCTCTCCACAGCCAAGCTCCTCCAGCCCCAGCAGAAGCTGCTTTTCTTTCTGTCCTCCTGACCATGGAGCAGAGGCTAATTGCAGTTACTCTGGTAACCAGAAACCAGACATGCAGTGTCCAGTCAGCAGTACTGACTGGACACTGCCAAGTTCCCTTTTTGACCAGACTTTCCAGTTGAAAGCTAGACTCCCAGCAACTCTAATTTGGCCTGATATTTTTTCTTAATAGGAATACATGCTAATATTCATTAATATTCAGTACACAAACACACTATCTTTTTGCCATGCCCTGAATAACAATGGTCTTCCCCACAGGGAGAAAGCCAGGGTGAAATCTTGGCTCCACAAAAGTCAATAGCAAGACTCCCAGGGTGCATCTACACTTACAAATTAAGTCGACCTAAGGAGGCCTAAGTCAGCTGAAACTACTCTGCGTCCACACTGGGCTTTTCTGAAGTCGACTTAAGCAGTTCCTTAAGCCGATCTAAGGAAAAGTTAAGGCGACGTAATAACACCTCCTTTCATGTCGACCTAACACTTAAGGCGACCTCATTAAGGTGACCTAAGCCAGTGTAGACGCACAGTAGCCCTAAGTCGAACTCCATGGCCTCCAGACCTTCCTTCTTGACCTCCCTCCCAGAGTTCCTGGCACAGGAAGAGCCTGCTCTGGCCAACCACAGGGCAGGACTCACCCCGACCACCCTGCTGCTTGGGAACAGGGCAGAGCAGAGCAGAGCCAGCGCCGCAGGCGGGCCCCATCCTGTAGCCAATAGGACACCCTCGACCTGCTGGCCATTTGGGGAGACGAGGCACTCAGCTCTCAAGTGTGAGGCAGCCATCACAATCGGGAGGTGTATGCCTCCATCTCCAGGCCCTGTCTGCCAAGGGCCACACCAGGGACAACCAGCAGGTCCAGGTCAAGATCAAGGACCTCCGCCAGGGCTACAAAAAGGCCCAGGAGGAGACGCTTCAGACAGGGGCAGCCCCCACTAGCTGCCGTTATTACCAGCAGCTGGATGCCTGTCTGGGCCAGGAGAGCAGAAGCCTGCCAGCCCACACCATCGACTCTGCTGAGCCCCCCTACCCCGACGACGACCAGGAGGAGGGCTTGGGGGACGAGTCTGTGGTGCTGGAGCATGGGGAGGCCAGCATCCAGCAGGGAGCAGGAGGATGCCCACTGGACGGTCGTGCAGGTGCTGCGGAGGGGCGAGCAAAGGTTGCTCGAATGCATGCTCGACCTCATGGAGTGGCAGACCCAGTCCCTGGAGCACCTGTTCTCTCAGGGCCCCACCCTGTGCCCCAGAGGCAGCCCGGGACCCGCCTTATGGAGGCCACTAACACCTGCCCTCCCCAACCCTCTTCACTCCCCCTGACCCCTTCACTCCCCCCAACTGCCCCAACCCCTCTTCCCTCCCCCGACCCTCTTCACTCCCCCGACCCTCTTCACTCCCCCCAAACCTCCCTAGCCCTGCAGCTCTCAACCCCCATTTCCCCCACTGAATAAACACCCTGAACACCATTATACAGTGTGTCGTGCTTTTTATTGCTGTGGGAACGGGGGGAGATGGGTGCATGGGCGGGGGGGCAGGCATGGGCAGGTGGTGGAGGTGACGGGGCCTGGTAGCAGGCCCACCCCTCAGTGCTCCTCGCTGTCAGTGGGCCTTCAGCACATCCCAGATGAGCTGTGCTTGCTGCTGGACCCGCTGAGCCTGAGGCAGGGTGTTGTCAGGCTGCTTGTACTGTAAAGCAAGTCACTCGGCTCCAGCTTCCCAGACGCGGGGGAACCTTTCCCCCCCGCAGCTCGCAGAAGTTGTGCAGGCAACAGCATGCACTCACAACCACCGGGAGGTTGCTCTCACTGGGCTGCAGGCAGGTCTGGAGGGCTCTCCAGCAGGCCTTGAGATGGCCGAAGGCACGCTCGACGACGCTGCGGCACTGGTTGAGCCTCCAATTGAAGAGGTCCCTGCTGGCATCCATGCAGCCTGAGTATGGCGTCATCAGCCAGGGGAGCAAGGGGTAGGCGGCATCCCCGAGTATCAGGGCTGGCACCTGCACGTCCCTGATGCTGATGGTGTGGTCAGGGAAGAAGATGCCCGCCTGCATGCACCTGTAGAGGGCGCAGGAGCCATGTGTCATGTGCCTTCCCTGGGCAGCCCACATAGATGTTCTGGAAGATTCCGTGGTGGTCCACAAGGGCCTGCAGGCCCACGGAGTAGTACCCCTGGAAGTTGACATAGTCCCTGGAGCCGTGTTCCAAGGCTCGGATGGAGATGTGGGTGCCGTCCACAGTGCCCCCACATTGGGGAAGCCGAGTCCAGCGAGACCATCAAGGAGTTTGTGCAGGTTGCCTGGGTTGACGAGGCAGGCTATCAGGACCCAGTTGATTGCCCTGCAGACCTGCATGATGGAGGTCCCCACGGTGGCCTTTCCAATGCAAATTGCTGGGCCATGGAGTGGTCGGAGTCCGGGGTTGCCAGTTTCCACATGGTGACGGCCACTCACTTTTCTACAGGCAGTGCAGTCTAGAATCAGGTGTCTATGTGGTGCAGAACCGGGGTGAGCTCGCAGATGAGCTCGAGGAAGGTCCGCTTGCTCATCCTAAAGTTCTGCAGCCACAGGTCGTCATCCCAGGTTATGAGGATGATCCACTCCCAGCAGTCACTACGGGCCTCCCATGCCTGGAGGCGACGAGGTACAGAGCGCAGTGCTGTGAGTGTGGCAGGTTGCTGGGGCAGCTGGGTGGGGGCAGACTGTTGTCTTCCTCCATGCTGGCATGTCGCTGGACAGGCCTGCTCCACAGCCGAACAAGCCTTACCACTAGCTGGCAGGTGTTGCTCAGCTGGCCAACAAAGTGCAGGAACAGAGGCAGATCCATGACCTGCTCAGGCTCCGAGTTTCCAGGCACAAAGGGAGATTGTCTCTGCTGCCACACTGACACACATCCGACGATGCACCCCTCCAATGCCCCCCAAGTCAAATGATTTGGGGCTTTTTGCCTGGGACTCTCCATCTTAAAACAATTTCAAGCAAGATCGGGGACCTGCCTGGTCTCAGGCAGAGACTGTCTGTATAAACGTCTGACAGCCGAACACGTTGAGCATGAAGTTCTACTATAAGGTATGTTTAGTTAGAGAAGAGAAGGAGAAGAGGCAGATCCATGACCTGCTCAGGCTCCAAGTTGCCAGACACAATGGGAAGGGGCTGAGCCCACTTCCTGTTTTGAAGGCATGGCTGGAGGAGGGGCAACCTTCTCTGCTGCCACACTTCCCACGATGCACCCTTCCAACCCCACCCCAAGTAGACTTAAAAGTCTAGTGTAGACTCTCTATGTCAACTTGATAAAGTGTGCCTTAAGTCGACTTGGGAATCTTGTGTAGACTTAAAGTTGATTTAATAAAGGCGACTTACTACAGTCGACTTAGCTTTCTAAGTTTAGGCATAACCCCATTGACTTCATCAGGACCAGGATTTCACCTCAGATTGTTATCATAGGGCAAATTTTAGGATTCAGTGGAAAGGTCTGACATTCAACTGAGTGGGTATTATTAAAATTTACCATGCACCAATTAACACACAGCTATCTTCTCGATACCTATAACTGGCCCCTTAGAAATACAATGATGGTACTAGAAAAAATCAATTTGTGATTCCTCTCTCCTAGAAAAATAATCTTGCTAAGTGAGAAGTGGATTTTTTTATAGACAAGTTTTAACGTAAATTTTAAAGATTTGGCTTTAAAGAACTGAGTCAGTAAGTTGGAGATATCATTGAACTGTTTAGCTTGTCAATTAATGTGCATGCTTAAGTCTCAATGGGTGCATCTACACTTGTGAATTAAGTCAACTTAAGCTTGCTTAAGTTGACTTAATTTACCCTGCATCTACACTACAGTTTCCTTAAGTCGACTTAAGCAAGCTGCTTAAGTCGACTTAAGGAAAATAAAGTCGACTTAATGAAAATTAAGTCGACTTTATTAAACCTAGTTTTAGGTCGACTTTAGGCTTAAGTCACTTTTTCAAATCGACTTAAGCCAGTGTAGACCTGGAGTAGCCCTAAGTCGATTTAGGGCTACTCCAGGACTCCCGCACTGCCCTCCCTGCTGGGGGGGGGGGGGGTACAGGGGGAGCCTGGCATGCCCCCCCACAGGGCAGGGCAGAGCCCTGCCCACCCTGCCCCTATGCCCTGCCAGGGTCCCTGTCCCCCTTTGCCCCATTTTGTACTCAGGTCCCAGCTAATTTAGACCTCATCATTTTATATGTATAGTTGGGATTATATTTTTCCAATGTGCATTACTTTGCATTTATCAACACTGAATTTCATCTGCCATTTTGTTGCCCAGTCACCCAGCTTTGTAAGATCTCTGTAACTCTTCACAGTCTCCTTAGGACTTCTCTATTTTGAAGAGGTTTGTGTCATCTGCAAATTTTGCCACCTTTTTGTTTATCCTTTTTTCCAGATCATTTAGGAGATTATTAGTTTGCTCTTTCTGGCTTATGTTTCATCATATTTAATAAAGATTCTAACTGCAATAAGATGACATTCACTCAACAAAGCGATCTAGGATCTGCAGGGCTAACCGGAGTAAAATATATAGGTAACCAAACTCCAACGTCAACAGATATGAATCTGGCTACATTCAAGGAGCAAATCTATTGATTAAGATGTTGCCTTTTTCATACCCATTTAACTGTAATGCACTATAATAAACAAAAATTAGGGTTCTGATTTTTAGTTTTAAACACAAGAATCAGTATTAGAATTAATCCAAGAAGGACAAGGTTTTTTAAGACTTCCCCTGTGTCATCAACCACCATATTATCTTGTGTAATTATTGCATGGTCCCCGACCATTCAGACTGCATGTTGATAGTCAGCTTCCAAATAAAAGACCTTCAGTTGGTCATTGAGTAGCTACCACAAAGGAGCCACTCATCTGCTGCTGCTGCTTCATATTGTATGCAAGTATTAGTATAACAATTAGCATAGCCCCTGCTGTTGTATGTTTAGTGATTTCTGTTTCAAGTTCTATGTACTAGAGTCTCAGATATGCATTGATTTGGACAAAAAAAACAATGTCAGTCCAAGACCCTGGCCAGTATTCCACATCCTAGTATTAAAAACCCCAGAAATACAAGCTGTTAGAAAGGCAACCCAGAATATTTGAGGAATGTGGCTTTCTCTGTTAACTAAAGTTCCAAAGGGGTAGCTGTGTTAGTCTATTGCAGGAAAACAAACAGAGTCCTGTGGCACTTTTAAAGACTAACAGATTTATTTATCGCATGAGCTTTCGTGGGAGAAAATCCCACTTCGTCAGATGCTTTGAAGATGGGAGCATTCTTCAAAGAGTCTGACAAAGTGGGATTTTCTCCCACAAAGCTCATGCAGTAAATAAATCTGTTAGTCTTTAAAAGTGCCACAGGACTCTGTTTGTTTTTCTGTTATTAGTCTAGTCCAGTTCAGCAAAAACAACGAGTCCTGTGGCCCTTTTAAAGACTAACAAATGTATTTATCACATGAGTTCTCATGTGAGAAAAATCCCACTTCATCAGACGCTTTGTTAGGTACCACAATAATCGAAGTGGTCATAAAGTCAAAAAATAATACTTCCAAATTAGTGAAGATATCTAATTGAGGACTAGACCTAAACTTAGTATAAGTTTTGTCTGTGGAGTAAGTTGCTGAAGTGAAACACAGAGTACATTCACAGGTTTGAAAACAGAACCCACTTAACACAGCAACTTCGAGATTTACAAATGGAGAAGACACTAACCCAATGAAGATAGGGAAAATAATTAGAAAGCTTTATAAGACAATCATTTAACGGAGGGAGATTTTAATCTGATGCATTCCATCCTTGTTCTCCACCCCCTTCCATTATACTGCTTCTGCATAATTACCTATATTTACAGGTAAACTTACAACTAAATGCTAAGAAGTGTCTCCTTCGTTTCTCCCCTCTCCCTTTGGGCCTAATGCTACTCAGAAACATGGTGATGTGCTATGTGGATTAAAGAGCATAAGAGTTTTTTTCCTTCTCTCCACACATTCCTTCAGAGAGCAGCAAAGCAAGATTTCTACTTAGCATTCAGAGCATCATGTAAGTGGTCAGCTCCTGCCTTGCCTGGCAAGAAGATGTGGACTTGGCACCCAGCTAGCTAGCACTCCTGTTGGAGTTGACATGTCTTTATTATCAAAGCCCATGGTTCCTTTTTTAAAGCAACAGAAACTTGAACCCATTAAAGCAGTGGTCCCCAACCAGTAGCTCGCAATGTACTTCTGAAGGACAATTGCCATTGAAACCTCTGAGCTTTGTGCCATCTGCTGGCAAAAGGTTGTAGGGCATTGCATTAAAGCAGTTCACTACAATCAACCTTGAACCATCCAGCCTTGTACCAGTAGAATGACTACTGTACTGAATGCACAGCCGTCACTGAGTCACTTCTTTCTAACCCTACATAAACAACATCTATGTATAGCAGGATTTGAGGATGTAGTGGAAACAAAGAATAGTAGATTTCATTTACCAATGTAACATACTCATAGATTACAGTCTGATTTAAGACCAGGTCATGTTTAAATTGTATAGAACTTATATCTCTTTCAATGAGTCTTAATTGTAATTTTCAATATATTTCTGTTGGAAACCATAGGAGTTCACCTGTAACATCTCTAATCATGCTAGCCAATGACTACCTGAATCGAGTGGGTACTGCTTTATAATTCAAAGGTGAAGTCCCGTCATGATTAATATTTTTAATTAAAATGTCTGTTACTCCTTATTTACTATGATTGCGAAAACATTTCCCCCAATCAAAAACATTTCACCTGAAAAAAAGAAAGCCACAAAGTCAGCCAGAGAAAATAATTAGCCGATTGAATAAGCAAGTTAAACAAACCAGAGTTAAGGATTACTTTGGTCCACCCACAACACTAGCTACTCCCACACACAGGTTTATGAAATTTAGGGAGGGAAGGCATAGCTCCAATCAGAATGGGAGCAGAAATAGGCTGTGTTGTTTAGGTTGATTAATTATTCACTTTTCTTTTTGAGCATACAAGATGTTTTAGATTGGTGATTTTTCACTTGAAATATCCAATTCTTTAGTTACAAAAGTATTTTTTTAAAAAACTTTGCAAACACACCATACTTGAGAAAGGCAGAGCGGACAGTTCCAGAGTCAAAGTATTCCACTCCTTAACTCCCTCCAACACCCCTCTGAAATCCTCTATTTTGAGCTCCAAGTGCAGAATACATCATGTCTTCTGTTTTTGGATATAACAGAATTTTGTCCACCCCCCAATTGCCTCACATATTAGTTCCAGTCCCAGTAACAGCTCTTTAAATTAGTCTTTTCACATGTAATCAGCCCTCCATACAGATATCACTTTAATACCTTTCTGTGGAGGAGTCAGTTTAGCAACCTTCTCCACATCCTGGCTCCTAAGGTGTTCCCACGACACACCAGGTCAGCTGTCTTTAAAAATGTGACAGCTTCATCATCATTATAATACTCTGGAAACAATTTAGATGTAAATGGAGAACAATGGAGTCATTCTGGGAGAGGGAAGACCTGAGATATTCCATAATAACCACAAATGGTTTTTAAAAATACCAAGATCCCCAGTGCTCACTTAGACCCTCTCCTGACTTCTCCCTTATGCTACAGTCCAAGTGGTTTTCTGCCTGTGTTACATATTGCTGTTCAACCCCCATCTTTCCTCATCAGGCCATTCTCCACAAGAAGACTTACAAGACTTACCGTCTCCAGCCCTCTGCACTATCATCTCCTACCCTTTTCAGCCCTATCTTTCCATCAGTAGGAGTGTTGCCAGCAGATCGAGGGATGTCATAATTCCCCTCTATTCGGCACTGGGGAGGCCGTATCTGGAATACTGTGTCCAGTTTTGGGCTCCCCACTACAGAAAGGATGTGGACAAATTAGAAAGAGTCCAGCGGAGGGCAACGAAAATTATTAGGGGGCTGGGACACATGACTTATGAGGAGAGACTGAAGGAACTAGGCTTATTTAGTCTGCAGAAGAGAAGACTGTGGGGGGATTTGATAGCAACCTTCAACTACTTGAAGGGGTGCTCCAAAGAGGAGGGAACTAGGCTGTTCTCGTTGGTAACAGAGGACAGAACAAGGAGCAATGGTTTCAAGTTGCAGGTGGGGAGGTTGAGGTTGGATATTAGGAAAAACTTTCTCACTAGGAGGGTGGTGAAGCATTGGAATGGGTTACCTAGGGAGGTGGTGGAATCTCCGTCTTTGGAGATATTTAAGTCCGGTTAGACGAAACCCTGGCTGGGATGATTTAGTGGGAATGGTCCTGCTTTTAGCAGGGGGTTGGACTAGATGGCCTCATGAGGTCCCTTCCAGCCCTAAGATTCTATAATTCCTCCCAACCCCCAATCGTGCTTCCTTCTCCCTGAAGACCTGCCAATTTCTTTTCCCTTTTCCCAGTTCCCTTCATAACTGACCTTGTGCTCACGTGGCTCCTCCCCATATTGTGTGTTGGAGGGCAAGGGAAGAACAACTGCCCCTGCTCCAGCCAATAGTGTTCCTTCAGACCCCACAAAGTCCTAGCAAATCAGCGAGCCCTTAGAGCTAGTGTGGGAGGTGCTACACAAGGTGGACATGAGCTAACCACTGTTCTGCCTGCCTGCCCACCTCACAGGAGATTGCACTAGTCTCTAACACCTGCATTTCAAGTTGATTATGTAAACCAGGGGTCCTCAAACTACGGCCCGCGGGCCGGATACGGCCCGCCAAGGTTCTTTATCCGGCCCCCGCCCCTGCTGCGGCCTGCCCCGTGCGTCTGGGGCAGCGGGGTGGCCGCGGCCAGGGCAGGCTGCCGGTCTCCCACCCACCGGCCGCCTGGACTTCCCGGCCCAGAGCCGACCCCGCCCCGCTCTGCCGACAGCGTCGGCCTCCCGGCACGGGGCCAGGATCAGGCTCCGTTGCCAGGGTTTGTCTGCCCTGCCGGGGCCGCGTTCGGTCCCCGCCGCTCCCTCCCAGCTGTGCAGGCTGCGGCCGGGCTGGGGAGATTTAAATCTCCC
>ML685796.1:10959802-11016727 GCA_007922175.1 Pelusios castaneus
TTCTTTTTAATGTCCAATATTTCTACTGACTTGCTAAATTTCCTTACAGTTACTAAGCTTCAGGTGCCATGTTCATAGCAGAAGTCTTATGTAGGCATACAGAAAATACAATGCTTTGACAGGTATACTATTAGATTTTGAGAATAAGCCTTTAATGCAGCTATAAGGAGGTGAGCAACCTAGGCTAGAAAAGACCTAGAAAAAATTAGCACCTAGAAAAAAGTGCCACAGGACTCCTTTTTTATTTTGGAGCACAAATATTTTATTTTGTAGAGAAAAAATATGCCTGAAAGCTTTATCAGGACAAATACAAATTGTGACATGAGATTAAGCATCAGATTTTCTGTCATGGTTCAATAACCAAGACTAAACATGGGAACCAATTTTTGTTATATAATAATGGTTTCACCTTCCAACATTTTACATTAGATGTACTTTGCCTAATCAAGGATCTGACTGGCAACTTCTCACTGGTCCAAAGATTGCTGCTATCACCAAGAGATTTAATCAAAGTGATACTGCCCATCAAGATAATCTCTCCTATAGAGCAGTGGTGCATAAGCATTATGGTGCCTCAACGTGTATTTCCCCTTAATCAGACCTGTTTTGCCTATTGGCAGGATAGTGCATGCTCTTGAAATTGAGACAGCTTGCTCTGATCAAGATGGGGTCATGCATGTCGGAACACATCCCCTTCATGAGCTGCATTAGTTCTAAAAAAAGACAGCTGTAGGTTGTACTGTGGACATGCCTACTTCAGTGCTTTTCCAGCTAGTTCTTAAGAATTGGCATCACACTATTTTGTGTGGGACTGGGATGGGAACTTACAAGGAAACTGTAATGTCCTGTACCCTTAGACTCTATGTTGGAGTTGTGATTCCAGTCTTACGTAGATGGTGGCATGCTGCAGCACAGACTAGCGGTGCTAAGTATGTATCCAGGGAGCTCAGGTTGGTTTTGTGTTTACCCAGGGTGGTTAGCCCATGCTACCACTTGCCTCCGCCATGCCTGGCTATGCCATTACTTTTAGATCAGAGCTATTACAATGCCAGCTAGAGCTAATATGCCGAAGAGAGCTGGGAATCCCTAGTTCATAGTGTAGACGTAGCCTAAGTTTGCCTAGAAACCAAAGTGTGGGGTGGGAGAGAAGCTATTATCTCTTTAAAACATTTTTCCATCTCCCAGCTGTAAGTTTCCTTTATCACCACCTCCATTCTCCTCTTTATTTCTACTATTCCTCATTTTTCACTTCTAGGAGACTGCCCCGTGGACCACCAAATCTTCCCCTCATGCCACACGGAGGCTGCTGTTAAACAATATTTATTTAAGCCACCCACTTGGTACAAGCAGACTCTGTGCTGCACGGACCACGTACGGCACTCAGGAGACTATGGCCTGAGCGTGCGCATGGGCCCTAGGGCCCAGTCAGTGACACTGGTATAGCAGTTTGATGGAACAGGACTGCCTACCGGTTTTTAACTTTGTATACAATTTTGTCCCTTACACAGTACATAATTTGCTCGAATTTTGTGGTTACTTTTTACCTAGCAAGATTTCTTTACAAATTGCATCAGAAGAGCTCCATTTGTCACATTTGAACCAACAGGTTAGGAGCCTCTTAATTTTCTAAACGATAGTCACTCAAATTCGATCTTAACCTACATTCATAGAGTTTAGGGACAGAATGGACAGTTGTCATCTAATCTGATCTCCTCTAGATCACAGGCCATTAAATGGACTGAGCCCAATAAGCTGTTTGATTAAGGCCTATGTGCCCGAAAGGTATCCACTCTTGATTTGAGGCCATCAAAAGCTGGAGAATGCGCCACGTCCCTTGGTTAATTCCCTATTAAAAATCTTTGCCTCATTTGAACTCCCCTAGCTTCTACTTCCAGCCATTGATTTTTGTTTCACCCTTCTCTACTAAGGAGCTCTTTGGTACCTACTATTTTCTGTCTATTGTCCTGGTATGTTCTTAAACCTATATATTTCAGTAGGCTCTGGTTTACGGAAGCCAGGAGGCATGAGGGGAATCCAAATCATAGTGTACCTTTAAAACAAGAGACTCCTATGGCAAAGTGGAAGAGTAGCAAAAGAACATTAAGTGAGGTCTCATAACTGCAGAAAATGGGATTCTGCCTCATAAATGAGTTATTTATTGGGTGCTGATTGAATAAAATGGCTCATCTATGGAAGTGAAATTTGAACAGACAGGTAATTGTTCAGACAAGATTCCTGTTTAACTTCATGGAGTAGGGGGATAGGGAAAAGAGGGAGGAAGAACAGCAAACTAGAAGAGATAAATCACTTGTCTTTGGTCATTTATCTATGGCTGGCTCCCTCTCCATATTACTCAGTATCCAGTGCCAGTGGTTGTTACTTGGGTGACATACTTAACATACCATTGGCCACAAATGCACAGGATCAGATGCGTAGGGAAAAAACCCCAACATGATAACTACACAATCCAGTAACAAATGATCACTTCTCTCTATTAAGAAGTGGATTTCTTTTTAAATGCAAAGAATAATCTTGAAGACTTACTACAACTGTGTATACTCCATCAGACAAATAGGCTGCAGGCATCAGGAGAAATGTCAGACATCTCGTATCTAATCTATAAAGTTTAACTTTCACAAACATGGAAACTGCACAGGAACTGAGCTGTGCAGACTTATGAGTAGCTGAAGTACTCTATATATACTTCTCTACATGGCACAGCTAGGATGCTATGGCAGACTAATATTACCACCACTTCACTCATTTTGACAAAGTTAGATACTTCACTCTTAAACTGTAGCTCTACTCTACATTGTCTAGATAGAAAGATAGGGAATTTTACTCCTATGTATTCAGTTCAGATGTTACCTTGAATTTTTGGTCATAAATAGTTAAAAAAAAAAACCCAACCCCAAAGACAATCTTCCCGAGGGTCACAAGAGGTAATCAGAGACAAGTAATGGAGTCTTATTCATTTTACACTTAACCAAATCAATTCTAATTTCTGTTATGTTGTTTAAAACTCCAAGATGTTGGCACACAATTCAGATAAAGTAAACAAGAATGCGTAAGCCATTTTTAAAAACAGACAAAACATATTGTAGAGCAGCTGTAGACAGACAACACACATTATTTTTAGAAAGTCAACAAGATTTATATTTTTACAGGGCAAACAGAAAAAACAACTGATCCTTCCAAAAATATTTCATATTTAAAACAGACACTTTAAAAATAATATTTGTCTTCTTTTTTTTAACCTAAAGTGTTTTGAGTAACGCAAGAGCAGTATAACTGATTCACAAAACCAAGACATGGCTCTCATTTGTTTACTTTATTATGTATAGTCCGCCAATCCCACAGGCAGCCAATTTCCTGTTTGTGTAAATTCTTCACGCACCAATCCGGGGAGAAAAAAGCCATCTAAATATATCCACCAAATAAATGCAATTGTACAACAAAGAACAATTAGCAGAGAGAGACCCAAAGGTGGGTGTAATTTCTTTTAACCCATTTTCTGAGGGTAACTAACTGGATTTCAAGTTTCTGTGACACATCAGTGGCAAAGCAAACTGGTCATGCTAGATTTAATTTTCCAAGTTTTTTCCAAAACCATTAAAAGATCCCTGGACTAGAGAGTAAGAGGACTGAGCAGGTGGCAGCAGCTGGAGCTAGAGAGAGATACTGAGAGAAATGCTACAGAGGTTGAATCTCCCACCGCTCAGGAGTAGGAGTGCCTGGGCTGAGTGGAATTTACCCAAAACTTACAAAGAAAACAGTTTAATATTCATAGGTGGGGTCGCTGCTGTGTAAAACCACTTCTCTAATTATTGTGTTCCTGTTGATAAAAATACGTTCTTTTATAAAGACTGAATTGTGTTTGCTGAATACATTTTCTAATTCAAAAGCCCCCAAGAGAGAAGACTTTCACAGGGCGCCAAGCTAACCCACTCCTGCTAAATAAGCCATGGTGAGAAACAGAAGTGCTGTAGCACAGGGCAGTGGCTTTCACACTTTTTAAAGGAACCCCCCCCCCCCCCCCATTTTTCAAAAATATTTTCCCCCCCTTTTCCCCCTTTGGGAAGGGGGGGGGGGGGGGGGGAGATTGCCAGAACACAGGAAGCATGCCAAGGTTCTCAAAGTGAGGAGCACCAGGCTGAAAGTGGGGCTGAGGAGCAGTGGGTACCCCAACACCCCCCTGCTCCCAGAGAAGGAAGTAGGTGCCACTGCAGCCCCCACTGCTGCCCAATCAAGAAGCTGCCCCTGCTCCTGGCAGCCGTCCCCTCCTCTGCTCCCTTCCAAAGCGTCTCCCAACCCCAAGCTCAGCCTAACACCAGCATGGAGAACAGGGAGCACGCCGGACAGCAGTGGGGGCTAACAGGGCCAAATTAACCAGCCTGGGGGCCCTGGGCTGCCTCCCTCCCACCTGGCTCCTGCCCCCCAGTACAATAGCCAGTAGGCAGGCCACACTGGGGGAGGATCCTCCTGCCCTGGCCCTGCCCAGCCAGTCTGACCCCAGTGGCAAGGCCAGCTGGAACACAATGTGGTCCCTGGTGCAGCCCCCCCCCCCCCGGGGGCCCGGCCCGGAAAGGCTCCTGTGGGGGGGGGGGGCGGCCTTTCCCCCGCCTCCCCCCCCCCCCCCACTTCCTCCCCTCCCACTAAGCAAAGCAAACAGGTGACCCAGGAGTGGGATGGGAGCCCAGAGCCCCCACCCCACACCACTAGCAGGGAAGGAGTGCTTCCCCAAACCCCAGCAGAACTGAGCAGAATGGGGGTAGGGGAGGGAAGAGGGCAGATCAGGGGTTTTAGGGGCTGAGCCTAGGGCCCTGCTTTAGGCCAGAGCTTCAGCCCCTTTGATAATCTGGCCTTGGGGGCTGTGGTGGCTGTACACAGTGGTCCCTGCTCTGCCAGCAGTCTCCCCTTCCCTTTGCTCCCTCCAAAGGGCTGCCCTGCTCTGTGTTCAACCTAGCACCCCTCCATCAAGCTGGTGGCATGCCCCCACTTCGAGAACCTCTGGCCTAGGGACACTTGAGCCACTTGGAAGTCCAGGGCCTATTAGCAGAAAGGATGCAAAATGGGTGGACTGACTGGTAAAGTGCAAGACTCTAGAAAAGAGCAAGCAGGCGGTCCCACAGCTGGTAACAGGAGAGCATGTTTAAGAGAGGTAGTAAATCACACTAGCTCTTACAAGTAGCAGCTTGGTAGGTAGCGTTACCAGTGGCATGGATCGAACAAGGCCAAAATTTAGCATGCACTGTGCTTCATTATGCATCTCAAGCCTCTCTGACTGAGAGCCTGAGGCCCAGGAGTAAAATAGCAGAAGTACTGCAGACAAGCCAAGCTACAATAAGTTGACAAAAAACTGGGTTTGGAAGCTTGACTAGCACCTACTTTCCCTATTAAAAGGATTGAGATAGGTTGGTCTGACTTTCAGGAGCACTAGGCGTAATGGTAAAAGATATCATATATAAAAGTGTAAATAGGGAGAGTAGTTAAAGCCCAGATGCACAAAGGAATTTTAGGTTCCTAACTTCCTCTTATTTCGATGCAAAATTGGAAACTAAACACCTTTGTGGATCTGAGCCTAAGACACCAAGCAGAACTTATCTTCATTTAAAAGAGACTTCTGCATTGCAACAGATTCCAGCATTAAAACTAAAACCTCCCTCATCAATTTTTCTTTAAATAGAGCGGTGAAATCAGAGGTATGTTGCTAGCATGACCCACAAGTATGGGGTTAGTTCTTAAGAAGTCCCAAGGCATAGATTGAGGTACTTTCCCTGGCTATGTCTACACTAGGAAAAGTTAGGTTGACTTTGTTAAGTTGACTTAAGGTCTATTTTAAGTCAACTTAAAGTCAACCTTATTAAGTCGACTTAAAGTGGACTAAGATGATAACAAAACGGACTAAGTCGACTTAAAGCTAAGTCCACCTAACCACCCTTAAGTCGACTCAATAAAGTCGACTTAAGGGTTACTCCATGTCCACACCATCCTTAAGTCGATTTAAGGAGTCGACTTAAGGGTTAAGTCGACCTAATGAGTGGTAGTTATAAAGTCAACTTAAGCTTTCATTAAGTTGACTTAAGGAATTTAAGTCGACTTAATGAAAGCCTAGTGTGGATGTGGCTTAATTTAAGTCAACTTAAATTGCCAGTGTAGACATAGCCCCTGAGCCAAATCTTCCTTTAGATATCAACACAAAAGGAACGTGATGTGGAAAGAGCATCTTCTAGGCAACCAAGAAATTTCCAAAAAACATTTTAGGTCAGCACATGCAACATAAGATGACTCACAGATGATTAGGAGAATGTTAGTGCTGATCTGTCCTGAACTACTTTATCTGAATCTGTCTTTTCAGGGAACTGGGAGACTTAATACAGAGATGCTCCAAGTCATCCCTTGAGTGATGAAGATTAACTGCTGAGAATTTTGGGGAAGTTTATGGCCTGTATTATTCAGGAGGTCAGACTAGATTATGACATTGATCCCTTCTAGCTGTGGAATCTATTAATCATCTGTTCTCAGAATCATCTCTCGAAGACAGCCCATAAAAGAGATTACTATGTGGAGCAGCACAGAAAGAAGTCAGTATGCCACTGGCATAAAAAGAGAGATTCCTCAGAAAGACTGGAAGAGTCCAAAAAGAGATAGACAATATACATCATTAGTGATACTCTTCCAAAGCGTAAAGTTCCTACTGCTGGAAAGTGTTCTGGATATGGGGCGGTCAAAGCACTCAGGCACCTTAACCCATGTGGTAAGGATCAGTTCAGCAACTGTGGATCAGTGTTTATGATCAGCTTCTTAGTAATGCAGGCCAGAGAAGTTGCAATTCAAAAAGTGCCCTTATTGAACTGTAAATAATGGACATCATCAGATCTTTAGAACCATCAGATTTTACTTCTGGAAAATCTAACAACTTTCCAAAAAGTTATTAGTTTCTAATATTAACACAAAACAATTTCTTACATTGATCTTCAACTCTTCCGCAGCCTCAGAAAGTTTTGTATTTAAGTTCCAGTACTGCAAGGCACATACAGAACCTCCTCCTTCCAAATACAGAGCAGATATATTTCCTGAAATACTTTAAAAATCCTCAAAACAATTAGAATTACTACAAATTCAGCAATTTCTAGTTAAAAACTTGGTTCCTACAAGACCATGCACATTTCTTGAAAATGATTTAGCAAATGTGTATAAATGACTTTTTACATTTGTAATTAAAATGCAAATATATTGAATCTGAGTACCTCTTATCCAGGAAAGTACTGTAGCAGGTCATGTTTTAAAATTTAAGTTATTGCCTTCATTACATAATTGCATCATCTCTGCTACTACTTACTATTTCCAGACTTATGAAGGAAATATATGTATGCAATTATGCCCACCTGAAAGCATTCCAGTATTGAATAAACATGTCTCTTTTAAGAGAATATGAACAAACTCTCTTCCTTTATTCAGTGGACTGGGATGGTACAAATTGATTTAATTACATTTATTAAATTTTATGCGGTGACATTAGGGATTACATACAAAATTGTTTTTATTCTCTTTCTGCCAAGCATGTCTTGCTATTAAAGCAATTGGATTTTTAAGAGGTAGTTTTCTCCATGATGCACTTATTTATTTCAAATAAAACCAAATCAACCAACCAAACAAAAAAATTAACATTTGCTTTCTGAACAAGGATCATGACTCAAAAACAAACGCTTGGTAAGATATTTGAAGCAGTTCAGTGGTTTAACAGTCCTAAGCAGTAGTGGGAGCCGCTTCAGAACCAATGTCCTCTAGATCTTCCACAGAGTGTCAAAACACAAGTCTACCAATGGTACTGAATCCTCCCCCACCTCCTCCACCTGTCGGTCCACAGCTTCCTGGGGGATCATTGTCATCAAATCCATTGGGTCGAAATGAGCATGAGGCTGAGGCTGCTTGCAGTGCTTGTGTTCGAGCACTAAGTTCTTGCTCCTGGAATTAGAGAATATAGGCAGTTTAAGTTTTGGAGCTGAACTTCTTTCATATTATACTAAACTAGTGTTAAAAAGCTACGTTAGAAAGAGTGAGGTACAACTCAAACACCTAGACAAAAGACAACTATACATCATGCAACTGATTCACTATTCAATTGTTTTACTAACAAACGTGACTGATAAGTCCCAGAGAGATTGCCTCAGAATTTAGAAATATTGTACAGACCTTATCTTTTCACAGAAACCTCTCATATTTAAAAGTTAAATGAAATCTATTTGTTTTAGCCACAGCCTGTGACACCAGATTATTGCAATTGTTCAACACAAAATGCAAAGAACATGGACAAGCTATTAGCATCTATTCGTTCAATGGGTTTACCCAAGATTTTCCTAAAGAGCTGTCGCATGATAGCTCTGTAAGTTTCAAAAAACAAACAAACAAAAAAACCACACACATACAAACCACAAACAATTATTTTAAGTTTCAGGCAACATCTTTCTACCAGGCTATTGGAGCCACTGAGCATATCTTACTGAAGTTGAGTGAACTCTGACAATTTCCTTTGCATGTTGCCTTCAGTTCACAGTCTTTCCTAGACATTTATGGCCTCACAGCATGGAAGAGAACAGATGATCTAAAACACTGATCCCTTATGTTACACAATTACTATCACGAGTGTGTTGGGCAAGTCCTGTATATGTATCTCCTGTAATGCTACAAATAAATAGCCCATGCATGTTTAAGTTACTCTTGACACCAAGAAATGCAGTCTTAAGTTTGAAACTATAAACTCACTCCCTCCTCGTTAAACATGGGCCAAATGTCCTACTTAATTCAGATTTACTTTGCTTTTGGGATTTGAAGGCAGACACTTATCAGAGAGCAGAACTTATTACTCAGATATCACCAGTGTAACAGTGAATTGTCTCCAATAAGACAAGGACAAGAATGGAATCCAAATGGAATATATAGTACCACGTAACTTCTACAGTGTTACCGAGAGATACTAAAGAAATGTTTTCAACATGCTGTTGCTACAGCCTTTCATTCTATCCTGTAGCAATTGGAGCTCATCATTATGAGCTATAAAAGTACTGAAGATTAGCTAGCCAAACACTGAGAAGTGTGCAGCTCTAATTTAGACAGCAAAATTTCTAAGCTTGCTATGTGCTCTGAACTGAAAATAATTTATTGTGTTTTGAAGCCGCCAACAAACACTTCGTTATATATATTTATAACTAAGGGATTTTATTATAACATTATAGCAGTCAACTCGAGGCATGAATACATGGTAATTTGTCCAACTGCAAAAGTAGGAGTTTATATGTCAAGAAACTCAAAAATTCTGTGCATAATATAGCTAGTCATTAAGCTGCTCCAGACAGGGCAAAGCTCTTCCCCCACAAAACACTCCTATGCAAGCTAACGTTATGCCAAGTGTCACATTAACATTAAACCCTTTAGTACATGTACAGTCATGAAATGAAACCATAAACAACAACTTTTTAAAATCTCATCTATAATATCGAATTGCTAGTATTTTCCTCCATTCTCTGCCTTGCTGTGGAGGGAGAGGGGATAAAAAGAAAAGTAGTAAGTGATTAGCCATTCCTATGCTGTCAGTAACAGAAAAAAATCAGCACCTTTACCACTTTACCAGCTCCATCGGTGTACCAACTAAGTTTGTATCATTTTCTCTGTGGTGTTTCTTAAGGAAGCACCACTGGCTGCAGACGAGGTACAGTGATCTTCTGCAGTACCATGAAGTGTACCCCTTTACCTAAGTGGATTCCCATCCCAAACTGGAACCCCAGCACAGTACAATGATTTTCAATGCAGAGTATAAAAGTTACAAGAAAGGCTCTCCTCAACAATCTTGGGAGCCACTGTTTGGCAGCAGCAGCAACAGGGCAAACTAGTAGCATTCATGTTCATAGCTTAATTCCTAACAATCCTTTGGTATAATACATGCAAGTTACATATATATATACTATAAAATTATGTTTTGTAGAGGAAAAAAGTATTTGCACACAAGATAGTCTGCATCTATTTTTTTTTTTTTTAATCCCTTCCTGTCTTCAATGCTAAAAATAAAACAGACCAATACTGTGTGGTTTATGTTCCATCAAAACACTTCACTGGCCCGGGCAATTCTAAGTATGTTTGTCTGACAGAAGAAAACAGTCTATTGGCAAAAAATTCTAAATGTTAAGACTATTACAAAGCAAGAATGGTACTCTATATTGAGCAAATCATCAATATACATTCTTTCTGCTTCCGAATGAGACACAAAATACAGAGAAACTAGTCTTGTATTAATCCAATTGTTCCCAGATCTTAATAATCCATCAACTATCAGATTTCTTTACAGTGAAACACACTCAAACTTACTTGCTTTCCTATTTAAAATTAATATATTAACATCCTATAGTGTGTTAAGTACAAATAACTGCTTTCATTCCTCTTTCAGGTAAGCAGAAGCTAAGTTCCTAAGCAAGCTTTTTAATTTTAGAAGATTTCTCTTACTAACATATACTCAAAAGAAACTGGATTTCAATGGACAAGCATGAGTATTCAAAGTTTAGTGGATAGTGAAGTGTTACCCAGTCAATTCTTCTGTACACTGTCCTGTACATTAGTTTGAGATGGATGAACTCAAGATAGAAGAGCATGTGTTTTTGTCAAAGAAAGGACATGATCTTGTTCTTGATAAGACAACTTAATGGGAAAAAATTGTCAAAAAAAGGAAAAGAATAAATTTGCTCTTTCTATTCTTAAGGGCAAATTTTTTAAGAGAGCCATTAACATGGCTTCTATCTATTGACTACAAATGAATTGTGTGCAAAACTGGTGCATGTAAACTGTTCTTGCACATAAAGTGTGGGTAAAGTCATCATTTGGTTGATTGTCAAAATATGATTTCCATGTACATTCCCAATCTAGTCCTCAGCTTACTCCATTAGTTTTGCAAAGAGCTTGAAATTCTATAGCATAGTTCAAAAAGCCATAGACTATTTCATTTGACAGATTTCTAGAGAAACCTATAGGATTCTCAGAATGTCACTCCTCTTCAATCACAAGGGTCTCATTATGCTCACGCAAAACAAAAATAAGTTTAATTATCAAAAAATTATTCAATTGCTGATCATTTTAGCAAGAACATCCAGCTATTTTGTTTATCACCACCCTTTACTATCCCCCACACTTCTCCAGTAAGAAAACTGCCCTCATCCATGTGCCCAAACCATCAGCTCCCCCTTCCCCCAAAGTCATATGATGCAATTGCACAGTCAGTACAAAAGATCCATGACATAGCAAAAATCAAAGTGTGGACATATTGAAACCCTCTGATAGCAACTTAAGTAAGAACGCAGCTTCCGTGCTCAATATATTCATTTCATAATTAAAAGCCTCTCTAACTCAAAGGTCAACAGGATTTTCAGTCTGCAATATTAGCCCGCCTGAATTTGGGATCACTGTGCCACCAGACGACATAGGACACTGGTGAGACAGCTTCCATCTCAGTGGAAGAATAGCCCCAAGATTCAGCTGCTTGAGATTGCTAGAAAACTTCCAGCTAAGAGAGCCACAGCAGTTTTACTTCCACATAGAAATCTCCAATTAAATAAAAAGATTCTGACGACGATATCTTAAACATCTAGAATTTGCAGGGCTAAGGTCTGTGTTTACTGTATTATACCCTACAACTTACTGACGCAGATCTGCTTTTCTCCAATAAAGGAGAGGTCTGGAGACCTGAAATTTAATTCAGTTGCAGTTTTTTCAGGAACTCTATTTTACTGTCATAAATAAACTTTTAGAGGTTGTCAAATTATGATTTTACTTGTTGCAAGATATTTTATATTGTGAACTCTAGCAGGGGCCGATTTTTATTTGGTTCTCTGAAGCATCTAGCACACTTCTGAGCACTCAAAAGAAACTTAGTATTTGTTTTGGAAAAAAAATGTGTCAAGGAAGACTAAACCCACATGATTGATGTGTTTTTGTCAGAGTTAAAACTGTTGCCTACCAGGCTGTAACAATCCCCCCCAGAAGTGATGATCCCAACCCATGCCATGCCACCCTTACTGACATTCATGGGGTCTGACTGCTCACAACCCGCCCCAGTCCCAGAAGGCCAGTTATAAGGCTTAAGAAAGCAACCATTTCATTCTGTTATCCTGCTATTGGGGTTGACAGTTGAACTGCATCAAATAAGGAAATACATGAATGTGAAGGGGCAGAGATCTTTTCCATCTATTGTGGCTGGTATTTAGTGTTGGGATCTACCTTTGTTCACATTATTTTATAAAAATTTATTAGTAAGCTGCTACAGTCAAGGTCTTGTGCCTATTGGGTTAGGAAAGGAAGGGCATGGAATATCTCAAAACCCCTGACTCTATTAAAGTCAATAAATACTTGCCATTAGCCTGCTAACAGTTCTCTCTTTGAAACATAATTGTTTAACAGTTATGGCTAGGAACCCAGACTAGAACAGAGCGCCTATATTTCCAGCTTTTAAAATAGGCCTATGTAAGACATAGAAGAGAATCAAGGTTTCCATTTTACTTAAATATTGTTACAATGAAGTAAAACTTATTCAGTAAGAACCAATTTTGGACTTACAGTCTGTCATTTTATTTTTTTACTCACTGCTGTGAAACTAATTAATATAGAGAAACAAACAGATTGAAGGAAGAAGACAGGACAATCTTGATTCCAGAGTGTCACCACTGCCTGAGATATAGTTGGTAAGACATTTAGAAGGTATGTTCTACTCCTCTGTGCCTACTGAGCAGACAACAATCAGCATGTAGACAAAGACTGTCAGTTTGTGGTATGCTTTACCACACAAAGTTTTGAAAATAGCAAGGCAATAATAGGTTACAACCAACCCACAATTCTTTTCAGTTTTGAAAAGCACCTAGAAATACCACAACAGTTTTTCATAGTGAGGGTTAGCTGTACCTTTCTAATTTCAGTTTAGTGGGCAGGATTATACTAAAATAATTTAACCTATTCTAAAAAGGATATAAATAATAAAGCCTTATTATATTATACAAGTTGTCTACAAATCGAAAAATATCAGGGATTCTGAAATGCTCACAGCATGGACCGTATTTATTGGTATTGCGCAGATAGGAAAGTTAGGGAAACATTTAATATATTTTTAGCTTCTTTTAATGCAGTGTAGCAGATAGCAATAAAGAGAACCAGAATTGTAATAATTCGATCTATAAGGGCCACCATGGTCAAAAGACAAGACAGTTTGAGATCTTGTGCTCTAGAAATACAGAAGTTGTTCTTATAAATCTATTTCAAATAATGCTGCGTACTGGTAAATTTCATTAAAATGTTACTATTTAATCCATTAGTTACTAGCATAAATGTAGCAGGATTTATGAGGTAAAAGATTTCAAAATCAATCCCCAGAATGCTTATAAGTTACCATTTTAGAAACAGTGAGAAAATGGACCCAAATTTGCCAGGCCTCAGCAGACAGGCATTTTTCACATTAGTTGTGTTTTCATCTTACCTGCAAATACAGTTTATTATCTTTTGTAATAGCATCCATAAGTTCTTTCTGCAGAGGAGGGTCTCCATTCACCCAGAGTCCATTTGCTGATTTGGTGTCAAAACCACTCCTACTATTCTGTTTTTTGTACAGCAGAACATAAGCAGTGTCCTTTGGAAACCTACTGGTAATTTTCTGGACAGACTGAAATGAAGTAAATGTTACTCTACTATCATTAAATAAAAACCACTCTTTTGACATCTCATTAGAGTCCAGGTCATTTTCTATAACTGCATTGGAAATCTCCCCTGCCAACAAGCTGCTGTGGGAAGTTAAAGCCACAGTTTTCGATTGATGACACAGTCCTAAGGAAGGCCGTGAACCTGTGATATTTCTGGCATAAGAATAATAATGCCCACTTTCAGAGGATATACCAGAGTGCACCACAACAGAACTTAATACATAGGGTACCAATTTTGGGCAGCCCACTTCTTCAGCACGGGAGGACTTCAGTTTTTTAGCAAGATTTTCTCCAGTGTCAGAGAATTCAACATCCACAGACCAGCCTCTTGACACTACACCTAAAGAGGATGCAGTTCTTTTGATTGGTAATTCCAAAATAAGTGGCAGAGACACATTGTCCAGGATTTTGCGCCTTATATGACACTTTGGATCATATGAAAATCTGAGGAGAGTGAGAATGAGGTATTCAGGTTCCTCCATGACTTGCATAGTTTTCTCTGCATTCTGTAGAGAGGCACATTTTTCACAAAAATACTTGTTGTCTCCATTTAGAATCTCAGGTGCCAGAAAGTAATTCAGTAAGTCAGTAACTGAGGGCGTATTTTCAGTAACTGGCTTCTGAGACATATCCTTACTATCTTGAACTTTGTACAGATTGGAATCTGTAATACCCTCAGAGTTTAGCTCATCAGGAAGGAGGTTTTTTAGAATTCCTTCATTCCTAATTGGTTCACAGCTATCACTCACTGCCGGAGAATTATCTAGGGCTGATTCTTCAAAAGAACTGGCTGCTACCATACTAGTTTGCATCATGCTGTCCTCTTTCACTTCAGACGAATGAGCTACGCTTTGCATGTCAACATTTTCGAAGGAAGTGGGAGGACAAAACGCCAGTGAGAGATCCGTGAAGGGTTCTTCTTTCTGTGAAGTAGTGTTGCAGTTCAAACAGCGTATACTGGTCTGCAATTTTCCTCCAAACATTTTCTCTATTAATGTTCTTTCTTCACCTTCTGTGCAAGCTGCCTCAGTGAAGAGCTGTGCCTTGCTGGTAGTTTCCTGTGCCAAGGACTCATCATTCATCACATTCTCAGATGGCTTTGCTGAAGACAAAGCTTTCAAGGTTCTCTCTTCTTCATGAAGTCTGGAAAACAAAATCCAATAGACGCATCATTTCAAAATATATTTCTGAATGTCATTTTATGCAGCTTTTAAGACTGTTTAGTATAAAGGAAAAAATAATGTAGAGTAGAATAAAGGAAGCTAGGTTAGATGTTCCTTAAACCATAAACAACATTTGTTAATATTTTATATATTAACTCAAATGTCAATACCATCAGAGAAGCAAACTCATTATGCCTATTACAGAACAAATCTGTATAGCAAGTTTTCTATGAGAATTGGAATCTGAAAGTATGTACCAATATCACCGAAGTTGTAATCAGATATACATGCTATTTGTTATTTATTTTAAGACAGTTACTCATTCTTATTGATTGGCCCTATAAATCTGACGGAGTAAGAAGGATAATGTATTATTTGTATAGTGCTGTATGGTATGCGTAGCATTTCCATGGCAAATATGAAGTTGATCCCATTCCCAAGGAACTTAAAGTTAGAATGAAAATGTAAATGAGAAAAAAAGGGAGAGGCATGGAAAGCTACAGCTACCCTTTGTAAACACTGTTCTACACTTCTGGAGCAGTTTCCCACATAACTGAGAGGCAAAAGTTGGTCCCATCATGGCTTAAGTATCTCTGACCGATTCAGAGGAGAGATTTGAATCCACATATCCTACACCTCTCAGATGAGTGCCTTGATCACCAGCACACAGAGGCAATTTCATTCTCTCTCTTTGGCCCAATGAACACTCAAGCGTTTACAAAAAGTAGAACAACTTCAACTGGCAAATCGAGAGACACCCACCTCAGAAAAGCCTTAACCTGGAAGTTACGATGCTCACCTGGCAGGGAGGAGACCTGAATTCAAATCCACATTCCAGAGTGCAGACTCAAACAGGACTCTCCGACATCCTAAGCAAGTGTCCTAACAACTGGTATAAATGTGGGAGGACAGACAAACGGAGATGCATGTGTTTGCAGTCCCTAAAAAAAAAAACTTTCACTGGGCCAAAACTATCAGGCCAAATTCACAAACAGTTGAGTCAACCAAAAACTGTTTGACAAAAGCTATCTGTCTGAAAAATTTCACCCACCTCCACTCACAAAATCCCGAGATAACTAGCTATCCAGATTTTACAAGAGATACAGTGAGGAACAAAAGTTAAGTAAGGCACGACATGTGTCCTACTTAAGTGGCAGAATAAGGAGTAGAATGCAGAAATCTTGACTCTCAGTCTTGCACTGTAACCATCAGACGATGACTTAATTAAAATTAAGCTTTATACAAGCCTAAAGACTACATTCACTTAATCATTACTGTACCTGTCTAGTAGAAACCTGAGATATTCTGAGCAGTCTTGCTGGGATCTAGGAGTAAACCATGGGGGCCTGGAAGCCTCAAAGAAAATCCGAGGAGCATATGCCTCCCTCTGTTGGCAGGAATGAAAAAACCAGTAAGGCAATTTATACAAGTTGTTTAAATAACTTGGTTAAATTGTCTCTTTACTTTGACAGCTGAATCCTGACTCATTTTAAAAGAAGTGGGCAGTCTGAATACATGGAATGCATTTTTTTTTAAAATAGTTTTGCATAGCAGGGAAAGTAGTAATTAGTTCATGAATACTGCAGAATTGCCTTTAGTATAAAAAAATCAAAATTGACTAATAGGCTCTGTATAGGTCAAAAAAGTTAACATTGCACATTTAATGCTCTATTGTTTGCACCTTACATGAAAAAATATTGAATAAGACTAAAGAGTTAAACGTATTTGCCCTATTTTAAAGCTTTTCACTGTTAATAGATTTACAGTACATTTTATCCATGCTTCAGGACAGAAAGACAAGTTCCTCCTTTCTTTTGCTATTTATCTCAGTATGCTTTACCATAAAATAAAGTTTTTTAAAATTAAGTTTAACTAGGTAAGTGGCACAAAGAACAGGTCTTTTCTTCTCTCATGTCTCATTCTATTTACTGTCAAAAACCAATGAAGTTTTCTTTAAAAATTCATCTTATGACAATCACAAGTTTGCATTGCACAGGACCTTAAATTTACCTACCTTATCCCGTTTGAATGTTTACATTTATTCAGGACCTATTTTTAAAGTTCCAGTTCTTTAAGATCAACTTTAAGCCGCTCAGGTTATCTCAGGAGATTGCCACAATAAAATCTGCCAAACTGAAGAAAAGAACACACGACTGCCTTGAGCCTATCAATTCTATTTGTCCATTTGGTGGCACTGGCTACTAAGAGATCACGGTAATTTATGCTCGTTCTTCTCCCAGATTTGAGTGTCACATCTATACTTCTTTCCAGACAAATCCTAATTTCTTCTAGTCCAAACACTCCCACTGCACCATCAAGCCTCGTTTATCAGTTTGGAGTACTATGGCTAGTCTTAAAAAAGCAGATGAAGTTGATCAATGCATACCTGAGTATGAGCCAAAAATGCAAAAAGATGCTGTAATTTTTTCATTAGTGAATTGCACCCATTTAGATTCAAAGATAATACATGTCTCCTGAAACTGCAAGGACAAAAGACAAGAATTTATTTTTAAAATGACATCTACAAAGTATCATTCATGCAAGAAGGATGGAATTAATTTGACAAAGGAGGTCAAAACATAACACCTGCTTATATGTTCAGTGGTTCTTTCTCTAATAAGATTTTTATTTTTTAAAATAGCAAGAAGGCAACTCTAGAACAAGAACTGACTTCTTGCAAAACCACTTAAGTAAAAAAAGTTCAAGTCAGGAGGAGCACACAAAAAGCATGAAAGCAGAAAGTATTTCTAGGAACTCTCAACATTACCACAATTAACTTCAACAACATTGCGGCTCCTCTTGGTCCTGGAGCTTGAAAGCAATTGCAGCCCGAACCCAATTTTAGATACTGAAGAAACTGATGTATACCAACTAAACTGCTACTAAAGAGGGGAAATCATGACAGTTTGATACTAACACTTCCCTCAAAGGAATATAAAATATGTAATTTACTTTCATGACCAACAAAATTGTAGCCTGGCAGAATAGTATTTCTAAACACTCTTTCAGAGTGTGTATGAGAGAGAGATGATGATGGAGAGATGATAGATCGATCTAGACAGATCTCTCTATCTATACATGTATGTAGCACAGGACAATTTTAATCACTTTGCTTTTCACAAAATGTAATGTGATTAAGTTGTAACAAATACAGTCTATTAAAGAGAGCTATGTAATACCAATGACTAAAATGTTAAAAAACTTACTCTGTGGCCATAAAAAGTGCCTGAATAACACTGTTCATATAACATGTATTTCCTAGGTTAATTAGACCTGTTTTCCCAGTTTCAGATTTTCCAGAAAGTCTAGACAAACAAGATGGCAAAGAACTGGACTGAGAAGTCCAGGCACTTTGATTGAGAATCAGCTTAATCTTCTCTTCACTGGGTTTGGGCAAATCCTACAGAAGAGAAACATATTTAAATATCATTGGCAGAATTTTTTACAACATACACTTCATCCAGCAACAGTCCTCTATCTACTCCCTTCCCTGCCATTTTGCATTGCCCCCTTGGGCTCTGATCCCTTTGAAGACCAGAAGGTAGCTCATGCAGTTGTCTTTGAAATTACTGACAATACAATTTTTTGGCCAGTCATCAAAGGCTCATACTGCATGGCATGGCCAACATAAACGCCTCCTGAAGGAGCATTCTGTCAGCTCTAACGATACTGCAGTCCCAGAGGCTTGGAGGTCACCTTTGATCTATATGTTCCTGCTATCTCTTTGCCACCAAAAACTGACTCTTAAGTTTCATGTTAATAGCACAACAGAACATTCTCTATTCTGCCAAGTTAGAATGCCGGAGTCAAATGAATCTACCTAAAAAACAGTATTAGATTGTATATTGATATCTCAAAGCAGGAAGTAATGTGTCCATACATACTTATTTACTAATTGGAAAGCAGTCAATACAAATTATATCTAAAAATGGTTTCTACAAAACATTTAAGTAGTACAGCAAAAGACAACATGATCTATCCACAGAAGATCCAAATTGAAGTCTCTTAGGCTATGTCTACACTTGTAAATTTAAGTCGACTTTAGCTAAGTCGACTTAACTAAATCAACTTAAATTCGACTTAGCATGTCCACACAGAGTCGACTTTGGGGGGAATTTACAAAGTCGACCTAAAGCATCCAGACTGAACTCCTAGGTCGACTTGTAGGGGCTAGGGGGACCTTGGGCAGGTCCACGGTGGCAGGGGGGCACCCCTTGCCCAGTGCCAGGGGGCTCAGCCTTTGCCCCATTGTACCTGGGTACAAAGGGGGACAGGGATCCTGGCAGGGCATAGGGGCAGGGTGGGCATGCCAGGCTCCCCCGTGCCTCCCTCTGGCAGGGAGGGCAATGGGGGAGTCCTGGAGAGCCCCAAGTCGACTTTAAGGAAAGTATAGCGTAGACGCGGATTAAATTAAGTCGACCTAAGCAAGCTTAAGTCAACTTAATTTCTAAGTGTAGACGCACCCTTAGAGAAATGTCCACTGTATTTTGGTGGGTTTGGGTTTTTGTTGTTGTTGTAAGCCTTGGATTAGTCAACACACACTCCTCTCTTGCCCCACAGTTAACCTTAAAGGCAAGTCAAACACTGCTTTCATATCAGCAAAGAAAGCCACCTGCGAATGAGGAACTTCCTACTCCTTGCACACACCTTCTTCCTCCCTGTTAAGTAGTTTCCTTTATCAGCTATCAGCCACATATCTTGGAAACTACTTCTTGATCCTTTTTAGAGCCTACTTAGTATTTCAACTCAATCCCCCATATTCAAGGAATTAATTTAAACTCAATTCCCCATGTTTCACAGCATTCCTTATTTTCCTCAGGACACTAGCAGATGACAATTTTTCTTTCCAGTGCCATGAGCAATACAAGTTGATTAACCGTGTTAAACTTGTCTTCCTTCTAATAAAATAAGTTTGGGTTCATCTACATTAGCACTTATGTTGATAAAGCTATTGTTAGTCACACTCCAGCCACCCTAAGTTTCACCAAGAGACGCGCCCGCCTGCGTGGACAGTGGAATGCTGGTGGGAGAGCCTCTCTCTGGTCAGCATACAGCGGCTACATGAGGCCTTACAGCAACACAGTTGTACCGTGGTACATCTGTGCCACTGTACGGTCTGTAGTAAAGTAATAGTTTAAAACAGCGGTTCCCAACCTGCGGCCCACGGGGCTTTTTAAAATGGCCCGAGCTGCCAGCCGCTGGTTTGGAGTCAGGCCGCAGCCGCTGGGTCCCGGAGCACACCTGGGAGCTAGTCCGCGCAGCCGGCCACCTCCCCTCGGGTCCCCAGGGCCGGATTACAGATTGGGGATGAGGTTAAAGGCTCCAGGGTTGGGGGGCGCAGGCCGGCATCGATGCAGGGTATGCTGGGGGGAGGGCGCGCAGGCAGTACACCCCCCCCGCCCACCCCGGGGGGCGCCGCCCCGGGGGCCGACAGGGGCCGTGGGCTGGCACGACTGCTGCAGAAGAATAGGCTGAACTGGCATTGCTGGCTTGGGGGGCCCACACGTTGGTCCTGTATATGGGCATCTAGCCCCCCTTTTTTTCCTTTGCTTTTTAAAAACTTTCATTTCCCCCCCCAAATTTTAAAAAGAATCATTGTGGCTCGAGGACCACAAATATAATTTTTAGAACCCCGAAGGGCCACTAGTTTAATTAAAATAAATTACTTAAATTTAAATTAATTTCAATTAAATAATTATAACTAAGATTGATTTGAATTTAATTAATTACATTTTAATTAAATAGACTGGTGGCCCTTCAGGATTTTAAAAATTGTATTTGTGGCCCTCAAGCCAAAAAGGTTGGGAACCACTGATTTAAAAAGATGGCAAACACCAATTAGATATACCTGTCCCCTGTGAGTGCAGAATTCAGTCCCCCATAAGAGAAGACATATCAGATATTTGATGTTTAAAGAAAGAGGCCAAAACCCCAATCCGTTCGGTCTCAAAGGGCAACTGCCCATCTGTGCCGGAAATGGGAGTGTATTACAGAGGTATGATAAATAATGGCATTGTAGACTCAAGACTCCCAGTTTCATAGCATTTTCATACGAGCCTGCAATTAGATGCTCAACACTAACATTGGAACAAGACAGTATCTGAAACAGAAGGAGTTAAAGTAGACAAGATTTTTAAAAATTGAACTTAAAACTCAGGTTATGTTTGAAAACCTGAGTCTTAATTCCTTCACACCTTAATAATGATGGCTATTTTTAATTAAAAATCATTAGCACATAATGCTCAAGATGGAATTTTCCCTGTACAAGCACATCTGCAGATGATACCCTGAGGATTAATTGCTTTCATCTTTACTAGTGCTCCACAATTAATACTTAACTATTGGTCAAAGGTTTGATATTTCAGAGAAAGTACACCTTTAGCATTCATATTACAATACCTTAATAGCTTCAAGAATAGGTTCATAGAGTTCTGGAAACCCTGAATAATGATACATCATACAGTGTATCAACTCAGTCAACTGCACCAAGAAAGCTGTGCTGGAAGGCAAACCATCATTTTTAAAGGAGTGAACCAAGTTGACCACATGTGGAACAAGCTGCACAAAATTAAAAAAAAAAAGAGAAAAAGAAAAAAAGAAAGTTACAACAATTGCAGCTCCTATTTTGGATCTTCAAGAAAATAACTTTTACCATTTAACGCATTTGATGGCTGGAAAATATTGATGAGAAAAAGTATACATTCTATTCCAGCCCACCCAACGCTTTCAAACAGTATTGTTTATTCTTCACCATGTTCTTAAATAAATTAGTTTCAAGTTTTGAAACTTTAAAAGCTTAATTTTAAGTTTGCCATTTTCTAGATAAGTAAGGGTTCAGGTTTACTTTATGTATTTTCTTAAAGACCAGATTGCTGACAAATTGCTATTATGCCAATATTAGTGGTTTAATATTGTATCATGATTTTGTAAACATGATTTGTTAAAAAGAATACCACCTTTTTAAAAAAAAAAAAATCTATTCTAATTTGCCTTCCTTGGATTTTAAGTATGGTTCATTTCATTTTCTGTTATAAGCCTGGAATTAGTTTACAGTTCCACTTAGTACCAAGTCATAAGCCTCAATAAATCAACAAATTAATTCATACAGTCCTGATTGTGAATTAAGCTGCTACCATAAAAATTACTCATCAAGTATGAGAATCTTCTGGACTGGACCAGAACAATTAGTTTCAGGGGACATCAAGAATGTGGAGGTTCCCCTTTGGAAAACAATTGTTTAACTTTACGAATTAGCTTATTATTTATATGATCAAAATCTATTTCTGACTTTCAAATTATTTTTGTTAGCACCATCATTTGTCATTTCTCAAATGAAGGTTGTGTCTCCACAATTCTTTGGAATGGAGAGAAAAAGCAAGATGGTAATCATTTGTTTAAAATAAAATTTTACGTTTTGACCATATTAAAAGCCAAGGGTGGTTTTTGTTTTTTAAAGGACAGGATTGGGGTCATTTTGGTTGTTTTGTTTTGTGGGGGATTGTTTGTTTTTTGGCGGGTTTTCTGTTTATTTTGTGAGGTTTTTATTGAGATTCTACATTTTCTTTCCTAGACAAAATAAACATTATTTAAGGTAAATGAAATTAGCTGAGGATAATTAGGTGAGGATAAACTTTAAGAAAGCTGACCTCTGACCTTTAATGATGCAAGCAGGTGTGAGGCAACCACTTGGGTACTAACGAAGGAAGGGAGTTGAAATTCCTCTCCTTAAACAGTATCAAGAGAGACTGCCATGGGCCAATCAAAATGCAGATAATCAAACAACCTGATGGCTGCTAGGCATAGCTACAGGAGTTAGATCTTCACCTAAAAATAGGTTAAATACATACAAACTTAATTTTTGGCCAGGAAAAGCATTGGCTTTTTGGTATGCTGGACTTTATATGGCCTCTGATCATCAGAAGAAAGCAGCATGCATTCTGGAGCATTTCAGGCAATCATTTTAAAATGATAAATATCTACTCCCATCAAAGTGTAGCTCACTAGTTATGGGTACTATTTTTACATGGTCATTCTTATTCAGTTTACCTCCTATATGTATCCCACATCTCAATCATTTTCAGTAATGGGAGGTTTTACTCCTTTGCAGTCTGTTGCTGCCCTCCAATGTTAGTCATGGATGATACAACTGGAAGACCGATTTTTTTTTTTTTTCCCCCTCCTCTTCCTATAAACAACACCATTTACTAATCACTGGAGTCCAAATTCTACCTAAGATTTCATCAGTCACACCACTTAAGAAAATGGTGACAAAGGTGTAGCTAAAAACAGAATTTGGCCTGCTGATTCTTTATGCACATGCCAGTAAAAACTCTATATGTGTTTCAGATCACAGTTCTCAGGGCCAGAAGCTTTTTGAAAAGCTATTTAGTTTTGAACAGAATAAATTTGGTTCAGAAGCACTGATATAAACATGAAACCCTACTCCAACAATTTTATAATCATTTCCACATAGAAGCACACTGTAAATATTATAAATGGCCCATTTTAACAAGATACCTGAAGACTCACACAATTTAGTAACTTACCAAGTGAAAAGCCTCTGGAGAATGCTGAAAACTAAGCAACATATGAGCAAGGACACCCAGAGCACCAGGCCTCACAAGAGGAAACCAAAGTCGATTAAAAACCTTAAATAAAACAAGTCAGACATTTACTTGAGCAAATTTAAAAAACCAAAGACTCAAAACAAGAAGAAGTAAGTTCCAGATTTACAAAGACTATTTTGAATTAGGTTTGTCATACTAAAACGAAGACATTTATATTTTACTACACTGGGTAGAAAGACATCATACATTGTTGCACAAAGGATGTTCTACAGCTCCAGGGCAATTAAACAACCCCCACCACAGTATTTTCATACCACATACCAGTTCTATCTTAAGCAGAGTAACGTCAATGAGAATAGTGAATTTCTGGACTGCAGCTAGTCCTTTCAGCAATGCGATCACCCAGGTCTCCACATGCTGGGCCAGGGGCCAAGAGAGCCAGTCTATCATTCTGAAGAATGAAGCAAAAGGACAAACACAGATTAAGGATATTTCAATTATTTTTCTGATCTCGGCTAACTTAGTCTACACACATTTATATTACTTATTTAAATAACACCATTTTCACAGGGGTCTACATGATGCAAATTGGGGTGGGAAGTCTGAGGTTAAAAATATGCAAGATCAATTGAATTATAACTCCCTACGTAGCTATATAAGCAACATATGCATTGTTAAAATATGCATATGAAATTGTGTATCTGACATCTAATTATGAACATAAATTTTGCAAAAAAATTCTTGTAAGTATACTGATCTCAGTCAGTTTGTAGCTGAAGTTCATCACTTGAACAGCAAAGAGAACAGCAAGCTTATTATACTGGGGAACCACTCTCTTTCAACTTGTATATAATACTACATCTACACTCATGGTGACACAGAGTTCAGGTACTACAGATCTAGCTACATGTTGCAATGGAAAATAGGCTGTGACCATACTTGTCACTGTAGTGGGTGACTATATATTATAGGAAAAGGCTCTGGCAGGGCGGAGGCAGCAGGATATACACTGCTAAAAAAATCACAGTGTAGTCATGGGAGGCACAACTTGGGCATGCAGAGACCCCATATAGCGTATATACCCTGGGGCTTAGGTGTGTAAAACAAACCATTGCCAAAACTGTGCATCACCAGCTACACTGTTATTTATACCCATGCTAGCTGGGCATGCAATGTCTGTACTTTATATACTGCTACAGGTGTAAATGTACCCCAAACTGAAGGCAGTGCAGTGGGGCAAGGCTGCTTGCCCGGCCAGGGCCTGAGGGGCTCACAGACAGTGCTGCAAGCAAGTCCCACTGCTTGGGGAAGCCCAGTGAAGCCTGGAGGGGCTTCAAGACCTCTCTGCAGCCCACTGCCACTAGAGGCAGAATCCAGATCTGCCCTGGGAAGCTCTTTGGCCATGCTACCAGCCAGCAAGGCAGTGTGGGGATCAACACAAGGCGGGAGGAGTGCAAGAACACCCTCATGGGTAAGGAGCCCTAACAGAAGTTATCACACATATCCACAGCAAAGGCATGGTCATGTTTGGTGTTCTTGACCTTTTCTCTAAGCAAGGATCCACAGGTAGGAAGGTGAAAACAGTGCTAGACCTCTTGCTGAGGTACCTGATACAGGCTATCAGCCTTCTCTGAGCACACTGGAGCAGATGCTGAGAGCAAGCACATGTCCCAGGTCTAGTAATCCTCAACAGGAGAGTAATTTCCCCTTTATTTTTGATTTCTATAGTGTCAAAGCAGCAATGAGACTTTTCCTACATTAATACTTTCTAGTTACAAAGACTCTGCCATGTGCCTGAACCATTCATGGAAAAGGCAGCAACACTCCCCCGAGATGCTGAGGACTTTCCAATAGCATTGTGATCTTCAAGTGAAGATTTCTCTAGGTCAGTCACTAGACCTCTTCCCCCTTAAAGTCAGAGAAGCTATCAAATGCTGGCTAAAGGTGTGGAAAGAGGAAGATAAACCAGTGCTGGTTGGCAATAAGGGAGAGGGACAGAAAGGAGATTACAGAACTCTTAGAAGAGGGAATAGGAGCAGGTTTAGAAGCTCTGTAGACAAAGTCAGTGTCTAGATATATAGCTAATCACCTAAAGAAACAAACAGAGACAGCTGCTACTGTACAGCCATTTCACAGCCTGAACATTCGGTATCATACAAGCGCGCTTGTGCAACCCGGACAGGTACTGCACTCAGTAGTGCCTATCCTACAGGTAGCAATGTACAAAAGCAATTCTCAAAGTATTACTACAGTACCACATTGTGCTCAAACACTGGAAGCACTGCTCAAACAGGTGATCCTAACAGATGAAATACCTAGGCATAACCTACAAGTTAGTATCCCTTACCCACTCTTGGCAAACTATTAGTGCTCCTAAGTAAGTTTCTTACCAGTTGTGAATTTTCTAGCTTTCAGTCTTAGATTGGACACATTCTTTTTATTTTAAAAAGTTACTTGCTGTTTATAAGCCCAGCAAAAGTGCAGTCAGATTCTTTTAAAAACCTGGAATCAAACACACTGGCTCTTACTCAAGAATAACAAAATTTTAATATATATTTCACGTGATATTTAAGTTCTCAAACTAAGGTAGATCAGTCTCTGAAAGGCAATTTCTTCACATTCAAATAAATCAATAAAAATAAGGTTCCTTTAAAGAGCAACCAGTTGAATTTATGGTTAAAGACACAGCCAAACAAGTCATAAGGACTGAAAATAATTAAAAAGACAATCATAGAATCACAGAAACTGGAAGGGACCATGAGAGTTCAGCGAGTCCAGTCCCCTGTATTCATGGCAGGACCAAGTACCATCTTAAACCACCCCTGACAGGTGTTTGTCTTATCTGCTGTTAAAAATTTCCAATGATGGAGATTCCACAGCCTCATGACAATTCCACAACAAACAACATATCAAATTCAAACTCTTTCAGGAAACAGGTCTTCACATTAGCTCTCTCATAGCTAAATTAAGAAGGATTTCAGATGTGCCCATAACTCACTGTCTTTCTATTCTCTACCCTCAAGGTCTAAGAGCTGCTGGTTAGACCTTGTGAAACAACATGTTCGAGGACTATTTTCTTACAAGAGCTAAAGAAGACTTAAAGATGGATCCAGGAGCAACCCACTTCAAATCCTCATGCATTTTCAACAGGATATCAAAGTGGAAGTCAATTAACTCACATTTCAAACAGTCTTCTTCACAAGATGACAGGAGACGGGTGGGAAGGGAAGAGAAAAGCAGCAGTGCATCTAAGAGAGTCAATCTGCTACTTGCAAAGGAAGGGCTGGATCCCTGAAAATGAGTCTGATTTCCCTGTCTGGCCTATGGCCTGTGAGGTTTCCAGGTTTAATCTCTCCCCCTCAAATCTAAAAGGAATACAGCAAGCTTCATCTCAGTTTCCAGCTAACATTTTACCCTCCTCTTAGTGTGCAAGGCAACAACATTTCACTGAAAATTTGATTGTGGCATTAGAAATAGTCATTTTAAAATTCTGAGTAGTGCAATTTAAGATTCTTAGATTCTTAGTTTAGATTTTTATGAAACGTAAGTGACAAATAACTTTACAAAAGGCATTAATTAGAAAAGGGCTTGTCCCCCTTTTCAGTGAGAAAGAGTACCTGCAGAGAGCTTGAGTCATGCTTGCATCTTTTACATTTGGATCTGTGGTAAGGCTCCTGATGAGTACTGTAATCATCTGTAATGGGATATGTTGCACAAGGCTTGCCAGTGCAACAGAAGGCTCAAATGAAGCATCTATAATAGTTGAACATGACATCTTGTAAGAAACAAAAACACAGGCACAACTATGCCTTACTCCTATACTACTTAAGTGTTGCTGTAAACTGTTAAAAATTGCTGCCATGCCCTGTGCAAGGACAAAGCACTTCAGCATGTACCAATATAAAAATAAAACAAACTAATAATGGAATGAAGAAAACATTGAACCTGTGATACTTACGCATTTGCTTAATGAAAGTGACAAGCTGCTCAACATATCATTACAAGCTTACTTTATTTTAACAGGCTAAAACAACTAAACTGTGCTCTTTAATCCAAGAATAAGCCAAAGAAGTAGTTTAAACGAGGATTTGTTGCACTGAGTGTTAGCAGCTAAGAGTCAGGTTTCACTGTACTCTTCAATGTGTTTTATCAGCACTTCTATCGTGGCCACACCAGTTTCTGCAAAAAAAATTCTTAAAATATCAAGGTTCTAGCTCTTTGAATTGTGTATAACCTTCTGCATGTGAACCAATATACAGACCCATTAAAAATGTATTGTATTAAGTTTACAGATTTCAAGGGCAGAGGAGACCATTATGATCATCTAGTCTGACCCCCTGCATAACACAGGCCACTGAACTTCACTCAGTAATAAGAGTGGATGATATTTTGTGTGAATCAAGCTTTCTGATTAGCATTTTCACAATGCTTCCAACAGCTTTATGACCTTAGCTATCAGAAACTTTCAGCTTAACTTGGATGGAAGAAATATCTTGAGAAGAGCATCAACACCTTACTGCCTAAACTGACCTGTGAGAGGTAACAAACCAATAAAAGTTAAATCACTTTGCTGAAAAACAGTTTACAATTAACTTTTACCAGTAGGGGATAAAAAAACCCTACACTATGCATTCTTGACCACAATAATATTACATTTCTAAGAAGGTGCACATGTATTAAGGAAAAATTGCTTCCTTTTAAATTTTTGGGCAGAGGAGGAGCATAAGCTTTTTAAATTAGAGTAGAGCAGGGGCTGGCAAATTCATTGGCTATGTTGGGCCAAATTTCACGTAAGTGTATTTTAGGTGGGCTGGACATACAATAAAGCAAAATACTACAGCACTCTTGCAGCATCGTGGAGTGTTGCAGTATGCGAAACTGTGCTCCGTAATATCATTCTTCCTGTTAGGGAGAGAGCGGGTCTCGTGGCACACAGTCTTGCATACCCAGCGCTCCATGATGTTGCAAGACCTGACACACTCACGGCATTGTGGAGCACTGGGTATGCGAGACTACATTCTCTCTCTGTTAGGGAGAGAGCATGGTCCCGCTAACTGCAGTCACGGGCTAGATGGAAGAGGTTTGGCCTGCAGGCCACAGAGAAGAAGTTCATCAGATCCTGTATGTTTGACACCCCTGCATTAGAGATTATCATCTCAATACAAGAGAGTGGGCCTAAACCCAGTCTCAGTAAGTGACCAAATCCCAAACACAAGCACATGTGGGCACATTATGGTTTCTCCACATCCATTCTATTGATCACTTCATTAGAGCTTCTTATTTCTCCTCCACTTCTGCTATAACCACCCAGCCTCAGAGACTATTACTACAAGACAGACAGCTTTGTATGGCTAAACTCTTCATTTTGATACAGGGGTCCATCACTGCAGTACCTAACCCCTGCCATGACAGCACCAGGCTCAAGGGCTGACATTTTATCAAGACAAATATTCACTGGGGCCTTGTGCCGCACCCACGCCCAGCCCGCAGTGCAGCTCTCACCCGTGGAGGAGATGACAGCGAAGAGCTCCTGCAAGGAGGGCAGCAGGGTGTCAGGCTCGCCCTTCCAAATGCTGCGCAAGAGGCCGCTGACTTGGGTGACCTGGGAGACGTAGAGGCGCAGCTCGGGTTCTCGGTTGCCCTGGCTCTGGAAGTGGGCGATGCTGCGCACCAGCTGCTGGCAGAAGGCGAGCGAGAGCTTCCTGCCGCGGGGCAGGCACTGCGGGAAGTCAGCCAGCAGCTGGCACAGGCGGGCGCAGAGCGAGGGCACGGGCCGCTCACACACCATCCGCAGCGCCTCCACCTGCAGCAGCGCGAAGAGCTCCAGCACCGAGGGACAACTGATGATGAGGCGCAGCCCGGCCTGGACGTAGTCCAGGATGGCGGGGTCGCGGCTGCCCAGCCCCCCGTAGCCGCGCTGCAGCAGCCCCAGCACCAGGCCGCGGTTGAAGAAGGCCTCGAACTCGGCGCGGTGGAAGCGGGCGTAGGCCTCCAGCACCTGCCGCCCCACTTGGCGCTGGAAGGGGTCGGGCCCCTGCAGGATGAGCCGGGTGCTGAGCGCGAACATGGCCCGGCACTGGGCCTGACTCAGCGGCGTCTCCGCCGACTCCACCACCCGCCGCACGATCACCCGCTTCAGCGGCAGCGGGTGCGACGAGCTCACCAGCCCCTCCAGGATCTTGTCCATGGCGGGCGCCGGGGTCGCCCACTCCGCGGATCCCTACGCCACAGAGCAGCCGCTCGCCCCCGTCCCCCGCGCCCGGCGGCAGCTCAGCATCTGCCCAACGACCGGCAGCGAGCTGCCCGGCTCAGGCGCCCTGCCGGGAAACATAGAAACTGTCCCCACCCTGTTGCCCCCTGACCCGGAAGGGGAAGCCGAGCGGGCGAGTAGCCAGCAGGAAGTGACTAAGAAGGCCGCAGGAGCCTAGCAACGCGCACGCGCCCTCCTGCCCGTGCGTGTGGCGTCACTGCCGCTCTCTGCCTAATCACGGGGGGAGGGGAGGAAGAAGTGAAGTGGGCGGGGCTGGGATGTTGGGTTGTCGCGCGTGCCTTTGTCCATGGCGTGGGCGGGGCCAGTACTCAGGTGCTGCTGGGCGAAGACAGCGGGCTAGTGCCCAGCTTCTTCACCCAGCCTGGGCGCCCTGTCCTCTGCCCTGCCCCGACTCGGGTCACACAGATTTCTCAGGCCAATCAGCGCGGGCTCAGTTTTGAGGGACTTGAGGCCATTTTTATCATTTTTGGCTCAAAACTGTTCAGTTCAATCCTCTCTAATGCTCAGGCAGAAACTGGTGGAGCTCATGGGCAAGGGTGATGCTGCACAGTCAGAGGCAGGGAGGCGTGAATTCAGGCAGAACAACATTATAGAAAACGTTTGTACAACTCTGTGAAGTAATCCTGCCAACTTTTGCAGGTTTTCGTGTGTGTGCGTGCGTGCACGCGCGCGTGTGTGTGTGTGTGTGTATATATATGTGTGTGTGTGTGTAGGGGGAATGAAAACCCCAAAAATAACAAAAGAGGGTGATAATGGTATTACCATGATTGTAAATTACCAACCCAGCCTCCAAATGACATAGCCAGAATGCGCAGAGTATTGTAGAATTCATGGGTCCAATAAGCCTTCGGGCTTTCAAAGTGACTGTCAGCTTCCTTCCTGCTGGCTGCAGGATGGAGTCATTGCCTAAGGACCTACACAAAGTGTGTTTCCATGGAGCTAAAAGACCAATGCAGGCTACTTGCTGCCGCCAAGGGGATAGGAGATTAGTACTGCTAACCACCTGGTTGTAGCAGGGAGCACAGCAAAGCACTCTGCCCAGATCCATTAGTGTTGGGGTCCCTGCTGGAGCCAGAGGGAGGGAAGGGGAGCAGAACACTGATCTTCGGTTGCCTTGGCTGCAGAAGGGAGCCACTGCCATGGGACCTGCATAGACTGCGCAGAGATCAGTGAACAAGGAGGCAAACTGCTTTTGGAGGCAGAAGAGTGTTGCTAGTAGCCCTTCAGGGCTGTAAAAATTTTATCTGTGGCCCTCAAGCAAAAAGGCTGGGAACCACGGGTTTAAACCAATATCTTATGATATAGCCAATAACAGCTAATGTGAACTGTATGCCAGTTGTCTGAATCACCATTAATGGCAAGCCCATCACTAAATGATGAACTCTTCCATAACTGCTGAATTCAAGCTGCAAGTGTTAAAACAATCTAAACAGTGTTACTATAGAAAGCATAGAACTGTAATAAAGCCATTCTTACCTTAAAAAACAAATGAGGGCAGATTATTATTTATGTTAACTGAATGTAAATAAAGCATTTTTCTTGTGAAAATCTTGATTTTTCAAATACACACAGCACAGCACTGGAATCTGGTTGGCTACTATACAGGATGGAGCCACAAATAGTTGCATTTTCTCATCCCATCTAATCCACTAAAACTGGCTTCAAGCAACTCACAAAACATCTATGTGTCGGTTTGCCTGTTGTGTAGAATGGTAATAATAGGGAGATGTTGTGATTAATTAGCTGAATGCATAGCATTTTGAACATATGTGGTAATTATTAATATAACACAGGAAATGAATGTGACTAATGTTTTATGCCACTTCAAGTTTCAGTGATGTTACTAATCCTTTCAGCTTCATTCTTTGATTAGTGTAGTGTCTTCAAAAACCTCTGATGTGGGTGAAGTGCTGTACATCAATATGTAGTATTTTCTCCTATATCTCTCCTCTCTCCATCTCTGAACATTCAAAAAAAATCTATGTTAAAAGAATGTAACAGTTGCAATATCAAGCACTCAGAATTAGGATATGCCAGATTTAAATTTACCCTTGGTACTATAATTCAGTCCCATGTGCATATATCTTATGATACAGTCTTTAATTACATGATCCCATACTACTTCCACTACCACTAGCTTCAGGTCTCTTACATTGGTACCCAAAACATGAGGAATGCTCAGTTAGTGGTCAGCTATGAACATTTTGGTTTGAGTGACTTGTTCAGCCTCATATAGGAACTCTATTGCAGAGGTAGGGATAAAAATCAATTCTCCAGCTGACATTCAACATCTTTAACAAGACGACCATCATTTCTCTTTCTGCAACACCCCTGCCTTACTCACTACACACTTTCCAATTTTTACAACAAATGAAGCAGAGGCACCACAGGCTCCTTCATTATACAACCCTGATTCATTCCCTGAACATCCATCCTGTGCACTGAATGAGGCAGAAGCCTTGTGGAAAAAATAGCATATAATCATGTAATTAAAGACTGTATCATAATGCATACATATAAATGGGCTGAATTAAGGTTGCATGGACAACATTAAATTAAAACATTAGAGTTGCAAAAGTTGGGAAAAATAGTTGGGAAATGCTGGAATTATTTTTTAAAAAAATATAATTTCCTACATAAAAAAAAGAACAGATTTTCCATCATGTGGAACCATGCTGATCAGCCAACTTGAGTCATCAGTAGAGCTGAGCCTTCAGATCCATAGCATATACCTCTGCCTCTTGAACTAATGCAGTAACAGGTAGCAGTAGTAGACTATTACCCTGTGATGGATCAGGCACTAAAGATAAGTGGGAAATACACTTTGTCAGTGGATTTCACAGCTATTTCCTGACAGCCGAGTAATGTAGAGTCTCAAGACTCCTGAATTCAACTCCAGGTTCTGGAGGGGAATATGTCATGGTGGTTATAGATCTTTCTTCCTTCATGCCCCTACCCAGTCTCTGTACCCACATGCTCTATTATTCACAGCTCAGCTGCTATCCTGTCCTCCTATTAACATCCTTACCCTGGCTTCTGGTGTCCTCCTTAACTATCAGTTCTAATCTAGACTGCCTAAATCCCCTTCCCTTCTTCTATCCAATCTAATTTACCTTGGGGTCAGCCTCACCTCCTACCCTGGTCCTAACCAAACTCCTCTCATCTCTGCTCTTTCCCACCCATCCCTGCTCCTTTCTAACCCCTGAGGCTCCTCTGCAGCTAACCCCCTTCCCAACGCTGTCCTGCTCCTGTTCCTCTCTTATTCCTCTGGCTCCTGCCAATCCCCACTTTCCCCACCTCTGCACTCCAGTGTGGCTGTTTTCTCCTTCTCCATGCTGCCTGAGCATCAGCAGGGAGGAAATATTGAGAGCACAGGAGAGATGGGCTCCCTGACCTTTTTCCATGTGTCTGGCACTACAGCAGCTGGGATGAGCAATTGCATAGAAAGTCCTGCCCATCCCCAAGATGGAGCATGATCAGTGCAGACAATCTGCAGAGAGTTTACCTGTAAAATGCTAACAAGTCTCTACTGAGCATGTGTGAACTGAATTTTTTTCCAGAGGCCTATAACTTGATGTGACAGAATAGGTTTACCCTGCACTGGGAAGGCCCAGCAGACACTGTGGGTGGTGGAAGCCCCGTCCCTTAAGCCCTGCTGGGCATGCTCCAAATGCTGCCCTAATATAAAAGGGAGCAGCCCAGCTCAACTGAGGCTGACCAGTGAGGACTTGAGCTGGAGGCTCTAGACCAGGAGTTGTATCAGCCCAAGGCAGAGGGGGAGACCGACCCTGGAGAAGGCTATGAGGTGCCCCCATGTAGTGGTCACTGTCTTGAGACTGACCCCCAGCGCTGATGATGGCTGCCGGATCTCAGAAGGTGTCAGAGGAACAGTCCACAGCCATCACCAGAGGAGGAGGAGCATGGACCGAGACCCTGCTGGAGGACACCATCCTGGTTCTAGTAGGAAGTAGCTCAGGGAGCCTGGGGTGTGGAGTCAAGGATAGTGCCCTGAAGGACCAGCATGTTTCGGTGTGGAGCCCCACTGGTCTGGTGGAGGACCAGTGGAGTGTGAGGGCCTGAGCCCCCCTACCTGGGCCACTGTGCCCCATACTCCGTACTGCCCTGGTCTGCAAGGGCTGTGAATTGACTCTGTGGCTACTAGGCCATGCTGCCCTGATCTGCAAGGGAAGAGCATTGACTTTGAGGCCATCATGCCCTACTGCTCTGACAAAAGGGGACTGGGCAGTTTTGAGCTGGTGGTTGACTTTGTAAGGTTGTGGGGACCCCCTCCTTGTGTACTCCCATGGACTTTTCCCATCCGGGGGCACTTCGGAGGGCTTCCCACATGACACTTGATCAAAAGCAAGTGAAGTTTCATGGGTACAGGCTAAGGAACATCCCTAAAACCAAACAACTTCTGTATCTTATTTCAAGACCTTGCTTCATAGCAAGAAAGCTCAAGAGTTTCTCAGTGATACAGTTGCAAGAATATTTTAATTGGAACAAATGTATTTTCCCCTAATCTTGTTCTTAGAAACAGTTGGACTATTTAATCTGAAATTTCCCAGTAAAATTTAGCCTGAGGCAGATATTCAGCATGAAAAATTTTAGCCCAAATAGCTAAAACTTGGTACAGTTTATAAACTTTTAAAAGGGTCTTATAATGGAAAGTGTTAGTCATCCATAAGTGGCACTACCAGCTCCACCTATACTAAAATGACCAATTTTTCATCACCTGTGACCCTGTCCTAGTCAATGTTATCTGACCAATCTCCAGACATAGGATATTCATCCACTAACCCTTCAAACACATGATGATCATTGTCCAACTATTAGAAAAGCATCCTAAATCAAGGTTTCCTTCATGGGTACTTTTTACTGTTTGGTCTTTTATCACATTTGCTCTTGAAAACTTTGCCCTTTAAAAGAATATCATTGTCCTTTTAAAGGACCAGCAACATGATAAAATAGTGACCACCTTAAAATCCTCAAAACCTGCTCTTCCAAAACAATCTAGTCATCTTCCATAAATCTGAAACTGTTCTCTCGAGAACCTTCTTTTATCTGAGTCTTGCTTACAATCTCTACATGTCCCTCTTGATCTCATGCCACATTTAAGACCATTGACTATGACATCCATTTCATTTGCCTAGCAACTGTTGCCCTGGTCTCTGGCATTTTCCCCCCCAGGTTTTGCTTCTACACGTCATCCAGTCACTTCTGTCATGGTGGATAATTTACACCTTTTATCAGTAGTTCTCTCCACTAAGTATACAATCTCCTAGGGTTTTCAACTCTGTCCTTCATTTAGAGTTTATTATTTATGTGGAAATTATATCTAAACCTACCGTGAAAGCACTCTCATTCCCATGTTCTGCACTCTGTATTGTCTGGCTTATCTCAAATTTTCAGCTTCAACTTTTTGTTACACACCTTTTAGTTTCGTACCAGAATATACCTTGGCAGCAATGGAAAAGAAAAGGTTGTACATCATGAAAGTACTGAGAATTTCATCTCTGGAGAACCACTTAATGAAGTTCATAAACCCATTGATTAAAGAGATCTCCAGTATTAAGCATCCTAAAAATTATACCCTAAATCCTAATTAACAGAAGCCAACTCAGGCTGTCTTCTTAGTCACATGGTCTGAATACACTGGCAGGACTTCCATATGGCTGTGTACTATTCAGTATAAACACCTACATTCCACTGTGTAACTGAATCATGCCTACAACATATCATAAAAGTTTGGAACATTTACCTAATTAATCTCCTGGCAATAGCTGCAGTGCATCTGGTGTAGAATCTAAACTGGAGTTAAGTTTGAAGGTAGATATCAGTAATTTAATGGTAAAGGAAACTTACAATGATGGTATAGCTATCAAAAATAAGCATTATAGACACAGGAAATTTGGTTAACCTTTAAAGGAGATCTGACATTTACAAAAAATGTATATGCACAGTTAAGATGCTGAAGTAACCTAAACTCTGCCCTTCCGGCCTCCAAACATCTCTTTTTGGTTCCTTTCATACCTAGAGCCAAATTCTACAAATCATTCTACACACAAGTGAGAGTCAGCAGCATCGTTCCATTATGTTACAAAAGGTATGTGTTTTAGAGCAAGGTGGGGTTTTTTTGGTTTGGACGGATTTTTGTTGGGGAGAGGAGGTTGGTTTTTTGTTTTGAGAACTTAAAGTTCACAGACTAGGGCAGTAAATGCTGTGGCAGACTGAGCACCTCTCAGTCCCCGTAGGTCCTGCACTTCATGTAGCGGCAGCCAGCTGAGGCACAGTTCTCCCACCTCCAAACCCCAGTGCTATGGCTTCTCAGTCCCTCCTACCCAGGGGCTGGGCTCTCTGCCCCACAGTCCACTGGGCCTAAGGCCCATCTGGGCAAACTTGCCCTGACTGCCTGTACCTCCCAGGTGCTGTCAGTAACAGCTACTGGTCACTCTCCTCCACACACCAAATTCTGCTTCTACCTCCAAACAACACACCCAAATGAGTAGGCTGCAACAGGGGCCTTATTATAAACTGCTACTTTTAATTGGTGTCAGCTGCTCCAACTGAGTCAGGGTGCCTTAATTGGAGTCAGATGCCTTAACTGGCTCAAAGCAGCCCCACCCCAGCTACCCTGAGAACAGGGCTTTGCTAAGTGTGGGGTTAACCTATCTACCCTCCTGTAGGTCGCAGATATGACTCTATCACAATACATAAAATATATTAAATTTGCAAAATCCACTGTCCAGGAATAGTGATCATAATATATCACCCACTGCTAGCTTTTTGTCATCCTTTTTTAAAAAGGAATTTGTGGTCTTTGTTGGTAAAAATTTTAAATTTGAAGAAGATGCTGTATAGACAGTACATCTTTTACATTGACCCCACACATTGGGAAGAGCGGGCTGGCAATAGAGACTGCAGTGGTGTAGCATCAGCATCATACATCAAGCCTCAGCCCCTTCTCAAGAGAATCACCTTGCTCAAGAGGCTGAGAAATGGCAGAGGAGGAAGGAAAGTGTATAGCCACCTGGTCAGCAGTTCTGCTCTCTCCAAACAAGTACCTGTCACATATGCAGAAAAATCTGTAGTGCATGTATTGGATTCCTCAGCCATCTTAAGTCTCGTTCATGACATTTCCCTTAAAAGGGAGAGTCAGGGCCTGGGGTATGAAGGAATCAGGGTGTTAAAGACATATGGGGGGCAGAGGCACATGAGGGGAGATGGAGAGACACGTGATGATGAGCGAGTCAGAGATACGTGGGTCACACAGAGGTATATGGGGGATGAGAGGAGAGGGATACGAGAGACAACCGAGGCACATAAAGAGATGATGATGGCAGAGGAAAATGTGAGTTTACAGGCACATGAGGACATGGGGAGGAGGTCAGAGGCAAATGGTGAGGGCTTCAAGTACATGGGCGTGATGTACAGGTCAAGGGCACAGGAAAAATATGATGGCCAGAAGACACATGAGCAGCTGCAGAGCAAAAGGGGGGTGAGAATGATAAATCTTTCATTGGCCCAACTTCTCTGGATGAAAGAGACAAGCTTTTGAGCTTACAGCGCTCTTCTTCAGGTCTGGGAAATGTGCACAGACAGGGCTGTCCCTGGGAGAGGGGTGAACGGGGCAATCGCCCCGGGTCCCGCAGTTAAGTGGGCCCCGCGCTGTCCTGCTCCTAGAGGGGCAGTGCGGCCCATGCCATGACCCTCCCACGGCAGCACTTCGCCTTGCTGGGCCGGCCCTTCCTGCCCCCAGGGAGGAGACACCGGCACGCCCAGGGACGGGGCGGATTTGTGGGGCAGGCCAGGCCAGCCTGCTGCCCCACACAGGGTTTCCAGCTGTGACCTGGGTGGGGCCGGCCCTGCCGCTGGTGCCTCGGCCGGGGCCAGCTCCTGGCGGTGGCCAAGCCCCAGTGGCGGCGGCCTCGGCAGGCTCCCGGACAGGGCCAGCTCCCAGCAGGAGCCTCGGCTGGGACAGCTCCTGGCGGCGGCCAGGCCCGGCCCGGGGCTCTTTGGCCCGGCGCAGCCCCAGCCCAGCTTAGGGCCTGGGGTTGCTAGGGGCTGGGGATGGAGTGGCTATGCGGGGGGGCTGTGTGCCCCAAATGTTTTTGGCGGGGGCAGCAATGCCCCCATGCCCCTGCCCCCACCTGTGTCCGTCCCCACCTCCCCCCCGTGAGCCCCGACCCACTACCCCTACCTATCCCCCACCTTCCCGCGGGGGTACCCTTAATTGCTGGGGGCAGAGCAGGCCCATCCTTTCCCCCTCCACCATGGGGTAGGGTGGGGGCCCCCTCCAGGCCAGTTGGCCCTGGGCCCCGCTCCCCCCTAGGAACGGCCCTGTGCACAGAGTGTCACAGTGAAAAAGATGGGACAGATTGTTTAGTATAAGTAGCTAATACATATTTGAAGGAACCATTCAAAGTGAAATGACCTGTCATAGAGAAGAAAGAAAGGCAGGGGAGCGGGGCAGTTAGGGAGAAGTTGTTAGTTAGTGGGTTATAGAAAGATTGTTGAGGCAGGGAACATCTGCTCCCTAGTGGGTGCTGAGATTAGAGGGCTGAGCAATTCCTTAGCACTCAGACCTCTTACATACTGGGCGGGGGATAGGAGGGGAGGCAGGTCTGAGGGGGCAGTCAGTTCATCAGCCATGTAGGAGGTCTGCCTGGCTTCTTTTCACTAGGAGTAGAACTGGGGAAAGGGCAGCCAGTCACATGTTGATTTCCCGGTAGATGAGGGTTTTTCCACTCAGAGCCAGAAAAAACATATATATGCATAGAAAATAAGTAATCTTCTGGAAATCCATTGAGTTTGGAAAGTCTATATTGTGACTTGGGGAGGAGAGTGAGACCTGGTGGTTCAGACACAAGAAGACTGGAGAGAGTGTTTTTTTCCATTTACACCCAAACGAACCTACCTTTATTCCTTTGACCCATTTCATCCAATAGAATTGTAGCATTCAAATAAACTGGAAAGGAAAGGTGATGATTGTTTGAGTCTGTTAGTGTCACTGTGACATCAAATGTAAGAAGCACCTGAGCTTTTGGGATGGGGCTGACTATACTCAGACACTTGGGGTGCGTCTACACTAGTAAATTAAGTCGACTTAAGCAGGCTTAAGTCGACTTAATTTACTCTGCATACACACTGGAGTTTCCTTAAGTCGACTTAAGCTGCTCCTTAAATCGACTTAATAAGACCTAGATTTAAGTCAATTTAAGGCTTAAGTCAATTTATTAAGTCGACTTAAGCCAATATGGACACCCTAAGATGACTTTCAAGATAAGTCGACTTAGGGCAGGGGAAAAAGGGAGCCCGTGCTCCCTTCTCCCCAGGAAGCTGCTAGCGACTTGTCCCGGCTCCCTTCTGCCCGGGACCCGAGCGCTCCCGGCTAGAAGGGAGTACGGGGCTCTCTTCTGCCCGGGACCTGAGCAGTCCCAGCCAGAAGGGAGCTCCGCGCTCCCCTCTCCCCCAGACCGCTCTAAGGCTTGCTGGCTCTCCCCAGGACGAGCTCCCCTACCCCGGGGAGCCAAGACCCCAAAGGAGCCTCGCCTCCCCCTGGACCTGTCCTTGTTGAACCTCATGAGCTTTCTTTTGTCTCCAATTTGTTTAGGTCTCCCTGAATATCTGATCCCTACCCTCCAGCGTATCTACCATTCCCCCCAGCTTGGTGTCATCTGCGAACTTACTGAGTGTGCAATCTATCCCATCATCCAGATCATTAATGAAGATGCTGAACAAAACCAGCCCCAGGACTGACCCATGGGGCACTCTGCTTGTTACTGGTTGCCAACTAGACATTGAGCCATTCATACCTACCTGCTGAGCCCAATGATCTAGCCAGGTTTCGATCTTACAGTCCATACCTCCAACTCATACTTCCTTAACTTGCTGACAAGAATGCTGTGGGAAACCGTATCAAAAGCTTTGCTAAAGTCGAGGTATATCTCGTTAACAGCTATTCCCGCATCCACAAAGCCAGTCATCCCATCATAGAAGGCAAGCAGGGAGTCATTTACTTGTGTATGCCCCAATTCTCACCAACAAATTCATGCTATTTTAAAAAATGTTTTTAAAAAATGATGTGTCAGACTGGCAACCACAACAAAACCAGTGACACTATCTCTCTTTCTTCTTCCACACCACTCAGAAGTTTCACTACCAACATATCTTGGACAAAAGCCAGATTTTAAATATCTATTTGGAAAGTGAGTATAAATTGCATGTCGTGCCAGATGTTTAAATATGGATAGCCAAAGTAAGTTATGCCAGCAAACTTACATTTGTGCACTCACTCACTTTGCATGTGCAATTGCCTGTTTTGCACATGTTTTCAACTTATGTACAATTTCAGTAGCTTAATGTGAAAATATAGCTTATGTAGGATCTTATATTCAGCAGTATATACATTTTCAGAAAAAAAATTGTAATGCTGATAAAATCTGTTTCAAGAGCATATTGCTCTAAATGCAAAGAAAAGCAATACTTATATGAAGTACTTCTTTTGATGAATGATACATTTGAATGAGTTCAGATACCTGTTGTGGAAATAGCCTCTTTATATAAATGGAGTTATACATCAGCATAGCTATCTGTCAGAAAATAGTAAAAATAGATTGGCTGCAAAGTCATCTGTGACTCAGAAATTAAACAGAATATGAACTGTGGAAGAGCCAGCTGTGAGGCTATTGCTAAGAATACATTATGTATGTGTGCCATTGAATTTGTACTGAAAGATGAGTCAGGTGTCAGACCTATCTGTAAAGGAAATGATTCATCATACGAAGAAAAGATGAAGCTTGTCTGTAGCTGAGTTTTATGCACAAAGGACTTAATAGATTGATTATTAGATATGTTTGGCTGAAATTTTCACTGATGGTGGTTGGATGTCATATACACACTACATTATGCAACTATAACACAACATACTGCATTAATTAGGTCAGGGGTCAGCAACCCAAATGATAGGAAGAGCCATTTAAAAAAAATTCCTTCAATAACCAAGTGTTTTGAGAGATGCAATGGGTGTAGCCTCATGGTAGGGGGAGCAGTGAGCTGGGCCAGGGTGCCTGCTGCGGAGTACCCTCTTGGGGAGGGGAACCTGGAATCAGGAGCAGGTCTCCCACAGGGTTCCCCAGTGACAGGGGATTCTGGTGCCAGGAGCGTGTCACCCGCCGGGTCCCCCGTGGTGGGGGATGGGCCTGGAGCCCTGAGTCGCAAGGGGGCAGCCAAAGAGCCACATGCGGCCCTGGAGCCACAGATTGCAGACTTCTGAACTGGGTTTAGTTAATATTGTTCTCTTGATCAGTTTCTAACGAAACACCAGGCAGATCTGATATTGATATTGCATCTGACATAGACTGAAACATACAGTGCCAGGCTACTTAACTAAGGAGTAAATAGCATCATGGATCTGCACAGCCTGTCTTCTAATTGTTAGTGTAATTTCCCCAGCTGAGGAGTAAAAAAAACACCTTCCTTGCCTATTTTGAATCTTCTTTAGCTCTGCCATCTCTAGCTCCACACACTGTCTATGTTTCTGGTAACTGATATCCACAAAGTCATATGTTTGGACCAAAAACAGGTAGATTTAGCAAAATGCCTAAGATCTTTGTTTTACCATATCTCGCACACACAGCTCTGAACATGTTATTGCTGACTTTTGAAGTAATAATCATGAGACAAATTGTACCATGCATCATTTCTGTTTTTCCAGGTTGCTCCCCTGGTGTTAAGGACTTCACAAAAGACTCATCACACATTGGATTTGCCATCACCTTTGCTTGTTTGTTTACAGTGTTTACAGTTTGGTTCCTATCTAGCCCCAGGCACCCTGTGGGCTCAGAGTTCTGCGTCCCTCTGGACCAGTAGGCAGTCTGACTAGCAATCTCCTCCTGCCTGGCCACACCTGTCCCTCTCCTCTGGTTCCCTGTCCAGGTCACCAGCTATTCTACTTTACCTCGTTAACCCTGGCTCTGACTCAGCCTAATCAGTACCACACTTGCCCCAGTCCTTGGGCCAAGGCCAACAGAGACAACTGAGGGTTTTATCCCTTCTGCTCTGTCACATACTCTCTCACTGAAAGCAACTCCAAAGAATTTTAGGGGCCCAAGTTTCCCAGGGATCTAATTTTTCCCTAAGGGAGTTGGCCATGGAAGAATCAGGAGGAGAGGAGTGGTAATGCCTCAACTCCATGGATTTACATATAAGAGTGGCACCAAGTCCTCTGGGGAATCAACTTCTCTGGCTACCCTCTCTCAGTTAAAACCTCTGTCTTCTTGTATAAGTTCTGCTTTCATTAGCCAAGTGTTGCATACCTGCACAAAATCAAGCTCTTGTAGGTCTCGGCTCAGCAAGGAACTTAAGCTTATAGTAGAAATAGTCCTAGTGACTTAAATGTAGTGCTTAAAGGTAAGTGCAGGTTCAAAGTGCTATGTTGCTTGAAGACTGTAACAGTGCAGGAGTAGCAAAACTCCTCACCTGCCCCCGAGCCTAGGCTTTGAGAGGCTAAGGCTGGGCAGACAGCAGCTGGGAGCTGATTAGGCAGCAGTAGAGCTCTGGCCTAATCAGGAAAATAAAGAGCAGCTGAGGACCTGGCCCAGGGCTATAAGCTGGGCCAGCAGAGGAAGCAAAGGGGAGGTGTGGCCAGCAAGGCAGAACAGGGCTCTGGCAGCAAGCCAGAAGGAGCAGAACCCTAAGCCTCCAAGTCTGTGGAGCATTTGTGGCACACACTGAGAGTGGGACTCTCACATTTGTAAATAAAGGAGCACATGTTTCCAGTGAAGATGGTCTGTGGTGAGTCCCTTTGGGTTGATGGGGGAGCAGAGACAGCTGAGAAACAGGGGTGGAAGAGCCCGCCCCGTGACAAGGGCCTTAAGGAGGTGCAGGTACAGGACCAGAGTTAATGCTGAACCAAGCAGCCTTAACTTAAGTGCTGATATGTAAGCAAATATCCCAGCCTCCTTAGAGTAAGATGGGGAGAATGGTAAGGAAACAGGTCCTCCCTACACCCCTTTCTTATTAGTTTTCATGTAGCCCAGTCTCTATGCAGCACTGATGGGTTTTAATTGCATAATGGTATGGAAACTTGTCAATGGATATTGATACCTCTCTATATAATAACTCTACAGTTTGTGGAATATTACCTTACCTCTCTGAATGGATTACACTGCTTCATTAATTTTGTAGTTTCATCTGTGAAAGACCTCTAGTTTCCATTTTCCATCACTTTTAACAACCCAATCCATGATGGAATCACATCACAATGGAAATTACTTCTAGAGAATGCAGCCACAAAAATATAGCAGGTTCCTGGCATGGTTGGCGCATTTTTCATTTACCTTCCAAGCAGAGCTGAATAGTAGATGAGAAATCAAAACACATTCTATATTTCCATTTCCTCCATCTCTTTTCATATAATTTCTTCTCCTTTGTTATCACTCTCTTCCAGTGTCAAAATCTGAGGGCTCAATTGCACTGACATAAACTAGGACACAATACCCTCCATATTAGAAAAGGATGTCTAGGAGGACATTACAACAGGGATACTTGTCGATTCAGCATATCTCCCTGGCAGTCTTCATCAGCTGACCACTGACAAAGCCTCCACTACCCTTCAAAGTCGTCTTTGCCTGACAGAAGTCCCAGTGGAAGGAAGCAATGCAAAATACAGTCTGCTCTTTCATGGGACAGTATCCTATCTGGGCACTATCATCCTAGCTGTGCACCGCTGGGTTGCCAATTCACTGCACCACTCAAGTGTCAGGCATGAATTTAATCCTGTAACTATTCTCTGAAAACTATTATTTGGAACAGACTTTAATGAAAGACGCCGTCACAGTTTCAGGGTAAATCTATCCCCCCTCTGTGATCCCTCAAGGGCATCCATTTAAGGTTTTAGGATACCAGCCATCACCTCTCTTGCGATATGTCTACACTAGCAATTTAGGTAGACTTAAGGACCATGAAGTCAACCTAAATGACTCCACGTCTACACCTGACTTTCATTAAGTCAACTTAAGAAATGTCTTAAGTTGACTCAATGAAAAGCTTAAGTCGACTTAATAACAAGCCTTAAGCCTTAAGTTGACTCAAAGAAAGTGTGGACGGGGAGTAACCCTTGAGTTGTCTTTATTAAGGTGACCTAAGGCCAGTTAAGTTGACTTAATGAAGTGGACTAAGTCAACTTAACTTTAAGTCGACTTAGTCCACTTTGTTAAGTTGACTTAATAAGGTCGACTTTAAGTCGACCTTATTAAGTCAACTTAACAAAGTCAACTTAACTTTTTCTAGTGTAGACATACACTTGGGCAACAAGCTGTCATGGTCCCTTCCAGTTTCTATGATTCTATATAAAAATAAACAGTTTTAAAACCACGTTAAACACACCAGACTTTACCCAACTTCCACATGGAGCACCTGGCAGGCCAGCATCCTTTCCAACCCTTCAGCAAGGGTTGGAGCCTCCCCTTAAACAAATAATTTTTTTTTTCTGAATCAAAATGAAGGCCATGAGGCAATTCAAGCTCATCCCTTTACAACAAAAGCTCTCTCTCTATGCTTTCTGATTTTTGGAAAACCAAGCCTGAACTAGTATATGCAAACCATCATATGATGGGACTTCTCTGGAGTTGTTTAAACCCCTTATTGTTTTAGTTCCTATATGAGCTGTGGTAGCTCTTGCCCATGGAGTAGAACACAATCATATATAAGTCATTATTAAATTTCATATAATGGTCCCCAAAGATATTCTATGAGATTGTAGTGTGTGTCCCAGACTGTCTGAGGTACAGCTGAATTGTACTTTGTTGTTGTTGAAACTGTATCAGTCATATTAATCTCTATGTTCCCTTGCTGCTAGTCAAAGATGACATTTAGAAATTTGTCTGTCTACAAAATATTTATATGTTGCTAATCCAATATTTCCAGAGCAGACAGATATTTATGTGCACTTTAAATCACAGTCTTACTAACTGTGGACAGCATTATCAGCTAAAAATATCAATGTATAGGCAAAAATCCAGGATTTGCAAGGTATTTATCCAGGTTACATATCTGTCCATTTAACTACTTCCCAGGCTTCTGCATTATGCAAGCTAAAGGGTTATCTTGAAGTTTCAGACAAATACTAATTACTGTCAAATTATACTAAATTCATAGTGGGTAAAATTCACCAGAGGGCACAGGGTCCAGAGCAAAAACTATGCATCACTTATGTCCCATAGTAAGGCTGGGTGTGGGCCAAAGCAGAATAGGTAAAGTGGCTTCTGAACTCTTTTTCATGCTGTGTAGAAGATCACTGCACTGGGATTGAATGGGATGCCAGAGAGGCGGCAAGCTAGAGAAGATGCCACTGAACCCACACTTATGCAGATCCAATGGACCAGACATAGGAGGAACCAGGAATGACATTGCAAATTTGTGTCCTGCCCACATAATGAGGATAAATTCTAGTCTCCCAACTCCCTTTACCTTTAATTAGGGTGTGTGCAGGTCAACTTTACCGTATAAGAATATTAGTCAGAATAAGACAATCTAAACAACTGCTGCTCCAAGTAAAACAATTGCTGTTCCCTTTACAAACTATGGACGCTGTATAAATGAATCATTTCACTCAACAACAAAGTACCATGAGATGAAGGATGACAGTCCTCTATGCAATAGTGTAGGACAAGAAGGTAGGAGTACTTCACTTAAGAGGATGTAATTCGGCTCTAACACATACCGTAGAATATTGATAATCAGAATATACAATTAGTTTCTATCTTCTGCTAGGGAAGTCAATGCCAATTAGTGAGGAGGAATGTTTTCACAGCTGTTATTGCATTTTCCTGTTACAGCACTCTTTTCTGCCTTTTGAGGTCTGCTTGACTTTTGGAATTATACAAAGGGTTTTTAACAACCAAATAGCATATCCATCTCAGGGTTTTTTAATCTGAAATCTGCGATTTCCAAAGCAAGCCAGGCTACTTTTGACTTTATACTTTAGACAGAATTGCATGTGCTTGTTTCAGTGAAAAGCTGATGATAACTCAAAGGCTAGGTCTACACTTGCACTTTTAAGTCGACTTTAACTAAGTCGACTTAGTATGTCTACACTTAAAATCAAAGTCGACTTAAAGGGGAACTTACAAAGTCGACCTAGAGCATCCACACTGGATGCTCTAGGTCGACTTTGTGGGGCTAGGGGGACTTTGGGTAGGTCCACTGTGGCAGGGGGGGCACCCCTTGTGTGCAATGGGGCAAAGGGGGACAGGGATCCTGGCAGGGCATGTGGGCAGGGTGTGACGCTGTCTGGATTTAGGAAGCATTTATGGTATTATTTTCAATGGATATCTCATAAATGCTCTATAAATCCATAGGAACTATGTCATGTTTGGTATCAATAGAAAGGTAGTAATTTGCTAGGAATGATTATATAGTTTATGTCTAGGAATTCTATTGCGATTAGAAGTTAAAATTTGGTGTTATATCCATACTTTAACTTATGTTAAAACCATTGTGTCCTTAATGTTTAGGAATGTGCCAGGACAATGGTCCCAGGGAGTTACCTGATGAGCCATTAACGACATAAGGAATACAACCATTGTGTCCTAACGGCTCATCAGGTAACTCCCTGGGACCGTGTTGATATGTACCGTGATACAATTGATATGTACCGTGTGCAGGTGCAGACAAAAAGTGCTGCAATAATAGCTCTATCCACACTGAAATCTGTGTTAACGCCTTTTATTTGAATATCCTTTGAAATCTTAGCATAGAGGGAAACTGAAATCATTTAAGGGTGATCAAATTTTATCTTCATCTTAAACCAGGAACTGACATATTCTACACTTAGAACAGATGCTGGGGGAAGCTTGGGGTAATGTGAATGATAATTGGTTCTTTGAAAAAGTTGGGCATACTCTCAAGAAGCTCCAGCTTCAATATCGCATTTCTTTTAATCAGAGATGAGTACAATTTTTTTCCTTGGATTTCTTTTTCTTTTTTTATTCTCTTTTGTACTGTTGTTTCTGTGCTGTAGTCAATGCAATGATGCTGTGGAAACAAGGCTTAGCATTGTAAACAACTTGTAAATAACTTGTAACCAGACAAACCGTGAGCTTATTGAAGCTGAATTGTATGTCAAGATGAACTATGCACTTTGGTGCCTGGATTTATTTTTCAGGGAAAGGACCTATTTAAAGTAAATCAGCGTGTTTCAGGGGCAGCATAAATTCACAACAAACAAGTAATGACTTATTTAAGTGGAAAAAACAAACAAAACACCCAGTGCATATTGCTGTAATATGTATCCAGGTCTGAGAAGACTAAAATTCTTTAAAAGTAATCCACCTCAATGGATGGCACTGAATGTGTACTTTCTCTTTTTTTAGGACTCAAATACTGTTTCTATTTGCCTTGTGCTATGTCCCCCTCTACAATCATGACTGGTATATTGCTGTGTCACCCTAATCCCCTGCACCTGGAGCCAATTTGCACTTGCCCTGCCAGGTGAATATCCCACTCCTGCATCAGTTCGCTCACAGCCTCTTGCAGATAAATGGCTCATATTTTAGTGGATGTGTGCCTCTGGCCAATTACTCATGGGATTATGCAATGCTGTGACCCCCCAGCCAAAATCCCCAGTCCCAGATGCAATCCTAGATGCTGCCCATTGAATTCTGCAAGCTCACTGGTAAATCAGTTTATAAAAGAAATTGGTATACATCAGCTGCTCTATCACTCTAAATGAAGCCTCTGTATACACTCAAACCACAGGCACTGATTTAGATAAAACAAACAAATACGTTTTTTGAGTACAGAAAGATTTTAAGTGATTATAAGACAGAATAATATGAGTCAGATTGATCAGGAAGAAATAAAACAAATTGCATGCTAAACTAAACATTTCTGTAGCTTTTCAGTCTTGGATGTTATTTTACCACACAGGCTAGCTGAGCTGACTCCTTTAGCCAGGTCCCCCCTTGTGGGCTGTCTGTCAGTTACTTGATGTTTCTTCATGGATCGATTATGCCTTTAACATGTTTCCTCATCACTCCCTGAGGTCAGATGATTGGCCCTATCTGGCATGGTGTCCTCTACTGGAATCAAACGTGTGTTGCTTTATCAGATGTTTAGGTCAGCCTATTACTCCTGTATGAATGCTTCAGCACGGTGTGAACTCTTCACTGTTTTGTATTTGCCTGCATCTACTCGGCATGTGACACACATTTGGGAATATTACATAGCAGAGTTTCATACCTACATACGTACAACATTGCCAGAAACATACTACCATAACAATAATGTTCAATAAGTCATGACGATTCCAAAAACACCATTCACAACATACTTCACATTAGACAATACACAGTTATGCTATAATGGTGCCATTGAGTGATACACAAATCACATGATAAGGGTATTCATGGGGTACAGTGTGTCACGCCTTGGTTGGGTCCCCTCCTCCTAGAGGCATATAGGGGCAAATTGTTGTGTCCTCTCTAGTGGCCCCAAATGACATATACATCCCATAACACTGTCTGATTCCTCAGAGGGCTCAAATTCTTATCACCTGTCAGTATAACATAGCTCATATTCCACACTACATGACACTGGAGCAGAAGAAGTGTATAGCAAATTCCAGAGGGGTAGCCATGTTAGTCTAGTTCAGCAAAACAAACAAGGAGTCTGGTGGCACGTTAAAGACCAACAAATTTATTTACCGCATGAGCTTCCATGGGAGAAATCCTACTTCGACAGACACTTGAAGACGCTTAGGCTATGTCTACACTTGAAAAGTTAGGTTGATTTTATGAAGTCGCCTTATTAAGGCGACTTTAAGTCAACTTAACTTTTCAAGTGTAGACGTGGCCCCTTTTTGGCCTTATTAAGTCGACTCAACATTTTAAGTCGACTTAAAAAGGTCCAACTAGGCACTACTCCACGTCTCCTCTGGCTTACGTTGATTTAATAAAGTCAACTTAAGCGCTAGTTCGACTTAAAACCAGGTGTTATTAATTCGAACTAACTTTTCCTTAATTCAACTTAAGGAGCAGCTTAAGTCGAATTAAGGAAAGCCCAGTGTAGACATGGAGTAAATTAAGTCAATTTAAGCCTCCTTAAGTCGACTTAATTTCTAAGTGTAGACATACCCATAGGCTATGTCTACACTTACTAAAGTTAGTTTGAATTAGTTAATTCAAACTAACTAATTCGAATTAATTTTAGTTAGCTTGAATTAACTTAATTCGAACTAGCAAATTTTAGTTGGAACTAAGCAAGTGCCATGCATGGCACTTGCTTAGTTTGAATTAGTCAATTGCATTAAGGTCAATGATGGTTAGTTCGAACTAAGCGCTTAGTTCGAACTAACATGGCCACACTGGGTTAATTCGAACTAACCGTTAGTTCAAAAAGTATAAGCGAATTTATTAGTTCAAATTAAGGAAGCCCTTAATTCGAACTAATGAAAGTCTAGTGTGGCCAAGGCTTAAATTAGTTCGAATTAAGCTTCCTTATTTCGAACTAACTTGCCAGTATAGACGTAGTCATAGTGTCTTTCCTCCAATCTCATCATACTTTCCAGATAATTAATTAAGTTTCACAACACCCCTGTGAGACAGGCATCATTGTACACAATTTAGAAGTATCTATACATAGCATCAGTGATTCACTTAGCGATATTGCTGATCCTGGTATATCACGGAATTATACTTGCTCTTGTCTTGTTAAATTATTAAATATATTTTACTGTTTATATTGTTATGTAATATTGCTTTTGTTTTCTTTGCAGATCAAAAACTACAATACAAATAGAGAGTGAAATCACTAACATCACTACTGGACTAAGGCTCAGAGGTGCATTATCCCCAGAATGCTTTCATGTGGATCTGGGAAAAGTGAAATTCTCAGAATAGGGTGAATTTAGATGGCCCAGACTGGTGGAATCAGGGTGGGGGTCCAGCACTCCCACAATGGAGATATTTTGGGGCTAATCCATTCACAGTGAGCTTTTGCTGCCTTGGGAATAGTCTGCACTGCCTTTTTGGGTACGCTGATGACCTGACTATTACAGGAGAGATAGAAAATATGGTACAAAGGTTGACTGGGGACTTGAAGGAAGAGGCAAGAGAAATGGAATTTGTGATCAATGGAGATAATACCAAATATATGGTAGTAAGCTAACGAGAATTTCTTGGATCAGCTTACCTAGCCATCGTTAGACACAAATTATTAGACACAAGAATTTAGACAGTTTATATACCCCTCCTCATCTATCTCTATATCCTGTCTCTGGGCAATCTTATTCACATACAACTTTAATTATGCTGATGACTCACAGATCTCTGTTCCTACTCCTGACTTATTTCTTTCTGACCAAACTAAATTTCTGGCCTATCTCTATGACGTTGCCATGTGGATATGCAGCTGTCAGTTTAAGTTCAGTATGACTCAAACTCATCATTTTCCCTGCTCATCTCTACAGTCATGTCACTCCTCTGTTTGCCTCCCTCACTGACTCCCCCTTCTTCAATACAGCAAACACAAACTACTTCATGTCTAAAGTTCTTCAAGGCCTATCCCTTCCCTTCCAGTAGGTTTATATATGCTGCTAAGACATCAGTTCTTGCTTCTGCTCTCCCCGTGACGTCAGCCTCAATCATTGTGTCTTGTCTTACATTTACGTATGTTGTAAACTCTTTGGGAATAGGAACCATCTTTGATTACGTGTTTTATAGCACAAGGGTGCCCTAATCCATGACTGAGATCCATTGGCACGACCAGAGTACAAATAACAAACAGTCAGGGCCAGCCCAACCATATACATGAACTAGGCGGTCGCCTAGGGCGCTAGGCTTTAAGGGGCTCCAAATTAGATGAAAGTGATTTTTTCCCTCTATTTAAAAACTATATTACTATGTTATCATTTTTCTCTCTATAGAATGTGGGGGGTGGAGGGGGGAACCAAAGTCATAGTTTGCCTTGGGTGCCAAAAACCCTTGGGCCGGCCCTGCAAACAGCTATAGTTGCGTTGACTTTCTGTAAATATTATGCAGCAGGCAAAGGGTAAGTAATATTCCACGGATATGTGTGTACGAGTCAACATGTCGATAAGGAATCTCATGTGACTAAGACGTTGTTTGTCATGCAGTACACTACAGTGGTAGAGAGAACTTCAGAAAGATTGGAGGCAAACAAGCAGCAGTATTTAAACAAGACTCTCATTGCATCTCATAGGAGTTTTGACTGAGTAAGCTATACAGGACTGGGTACAGGAAAATAAATCAAAAGATAGGTCTGTGAAAACAAACAGTCAGTGATATATTGGAAATAAGCATGAATATAAGAGCGGAAACAACAAAGAATTTACTCAGCACTGCAACATGGCTAAATGAATCATACACACTTCCTGAATTCCCATAAGGGCTACAGCTCAACTGTCTGCAGATACAGTCTGGATACTTGAGATTCACCTAGAAAGAATGAAACAGAGCTGGTTTTTCATGAATTTGAACAGGTAAGCCAGGAGGAAGATAACAATTATAATGCCAATGACACAGCTGCTACTATAATGAAAATGAATCAGGATTCAGAGTTAGTGAGATTTTACAGAAAATGAGAATTGCTTGAATTCCCATTGGTGAAAGAGAGAGATGTGTTACCAGTGGTTTTAAAAAAAAGAGGGAAAGGGGGGTACTTGATAAGATTGCTACAGATTTTAGAAATGGTGAAAGTCTTATATTAAAAAGCAATGCAGGAATATTGATGAGTTTAGCTGATTCAGAAGAGAGCAGGCAGTGATTCTAAGAAAGAACAGACATTACTTGCCTGTTGTTGCAGCAGCCATGAGTGGAATCAATCAAAAATGAGATAAGTCAAATTCAGAACTTACAGTACTCAGCACAGTACCTTTTCCCCATACCCATCCAACATTCAAAACAACCTGTGTAGGCTCTTCAACGTGTATGTGAGCTGTGGTGAGGATAATATAGTGGAACCTATCTGCAAACATTTTTTTAATTGTAAAGTCCTTTTTGTTGTAAATAGAGGATTGATATATAAAATGCTCAGAACCAGCTGTGGATCTAATATCATTTGGTCAGGAAGAAAGGAAGATTTGTGGGCAAGTCACTGGACTGGGATTCAGCAGATCCGAGTTCAATTTTTGGTTCTGCCACAGATTTCTTCCGTGACTTTCGACATATTACTTAATCTTTCTGTGGCTCAGTTCCTCATTAAAATAGGGATAATTCTCCTTTTTTTCTCATTGCTTTGTGTATCATGTTTTTCTAAGTAGTAAGAGATAGAATCTTTGCCCTAAGAGCTTACAGTGCTCATCACAATGGGTCTTAATCTCATTGGCTATGTCTACACTTGCAAGTTAGGTAGACTTAAGGAGGCTTAAATCGACATAACTTAGTTCCTGTCCACCCCAGGCTTTCATTAGGTCGACTTAAGAAAATCCTTAAGTCGACTGAATGAAAGCTTAGGTCAACTTACTAAGACCTGCTGGTTAGGTCGACCTAACCCTCCTTTAGGTCAATCTAAGCACAGTGTGGACGCTTAAGTCCACTTTATTAAGTCGACCTAAGGGCAATTAGGTCAACTTAACAAAGTGGACTAAGTCCATGTCCATGGAAACCACTTTGTTAAGTTGACTTAATAAGATCAACATTAAGTCGACTTAAGAAAGTTGACCTAACTTTTTCTAGTGTAGACATAGCCATTAAGGTTCTTGAGGCATTTCTCTGATAATTAACAGTGACCAGGATGTGGGCATTCCTGCCTCTTGCTTTGAGCAGGAATCAAGTCCCCTGGTTGGAAAAGATGTCAGTAGTCAGGAAGGGGAGCCCAGAGTTGGAGCAGGAGGCCAGGTGCCAGAGCCACACATCAGAGCCAAGACAAAAGTCATGAACTGGAGTCAAGGGCAAGAACCAGAGTCAGATGCTAGAGCCAAAGTCAGAAATCGGAGCTGAGTATAAGGACCAGATTACCTGGAGTGAGGCAAGCCAAGGGCAAGGCTGGGGTCAAGGCAAGAGTAGGGATAGGTCCAAAGTAGGAGCAAGATTGGAACAAGACTAGCAACAAGCAGATGCTATCGGATCTGTAGTCAAATACTTTGAGGGAGGGGGATAGAGATCTCCTGCATATAGACCATCACAGAATATGTCCCTGAATTGAATCACAGGCTATCTTGGCTGTAATCACTAGGTTCTGAAGGTATGCTGAGATTCACCCATTCATGTTGCATATTAGTTCAGTCTTTGTTGGAGCTCAGTTCTAGCTGAGAAAAGATTCAGAAAGATGGATTGTTTCATGAGAAGGACAGTGGCAGGTTATTCAATGATGGCTAAGAAGGAAAAATAAAATGTGGAAATACAATGGCAAGTTCATGAAGGGTGGCTTTACATTGATTGATTTCAAATCACTACGTCTAATAGGTTCAAAAGTGCCAAGAGTATAAAGCTTTAGAAGTTGCTGTGACATTTAGAAACCAAATATCTATCACTGAAAGATACACTTAAGGATTTTTTTTCCAGCAAGAACTTGGAGCCTTGAAAAATCAGCTATTTGATTATTCAAACTGGTTACATCAACATGAACGTTCTTCAAGGAACATAGTTGTTCACCTTTTCACTGACATAGCTGAGGATGAAAATAATATCAGGAAAGTATTGTATGCATTTTAGCTTCTTTCAATGTAGTTTAGCAGTTGCAAATAAGGAGGGAGAGAAAGCACCACGTGACCTGCCAGTGCTTCATAAACCAGTAGCAAGTGTACCAAGGACCACAAGATTGAGAAATGCTGTTCCAGACAAGGCTTCCGTTGTTTACCTTGAAAGACTGCTCTACAATCAAAGGCTTTGTCTACACTTACTAAAGTTAGTTCGAATTAGTGAATTCGAATGAACTAATTTTAGTTCATTCGAATGAACTTAATTCATACTAGCAAAATTTAGTTCGAACTAAGCAAGTGCCATTCATGGCACTTGCTTAGTTCAAATTAGCGAATTGCATTGAGTTCAATGGGCCGGTTAGTTCAAACTAAGCAATTAGTTCGAACTAACATGGCCACATTGGTTAATTCCCTTAGTTCAATAGCATATTCAACTAAACCCTTAGTTCGAATAGCATATTCAAATTTATTAATTTGAATTAAGGAAGCCCTTAATTCGAACTAATGAAAGCCTAGTGTAGCCATGGCTTAAGTTAGTTTGAATTAAGCCTGCTTAATTCGAACTAACTTGCCAGTGTAGACATAGCCAAATAGACCTCACCTGTGGGGAATTTTTTTTTTCCTGATATCCAGCGTAACTTTTCCTTTTTGTTATTTCATCCCATTATTCATTTTTATCATCTTAAACTTACAGATCTCCATCTTCATTTCAGGCCCATGTCCTTCCATCCAAACTAAAATCTTGGTCTGGCTCTCTAATATCTCCTTGGGGATGTCCAGTCATCAGTAACATCCAACATAGTACAAACTGATATTTTAATCTTTCCCTTCCAATCCTCTCTCTTCCTCTTCACAATCATTATTGATACCCTGACCCCTGTTCACCACTGAGGCTGGTTTCACAGATTGGATCCATAACTCTACCTTTAATTTGTAGTCATCTCTTCTTTGAGAATTTTTATTGCTGTGTGGCTCAAGTTCCATATCTTTTACAGTGAAAACATGCCTCTAAAAACAGATTACCTATGACTTTAAGAATAGATATTTATTTTTTCATCTGTATCTTTAAGAGCCATCAGGTGAGATTCAAAAGATCTATTGCAGAAAAGTTTGAGTTCACTACACCCTAATAAAAGAATTTTTCTAGCAATAGATTATTTTCTTTAACTCACACCTAACAGACTGGTTGCACATACAAGTCCTACCAGTGTCCACTGCCCTGTTCACCCCAGTGAATGTTGCAGCACAACTGAGGAGATGCCTAATCAGGTGCACATCCAGTGTCTGTCAGTTATATAATAGCAAATGTATAATAGCAGTTGTATAATAGCAAAGTAATAGAAACCAGCACCAAACCACTGCAGAGGAATCTTCTTTATAATGGGTTCTCTCAGCTTCCCTTTCCAGGAGGCTGTCCTTATTGTCTATATAATCAACATGGAAAATATTACATGGATTACAAGTTGGCTAAGAGAAAGGTCTCAAAGGCTATATCTACACTTAGAAAGTTAAGTTGACTTTATTAAGTCAACTTTATTAAGTCAACTTTAAGTTGACCTTATTAAGTCGACTTAGAGAGTCTACACTAGACTCTTAAGTCGACTTGTGGGGGTGTTGGAGGGGTGCATTGTGGGAAGTGTGGCAGCAGAGAAGGTCTCCCTTCCCCCGGCCACTCCTTCAAAAGAGGAAGTGAGCTCAGCCCCTTCCCATTGTGCCTGGCAACATGGAGCCTGAGCAGATCATGGACCACCCTCTTCTCCTGCGCTTTGCCAGGCAGCTGCACGACACCTGCCAGCTATTGGCAAGGCTTCTTTGGCTGTGGAGCAGGCCTGTCTGGCGACTCACCAGCACGGAGGAATACGACAGTCTGCCCCCCACCTTGCTGCCCCAACAAGCTGCCACGCTCACAGCACTGCGCTCCATGCCGCATTGCTTCTGGGCACGTGAGTCCAGCAGCGACTGGTGGGAGCGGATCGTCATCACCACCCGGGACGATGACCAGTGGCGCAGAACCTCAGGATGAGCAACCAGAGCTTCCTCGAGCTGGTCTGCAAGCTCAGCCCAATTCTGCAGCGCATGGACACCCAACTCCAACCACCCTGCCCGTAGACAAGCGAGTGGCTGTCGCTGTGTGGAAGCTGGCAATCCCAGACTCATACTGCTCCATGGCCCAGCAATTTGGCACCGAGAAGGCCACCGTGGGGAGTGCCCTCATGCAGGTGTGCAGGGCAATCAACTGGGTCCTGCTAGCCTGCCTTGTCACCCCAGGCAACCTGCAAGAACTTCTCGACAGCCTCATCAGACTTAGCTTCCCCAGCTTTGGGGGCATTGTGGATACCACCCACATCCCCATCCAAGCCCCAGAACACAATGCCAGGAACTATGTCAACCACCAGGGTTACTACTCCATGGTCCTGCTGGCCCTCGTGGACCACCGCGGAATCTTCCAGAACATCTATGTGGGCTGGCCGGGGAAGGCACATGGCGCATGTATCCTGCGCAACTCCGCTCTGTACAGGCGCATGTAGGCGGACACCTTTTTCCCCAACCACACCATCACCATCGGGGACGAGCAGGTGCCAGTCCTGATCCTCGGGGATGCCGCCTACCCCTTGCTCCCTTGGCTGATGACTCCATACACGGGCTGCATGGATGCCAGCAGGGACCTCTTCAATCAGAGGCTCAACCGGTGCCTCAGCATCGTTGAGCATGCCTTCGGATGCCTGAAGACTCGCTGGAGGGCCCTCCTGACCCACCTGCAGCTTGGCGAGAGCAACCTCCCAGAGGTTGTCAGCACATGCTGTTGCCTGCACAACCTCTGCGAGCTGCGGGGGGAGAGGTTCCCCCACGTCTGGGAGGCCAAGGCTGAGTGGCTCGCTGTGCAGTATGAGCATCCCGACAACACCCTGCCCCAGACTCAGTGGGGCTAGCAGCAAGCACAGCTCATCTGGGATGCACTGAGGGCCCACTTCAACAGCGAGGAGCACTGAGGGATGGGCCTGCTACCAGATCCCGTCACCTCCACCACCCGCCCATGCCTGCCCCCACACCACTAATGTGGTTTATGCTATCATGTGCCAGCAATGTCCCTCTGCCATGTACATTGGCCAAACTGGACTGTCCTTACGCAAAAGGATAAATGGACACAAATCCGACATCAAAATGGCAACATCCATAAACCTGTAGGAGAACACTTCAACCTCCATGGACACTCAGTAGCTGGCCTGAAAGTTGCCATACTTCAACAAAGGAACTACAAAAACAGACTTCAGCGTGAAACTGCAGAGCTGGAGCTGATTTGCAAGCTTGAGACAATCAGACTGGGGCTATGTACACACGATCACTTTATTACGCGGTAAGGCTCCTTACCACGCAATAAAGCCAGTAGTGTACACACAATCAATTTCCCTGTTGCGCAGCAACACCCTCTTGCCGTGCAACAGTTAAACCACTCAAATCGAGAGTGGTAGAATTACCACGGAACAGCTGTTCCACAGTAATGCTCGTGTGTACACATTTTGCGCAATAGACAGCC
>ML685796.1:11017127-11028239 GCA_007922175.1 Pelusios castaneus
CAGTGCATAGTGGGACAGGTGCCCACCATGCACTGCTCTTCTATCGCAAAGGAGCATTCACACGGTGAATGCTCCTTTGCGATAGAAGCAGCACGTGTGTACACGAGAAAGCTATATTTATAGCGCTTTCCTTGTCCCGCAATAACGTATTGCGGGACAAGTTTCTCATGTGTACATAGCCTGGGTCTGAACAGGGACTTGGAATGGTTATCACACTACAAAAAGTGATTGTTCTGTTCACACATTTATCAACAGGTGTGAATAGGCCCCATCTGCTCTTTGAACTGACTTTGCTAACACTTGCCCTCCTCCATCCTGTCATGTGTATATATACCTCTCCTCTGTGATTTCCACTTCATGCATCTAACGAAGTGGGTTATAGCCCACGAAAGCTTATGCCGAAGAAAATTTGTTAGTCTATAAGGTGCCACAGGACTCTCGTTGTTTTTTGCTGTACACAGACTAACAGGCTACCCCTCTGGAAATTTCTTTTCCGATAAGACTCTAAATGGGGAGGGCTCTGAGGTACTACAGAGAATGCTTTCCCAGTTATCTGACTGGTGGATCTTGTCCACGTGCTCAGGCTCTAACTGATCACTATATTTTGGATTGGGAAGGAATTTTCCCCCAAGCAGGGCCGGCCCAACTATATAGGTGAACTAGGTGGTTGCCTAGGGCACCAGGCTTTAAGGGGCATCAAATTAGATGGAAGAGAATTTTTTACATATGTTATCTTTTATAACATGTGGGAGAGGTGTCGTCAAAATCATAGTCCGCCTAGGGCGCCCAAAACCCTTGAGCTGGCCCTGCCCCTAAGTCAGACTGGCAAAGACCCTGAGGATTTTTCACCTTCGTCTGTGACATGGGGCAACATGGGTCACTTGCAGGTTTAAACTAGTGTAAATGGTGAATTTTCTGTAACCCTAAGTGTTTAAATCATGACTTGAGGACTTCAGTAACCCAGCCAGAAGTTACAGGTCTGTTACAGGAATAGGTGGGTGAGGTTCTGTGGTCTGCAATGTGTAGGAGGTCAGACTAGATCAATGTTTCTCAACCTTTACTGGGCCAGGGAACACCTAAAGGAATTCATTATTTTACGCGGAACACCCGGTGAAAACATTCTCAAGAAAGCTGGTAACAGTGGCAGGAGACTTAAAATGCCTCAGACTCAGCAAAGCTTCCAGAAGTGCATCAACATCTGCCACCACGCACCTGGAAGCTTTGCCGCGGCTGGGGCATTAAATTGCTCCTTCCACCTCCCCACTCAGTCCCCCCAATAGGGAGGGGTCAGGGTGGGTCACAGAACACCTGAACTATGTCTGAGGCTCACCAGTGTTCCACGGAACACTGGTTGAGAAACACTGGTCTAGATGATCACAATGGTCCCTTCTGCCTTTAGTCCCTGCATCTAAGTATATTCCCAACTTGGATAAAATTGCCTCATAGCTTAGATTGTTGAGACCTGGTATCATTGTTTCTTTAACACCCTTCATGTCATATGATGACCAGCATTGCACAGGATGGAGCTAATAAATTGCTTATACAGTAAATCATATTACCTGTCTTGTTTTGTGTTCTGCTCCCACTGCCTATTACATAGAAAAATTGTGTCCCATTTGCCTTTTTCCCCCCTTACTGCTGCTGTGGACTAGATTGATGGTTTCAACAATTCTTTCCACATAATTGACAAAACTTTTTCCTGTTCACTGTGCTGGATGATTTTGCTGCTTAGCACATATACTCTAGCTTGATTGTTTGCTTCCAGACTAATTATTTTTAAAAAGTGCACTGGGAAATACAAACTGTTACATGCCATTGTCACTATTCATAGCCCATTTTTCCTATACAGAAACAAGCAACTCAGACATTCAATAAAAATAAAGAATGTTAACACAGAGTTTACCTGAAGCACAAGCCATTATTTAGAACCCTCTGTAAATCAGGTGACAGAAAAAAAGATCAATGAAGTACTATAGTAAGTGTCTCGAGTTTCTCTAGCCTCTTTTTCTTTCACGTTGTCTAGGTGCTTCTTTGTCACCATGACATTCCAGAAGATTTATATTTTTTCACTCCCTGGTCTAAGCTGAGTTATATAAAATTACATTTTAGTCACATTCCCCTTAAGGAACAACTCTGTTGTTACCATAAATTCCCTTCTTTTACCCTAGATTTTGAGGCTCAGAACCTAGGCAACAAATAAGTTAGCTATTCTCTCAACCAGTCTCTCTCTCTTCCCCCACCCTCCACCCTCTTTTGGACACTGGCAGTAGCCTCTGTTTATTTATTTCATGAGTCTCTTTTAGGAGAACTGCCAGCTATAAAAACTTCTTACTGGGTATCTTCTCCACAACAGTTGACCAAATGACTAAAAATGGGTAAGCATGTGGATTTATGTACTGACCTTAAAAGGCGAAAAGCAGTTTTTTCCTCCATGATCAGATATGTAACCAGTGGTAGAATGTGAAAGGAGACTGATATGCAGTCAATAAATTTGCATGTTAAGAATCTCAGGTGAATTAAGCTCTTAACACATCTACTTTCTTTAAAACATTTTGGACCAAAAAGGTTCATGAGATATTTCAGGGTGAGAATAGCTGATGCCTTTGCAATTTATGGCATTTGGATGAAGTGTACTTTTATAACTCTCTATATTTTTAAACAATAGCCTGATCTTGACATCAGGTGACATCGAGTTTTTCTACAGGACTTGCAGGGCTGAGTCACAAGGCAAGGATGACATGGCCTGAGGAGAAGGAGGCTGGAAGGAAAGGCTATGTCTACACTTGAAAAGTTAGGGCGACTTTATGAAGTTGACTTAATAAGGTAGACTTTAATCCACTTAAAGTCGACCTTATTAAGTCAATTTAACAAAAGTCGACTTAACTTTTCAAGTGTAGATATGGCTCCTTTTTGGCCTTATTAAGTTGACTTAACATTTTAAGACAATTTAAAAAGGTCCACCTAGGCACTATTCCGCGTCTCCACTGGCTTAAATCGACTTAATAAAGTCGACTTAAGCGCTAGTTCGAATTAAAACGAGGTGTTATTAATTTGAACTATCTTCTCCTTAATTCGACTTAAGGAATAGCTTAAGTCGAATTAAGGAAAGCCTCGTGTAGATGTGGATTAAAGTAAGTCGACTTAAGCCTCCTTAAGTCGACTTAATATCTAAGTGTAGACGCACCCAAAGAGTCCAGGAGTGATGTGGTGAGCAGTTAGGGCTTTATGAAAGACACCAGTTTGATTTTGCATCACTACTAGGGAGGCTTATAGTTATGATAAACCGGAGGGAACTGTGTGGGCTTTAGGCACTTTTTTCATGAGGATTCACTCAGGCATTTACAGGAGTTTAAGCAGGTGGTGCAGAGGTGCTGTGCCCAGAGTCATTCAGGTTCATTTCACTGAATGCTTCTGTTAGCGTTGGGGGAATATATTGCAAAGCAGGAATTTTTAGTTTTTGCTATCTTCTAATGGATATCTCTTTCCTGAATCTTGCTGAGTTTAGTATCCCAGGGTAACTAAAAAGGACTTCTCCAGGCTCTAAAGGTGCATGCAATGGCTTCATTTTTAAAATCTTACTCATCTTTCAAAGAGAGAAGAAATTAATCAGATACTGAAATGCCTAATCTCTGCCTATATTGCATGATGTACTGCATTTGTGTAACAACATTAGCCTGAGCTTCCAACTTCAGAGTTAGCCTTCTTATTCTGGACAGCTATATATTGCATTCATTCATTTATTGATCTGTATTCTTGGAACAGTGTCTCACAATCATTTTTCACTTCTTAATATGCTACAAAAAAATTCCTACAGCTTCTGGGATAAGATAACAGAGTGAGACAGACTGGAAAGGGGCAGTTCTGACACCAATCAAAGCAGAAGTCAAGCAGAACAGAAGACCAGCAAATATTACGATGATGGAGGCGCCACTTTGTCTTGCTCTATAGCAGTGTCTGAGAACAACAGCAGGCAGTGTCTTTGAGCTATGCTGGCATTATACGGATAGCAACCAAGGAATAGAAATAACAACATGCAAACCCAGCTTGACGAGTGACATTGGTAATATACCAGTTGTCTTGTTCTCCCACTCAGAAAGCATTTCTCTCCATCTCTCACTCTGCGGGATGTCTTGATAGATCTCTTCTCCAGGAGCTGCTGCATTAAAGAATCAGTAGAGCATAAAGATGTTTTCATTTTTGATGCTATAAGGACGAGAGGTTTTTCTTGATTATGTGCTGATGTTTCTGGATGGCTTGTGAACTATTTCCCCCTTTGATATTGTACCTTTAGAAAATTGCATATTTCTCTCTCTGAAATACCATTGTGTTAAATGAAAAGGAGTGCACAAATGAAAAGGCCTTTTAATTAACAATAAAACTAAAAATTGTTTTTGCTGCAATCATCATTTTTCAGAAATGCTGGGAAAGCATAGCAGCACAAAAGAGGCATAGGCATATACAAACACAAAGATTAGATTGGTGTTTGGCTCACAGGGAAAGGTGAACTCATTGCGGTGACATTTCAGTGAAAGTGTATGATTTATCTGAGTGCATCTGAAGTGCCAGGAGCCGGGAATGAGCAACAAGATGGATCACTTGATGATTACCTGTTCTGTTCATTCCCTCTGAAGCATCTGGCATTGGCAAATAGGATACTGGGCTAGATGGACCAGTGGTATGACCCAGTATGGCAGTTCTTATGTTCCTATGGTCTGTTACAATGACTTTTCCCCTCTTTTCATTCTTTTATGCTCTTATCTTCATGTAGGTGTAATTCCTCTTTGTCCTTTATGTTAAAGCTCCCAATTTTTACTAGTTTTGAAATGCCACCAATACCACCACCATTAAGTTCAAATGTATTATTTCTTATCTGATCCTTGCCACCAATGATCATAGCAACAGGATATGACACCTGGAAAGTAATTTTGATCCACTCGGTTTAACGATATCAAACAGTGATTACTGAAACAAATTCCAACGCCGGTTCTTTAGTAAATCTTTATGGAACTGATCCTGCAACATGCTGAATGTCCTTGTCTCTTGTGGAGAGCAGTGGAAGCTGAGGATGTTTGTTATTTCCATTGTCTACAGAAATGTTTTGCTAATATGTAGATTGATATGATCAGATATCACTGTATAATTATATCTCTGATAATATCAAATATTACTGTATGATTCAGCAAAGTATTTTTCATGACATCTAAATGGTTCTTCCTGTACATTTCACATCTTGTCCTTTCTTTGGGCCAGATTTTGATTACTTTCACTCACTCGGGAGTAGTACTTTACTTCTTGAGCAGTCCTTCTGTTCATTTCAGAAGGTCAGTTCAAAGGGTAAGATACTACTCCAGTGTGAGTATAGGTGATCAGAATCTGACCCAGATAGTTATTTTTATTGTTTTATATCACATATATAACATTTTTATTGATTAGTCATCCTTTGATCCCCCAAATATGGAATGTGAGGTGTGGGTTTTACTTTGGTTGGGGGACACCAGAATTTAGCTTATGCTGGCAAATCTTTTCCCCAGAGCCCAGTCTGAGTAAGCAGTGATAGTGCCAAGTCAAAATATGAGATGGGGTACTGTAGCCTGCTTTAGTTTGCCATGAGCTCACTCATTAATAGGTGGCTTGTTTGAAAACACCATGTTATGTTTCTCAGGCTATTAAATGAGTAGAGTAAGGGCTGCTGCTGTGTTGGAGCCCCCGACTGGAATCTGCACATACGCTCAAGGCTTAAACTATTTTTAAAGTGATCCTTTCGTTCTCTCCTCTTGTTGGCTTGTTCACTGAAGAGGTGATGCAGTTTTCTCAGACACCAGTCCATTATTCAGATTTGCACACATGCTCTGCACATGGGCACCAGCTCCATTTCCTTGCATTGCAAAAGGTGCTACGTTAAATTAACAGCTATGACTGTCCCATAGAACTGGGTTGAAAGCAATTATTTTAAAGGGTGATTTCATATATTCATTTTTCTATGTGGAGCAGGAGTCCACCTACCTCACTGAAAAGTCTCCACTATATGTACCTCAGCTTGAAACCTAGGTACAGCTTGGAGTACAGAACCTGATCATACAAAGTATTGAACAACACTGGGGAGTTACTGAGCATCCTCAATTTCCATGATTGGTAGTTCAGGTCACACAGCAGCTGGCAGGATCAGGCTTTTCATAAACATATCTGCTGACAGTACCCTAGAAGGAAAAGATATTATAGTCCTTCTATTAGACTCAGCTCACTCTCTCTTAGCTGGGTTGCTTCTGCAGGCTAACAGGAGTAACACTTATTTTTATGACTTTGATCACTAAATTCAGCATATATGGCTCTGGTTACACCTAGGAAACACAACTGGTAATTAACATGGTGCTATTCTTATACAATAATTTTTCAGAGAAGATACATTCTTGACATTTCTTAACATTGTCAAAATATAGTGTATTTCTGTAGCGGAAAAATGCTGCTATCCTATGTCTCTTGACCCAAATAAGCCCAAGGATGTTTTTGTTGCATAAGTATTTGTTGTTAATTTGAAATTTTAATGTGAAATTTGATATTTAACATTTTATATATGATATTAATATCATATGTTGCAATATTATATTGATTACATATTATATAATATTATATTTCATTATATTGATTTTATATAACAATGCTATCTTAATGTTAATTTGATATTTGGCATTTGAAATTTGATATTTGACATTTTTATAAATGGTTCACCTGGTACTGTGTATATTATTAGAAAGAAAGAAATCGGATGAGCTCATGGTTTCATCTGTCTCCAGTAGGATAGCTAGCCAATTTTGAAGTCTAACGCTGATCACCAGCAGATTGACTGGTACCTCTACACTTTAGGCTGTAGGTATTATTTCCAGCTCAAGGAGACATGCTCATGGTAACTCTGTTTGAGCTAGCTTGCTAAAAATAGAATGTAGCCATGGCTTCACAAACAGTGGAAGGGGCTAGTTGCCCAGAGTGTATGCCACCCAGAGATGATAGTTACCTGCGTGGGTGGTTAGCCCATCCCGCTGCTCATGATGCAGCACATTCTGTTTTTAGCATGCTTGCTTAATCAGCTAGTGCGGGAATGTTTCCTTCAGCTCAGAATCATACCCCCAGGTCCAAGTGTAGACACAGAGGCGGCTTTTGGGATAGGCGAAGCAGGCGCACGCCTAGGGCCCCAAGCAATAAGGGGCCCCATTGCCTGCTTTGCCTACCTCCAAATCTGCATCTGCCTTGGTTGGCAGCAGGAGGAGGAGCTGGCCCCTGGGGCCGGGGCCAGCAGCAGGGAGCTGGGGCTGGAGGAGGGTGAGCCAGGGCGGTGGGAAGTTGGGGCTGTGGGGGGGGTAGGGCTGGGGCAGGCTGGTGGCAGGGAACTAGGGCCACAGAGGGGGGCCCCTGGGGGCCCCACAATGGCCCTATAGGGGGTCCTGCAATGGGCCTTCGCCTAGGGCCCCCAATAGCCAAAGGCTGCCTCTGTGTAGACATACCATCTGAGATGTGCTGAGCACCTGCAATTCACTGTGACAGGGTGCGCTAGACTAAACAAAGCTCAGCCACTCCTCTATCATGAGAGCCCCAATTCAGACAGGAGAATTAGAGCTGGTTGAGTAAGCCTGCACTTAGTGGGCCAATAGGACGCAGCTGCCAGCCTCATTAGCCAGAGGCTACAAAGGCTCGTGGGAAGGAAGTGTAGGCAAGGGGAAAGCCAGAAAAAAAGAAGCCACAGATTAGGGATGAGTGGTTTGTTAGCACAGGGGACCTGAGCAACAGGAGGGCCCTGTGTGAACCCATAGCACAGGGGTAGGCAACCCCCGGCACACGTGCCAATAGTGGCACACAAGCCCATTTGGAGCGGCACTCGGCATCCTCTGTGGTGCCACAGAAATTGCTATTCCTGCCATCAAAAGACACTCCAAGTGGCTTCTTTCGGGGGCGGCTGCAGTGCGGAGGTCCCTGCCATGTCCATGTCCCAGGCATACCATGTAAAGAAGCCACCCAGAGCAGCTCCTCTCTGTGGTGTGCTGCTGTCAAAAGGAGTCACTCCAGGCAACTTCTTTCCATGGTGTGCCTGGGAATAGGGGTCCCCAGCCACGCTGCTGAGAGGAGCCACTCCAGGTGACTTCTTTCCACGAGTGGGCCATCGGCACCAGCTGAGGGTTGAGGAGGAGAGGCCGGCACAGGGGTCGGCAAAGGTTGCCGACCCCTGCCATAGAACATCACTGAAGTCAATTCCCAAAGAAGTGTAATGGAGGGACAAATGTGGCCCGCAGTACATTTATTACTGGTGATAGTGCATAAAAAGGAAATAACCCAGCTTGACTCTCAGAACCCAGTTTGAGCCTGAAGGGCTAGCAGTTAGAAAAAAACCCATCTTTTTACATGTAAACTGGCACATTTCATAGGAAATAAATAAGAGACAGCAAACATGAAACTCCACTGAAAACAGTAGATGTGGCTGTTGTTCAGTACTCTCAGGCAGAGGCAGCTTTTGGAGTAGGCGAAGCAGGTGCACACCTAGGGCCCCAAGCGGTACCCCAAAAGCCATATCTACCTCGGTTGGCAGCAAGAGGAGGAGCTGGCCCATGGAGCCTGTGACGGGGAGCTGGGGCCGGCGGCGGGAGGTCCAGGGCGAGCAGTAGGGAGCTGGGGCTCGGTGGGACAGCAGGTCACTGGGGCCACAGCAGGGGGGGAGGGCTGGGGCCAGCAGCGGGGAGCTGGGGCCACAGGAAAGGTATGGGGGCCTATCAGGGGCCCCTCAATGGGCCTTTGCCTGGGGCCTCCAATAGCCAAAAGCTGCCTCTGTTCTCAGGATCACATTGGTTGAACCTGGTTGAGTGGTTCTTTGTGTTTCAGAGCAGCTGGATGAACAAGGACTTAATGCCAAACTAGCTTATGCTTGATATTGAAAACAGTGCCCTCCCCCCTCCCTAAAGGGGTTTCCCAGATGAGAGGGCAAGGCAAGACAGAAAGACAATGGATCAGAAAGGGAACTGCATTTCTGAATACAGGGCTCAACACAGCCGTATCTTGGCTAGGATTCCTGCAAGTGAAATTATCTTTTTATAGCCCTTCTGTTGTGCTTACCATCTCTGTTGAAAGTAAACTGTTTTTCATACAATATAAACAAATAAGATTAAAAAATATACCAAGTCTTTGTTTCACTAATTTCTCTTCAAATGAAAAATTGACCCACACTGAAGACCCCAAACCAGCTACTGCTGATTAAAAAGGACAAGACTGTAAGCTCCACGGGGTAGGGAGCATCTTTTTGTTCTGGGTTTGTACAGCACGTGGCACAGTTGGGGTCCTGATCCATGACAGGAGGTCTTCAGCAAGATTACAATAATAAGAAATAATTAATCATAGCTAACAAAAGTAACCAGGTGACAAACGGAATGAATCTTCCAATATGCATTCTTATATTCCTTTAATATAGCTCTTTACTTCTTAATTGTGGGATATGTTTAACCCTTGGCATATGCATCTAGATATTTGCTTAAAAGACTCTTGGATTTTGAACTTAAAAAGATATTCATTTCATTTTTCTTAATATGTAAATACTGTGTATTATTTTAGGATTAAGAGAATACTTTTTAAAAATTGTATGCTCAAATTGAATTATTTTATTATAAAGCTTACTGTGCTTTTCCTTCTCTCCCCGTGTATTTGTATTCTATAAGCCAACACTAAGAAAGTGATTTTTACCATATGAGGTATGAAGACTTTATATCATTTATTAATTAAATACTTTTCTGCATAGCTATTTTATTACCAAGATGTAAAATAAAAAGATACAATTCATAAATAAGTAAATATACTTCAGACCCTCTTTAAATCAGATTGAAAATAGCTGCAGTAATGATACTAGTCCAGTAGGTGGAGAAAATAAGCTTAGTTTACCACTCTGCAGCCACAAGTGAGAGTTAATCAAAAAAGCACATATTCACCATATTTCCATTTATGTTTTTGCTAATCAAAAGTGAAAACCCCAGCAGGAAAATACATATATAATAAGAAATTGCTTGTCATTTTTTACTGCATTTTATTTCTCCTTTCACAAATCTCTGTAATCCTCTTCTCTTTAAAGACGTGTTTGTTTACAGGTACTCACAAGGCAATGCCTATTGCAAGAGCTGCCAGCTGTAGTAAATTAGCTTTAGCGTGCACAGAAACATTATCAAGGCTGTAGCTTTAATCATGGCAGTTCCTGCTTTCAGAGGGCTTGAAAAATTGACACGTTTAACCTAACCAACAAGTAGAAAATATTCAAACATCATGTCATGATATCATTTCTATTAGCCATTAAAAATGTGACAACAGAGCCTGGAATGATAGAACAGCATCATCAATGAAAGAAATAACAGTCTGTCCTTCTCTAGTACGGGCCAAGACAGAAACATGTAAATACTATCATGCAGAGAGCACATATGCTGGCCATCTCATGATAGTTACAGTAGTGAAAGTAACCGCACTTTAGGAAATCAAAGTGTGTCTTTCAGCGGCGTAGCCGTGTTAGTCTGTATACAGCAAAACAACAACGAGAGTCCTGTGGCACCTTAAAGACTAACAAATTTCTTCGGGCATAAGCTTTCATGGGCTGCAACACACTTCATCAGATGCCAAAGCGAGTCTTGATTTTCAAGGCAGCTGGCACAGCTCCCAATATTATTAGATCTAGTCTGTTATTTTTAGACTGTATCAAACTATTTCTCAGCCCAAGGATCATTGGTGCCAGGGAGCACAGCTCATTGGTCATATGATACTCCTTATTGCATTGTATTAAACACAGCTAAAGTATATGAAATACTTTCTAGTTCTTAATGTTTCTTTTCCATATAAGCTATTGCTGTTGCTGCCACAAAGCGCATGAATGGGAGAGAAGGCACTTGGTGTGATTGTGAATGAAAAGGGAGAGGGCCTGTGTGATCATGAATGAGAGTCAATGAGACAAGGTAATGGCCACACTATGAAAAAGTTTGAGAACCTCTGCAGAGTTCACAAGGAGCTCATATGAAGGCTGTTCAAAATACAGTGGAACCTGGATTATCCCGTCTTCAATTAACCGTGCATTCGGTTATCCGGGATCGCCGAAACATGGGGGTT
>ML685796.1:11028639-11040766 GCA_007922175.1 Pelusios castaneus
GCAGAAGCTCCGGCGGAGCTTCTGCCGCCACCTGATCCCCCAGCTGTCATCAGGAGCTGCGGCGCTTAAGCGCCGCGGCTCCTGCTGAGAGCCGAGCCCGGGAGCTGAGCTGGGGGGCCGGCTCGAATCGGAGCCGGCCCCCCATTAGTGACATCCTAACACTTCGCAAACTCTGCACGTCAATAAAATTGAAGTGCTCCTGTCTGATTTTTTCAAGACAACTTCATAAACAACACAAGAAAGGTAAGAATTTCACTGTACAGCACCTATTCTAGCATTTGCGAATTTTTAGAATTATTTTCGATTATCTGTGATTTTTGATTATCCGGATGACGGGCGCCGGTCATTAAACCGGATAATCGAGGTTCCACTGTATGCCAAATCCATGTGATTTACCTAACAAAAAGATACAGAAAAAGGGTTATATTCACCCAGGCTCTGTATCAGCATTCATCCACCCAGACAGCAGAAAGTCCACTGGTGACAGAGTCTGCAAGGGCAGACAATAGCTGTCAGATCCCCCTTACTGAAGCAGATAGACAACACACTCTAGAAAAAGGGCAGAACTGGCTGGTAATGGGTGTAGTTAGGGCTGCTGGGGAACACACTGATTCTGCACATCTTTTCAGACTCCACCATTGTGACTCCTGCAGAGTTCTTTATGGATTTTAAAGCTCTTTTCCCTAACTTCCAAAGGATTGTGGTGGTAGAAGTACTGTCTGCCTTCTTGAGGTATAAATCCTCATTGGGATGCAACAGGCCTTGTTGTTATAAGATGCACTTTGCATCTCCCCACATCAATGGGGTGAATTTGCCCCAATATATTGAAAACTGCTTTTAAAAGTGGGTGTTACTTTGCTTCTATTCTTCAACAAAAGGATTCAGGGCTGGATCAAGGCATAGCCAGCTATTCCTTGGGCCTCAGCTTCTGGAATCTCACAATGAGATCAGATGCTCAGCTTTCCTCTTGAAAAATAATGGGTAGCCCTCATCGATACAAAGAAAAGCTTGAAAACATGACCCGAGTGTAACTGACGTATGTCTTGTCTGCTGGCAGGCTGTAATGATAGCTTCACAAGGTATGAGCTACCCCATTCATCTTAAATGAAACCTACCTCTCCAAGGAGGCCAGGCCATGGTGTTGGGATGGGGCGATGGTATGGAGGGGATATTTTGAGGGACACCATGTGGTTTGTGTGTTGGGTCCAGCACTGAAAGCACTCGTAATGCCTTCCAAAGATGCTCTGTAGAGATATGCTTTGTTTATAGGCTGTTCAAGCAATAACCAGTGGGCTGAGGATTGGTAACCAGCAAAATAGCTGAAATAATATAAAATTCCAAAGTACAGTAAGTGTGGATGTATTTTCTAGTGTAAAAGTTTTATGAGGGCTGTTTTCAGAAGCAGGATAAAATCCCAACTGTATTTCCATTGGCAGTTTGTTACAGAAGCTCATACTGAATTTCTCATAAACCAAGACAGTGTTGTATTAGTACAGGGCAAACAACCCCCCAAAGGGAAGAAATGCTACTAGCATACCATAATCCTAAATCAGAAAGAGTTGCCAGTTGTCCTACTTTAACTGGATTTTTATTCTAAGATTATTGCTCAGTCTTCCCTCCTTCCAGCTTTTTTCCCACTGAACCTTCAGGAAAAACATACTGTCTCTTTCTACTTAGGAAAAGTCAATGGAAGGCAAAGTGGGCACACGTGACAATTAGTGAAACCTTAGCTCAGGCACCATTTTATTTTATTTTGTTTTGTTTAACATTGCACAAGTCTATGCTGATCATTTTTAGTTTGGTTCACAATTTGGGGCAGAAGGGCATGCCTAATAATACTAATAATGATAGTTTAGAATTTTACTTTTATAGTATTGAAGACCCCCAAAGTTCAAAGATTGTGAGACTGGCCCAAAAATCATGAGATCAGTCTAGTAATCATTAGTTAAAAATCTAATGGGATTTAAAAAAAAAAAATTATATGCTCTCATCTGTCGACTGATCTGTGAACTCCCATGGCTCACAAATTTATAGTGGGGAAGATGATTTTGGCCCCTCCAAATATAATTTTTGCCAAATAAAATAATTCCATCAATGCAGACAACGTTCCTATACTGATTAGATAGATAGATAGATAGATAGATAGATAGATAGATAGATAGATAGATAGATAGATAGATTTCCCCCTATCTGGGTCATCAGCAGGGTTTGGAACTTCAGATCCACTGCATGTATGCAAACAGTGGCAGAGTAAACCTGTAGAGATGAGCTAGCTGGTGCAGATTGATACAGAGTCACAGTGTTCGTGAAGGTTACACAAGAACCTCCTTATGTCAGGCTGTGGCCAAACTCAAGAGACATGACTCTACTCTTATTAGAGAATTGAGTCCTACTCACATCTTTGCTGGCAGTGACTTTATTGCAAGTTCTCAGTTACTCTGTCTGTGAAACTGGTAGTTACCATTGGTAGTTACGCTATGGATTGTAAAGGGCACAAAAATGTTAACAGCAGTTATGGGACTTGACTAGCCTCTAAGCTCACAGTTTAGTTCCCCATCCATTAGGCTACATGGAATTGCATGGGGGAGGCAACTGCTCACTCTCATTTTGCTTCCCAAAAACTGTGTGAATGCTGAAGCTTTTCATGTCATTGTGAGACAGCATATAGCAGGGGCGAAAACTGCACTACTTACAATAAATTACCAAGTGCCAAAAGTCGACTTAAAACTAGGCCTTATAAAGTTGACTTAACTTTTCCTTAAGTCAACTTAAGCAGCTGCTTAAGTCAATTTGAAGAAAGTGTAGTGTAGACGCAGAGTAAATTAAGTCGACTTAAGCAAGCTTAAATCGACTTAATTTACAAGTGTAAACGCCCCCTACTTTATGCCAAGGGTGGTTTTGGCACTCAAAGCAGCCCACACTGGTGAGAACAAAGGGGGCATAAAGCCATAGAAATACTTGTGCCGTACCCCATTGCACTGGGCTGCACCTCCCGGAAGCACAACACAGAATCAGGTCTTTTCTGGGTCTCATTTACAAGAAGGAGCTTCAACCAGCCCCATGTACCTCCTAACACTATGCAGGGAAAGTGATTCATTGCTGACTGAAAGAAAGAGGAGTGTGTGTATCTGGTATCGGTTATGCCGATTTCTATGTATTACTCTTTCATAGGAAGAGAAATTTCTCCTCCTTTGTTACAGAGCTAATGTCCATTTTGTGTTCAAATGCAGCCAGCTACAGAGGAGATGTGCAAACTGTGGGCTGTTTACCTTAAATTTGTTTTGTCTCATGTCTCTCATTTTTTCTTTATATAAGATAAGATAATTCCATTACAAATGACAAAAATTCTGGCAATGATGGACTCAAGAACAAGAAGAGTCTTGAGAATATGTAGGTGTTGGAAATGATGAGAAAGGGCATTATTGTGGGAAAATGGCTTGTTATAGAAATATAAAAGGTTTCTTGTTTAATGAAAGAAGAGCCACTTATATTAATCTTCAGAGAACTGGGCAATGTTTTTATGCATACCTAGAGAAAAAATTGCCCAGTTTTCATAAGATATGGTCCAAATAGTTCATCTTTCATTAAACTAGAAACATTTTCCATTTTAAAATTCTTTCTAAGAAGTTGCTGGACCATAAGGGGTTGTCCACCACCACCCTTCTGCTTCAGCTCCCCTGTGACTCACAAAGGACTCAGAGACCCTTCAGACTGCAGTCAGCAGTGATTTATTTACAAGATGGATGTGAATGTCTCTCATCACCTTCAAATTCCATTATAAATAGCAGTCTCTGGGGCTTGTTCGGGGAGACCAGTCAAAACCCTACCCTGTCCTGCTGGGCCAGCTTATAACCAGGGGTTAACATAAGTGGTACTCAGGTACTCATGAGCACCTAGCCTTTCAAAAAGCATACTGAAAACTTCCCCCAAAGGCTCACATGTGTACCAGCATACTTTGCACAGCCCCAGGCTCATCCACCCAGCCCTCTGCCTGAAATTATGCCCCTCCCCCTCCATCGCACTCCCAGCCCCTACTGCCGGTGGCCTGGCTCCCAAGCTGGATCCGGCTGCCGGCCCCTGTTGCTGCCACCAGCCCCATGCCAGATCCAGCCCCTGCTGCCTCTGGCCCTGGATTCCCAGGCCGGATCTGGACCCCGGCCTCTCCTGCCGCCGCCTGGTGGCTCCGGGCCAGCTCCTGCCGTTAGCCCCGCCGGTCCCTGGTTCCAGGGCAGTTCCTGCCTTTGGCCCCACCGGTCCCTGGTCCCAGGGCAGTTCCTGCTTTTGGCTTCGCCAGTCCCTGGCTGGGGCCAGATGTCATGACCAGCTTCCTTCCCCGATTCACCCAGGTTGGGGCCAGCCACTGCCCCTGCCGCCTACCTGAGAGGAGGGATTTAACTTTCCCTCCTCTTCTCCTGTTCTGCACCACATGTCTCAGCTACATGCTGCAGAGCAGGAGACTTAAAAGAGCCAGCACACCTCTTTGCGCCTGTGTTGTTGGCTCAGGATTCAGGGCACTGGCTTGGACACTCTGGGCTTGTGCTCCCTGTGCTCAGCGCCAACGATGCCCCTGGAGTAAACCCTGAGGCCTCTCTGTGTTCGAGGTATTTAATACCCAGCCCAGAGCCACGGTAAGAGAGATGCTGAATGATGCCCAGGCAGGGGGTGGGGGTGAGGCTGCTGTGCCCCAGCCGGAGCTGGGCTTCATGACTGCTGCCAGGGACCAGCAGCTGCCTCACACTGCATAACTGTAGGGGAGGGGAAGTGCAGGGGGGATTTGTGTCCCCCCCCAGCCTCATGTCCCCCACTGCAGGTATTGACCCCCCTTCCCAGGAAAGTGGGGGTAGTGCTGGAACTCCTTCTACCCCGGGGGAGTGAGGTGAGGAGGGGTAAGGGGGCACAAATGCGACCTCTGATAGCCAAGTACCAAACAGTTTCTGCTGGTACTTAGTGGAGAACCTGATCTGAAAAATTATGTCAACCCCTGATTATAATCCTGTTGGGTCATCTGGGCAGCTGTTGTCCCTTTCCTAATCAAGATCTGGCAGCTGCTTAGCCTGGGTAGGTAAACAGCTGCCTCTCCTCAGGCCATCAGTCGTTAGTCAAGCTAATTAGCTCTGATGCCCCTCAGGTAGGGAGGCTGAAGTTACAGGGACTGACCAGGGGTTCATCCTCCAGCACCCTATTACACAGGGTATTAGTTTTCCTGTGACTGGTAAGGAATGTGACATTTGCAGTACTTAAAAATGTAAGTTTTCCACATGAGCTAGTCTAGTTGTAATGGTACTTAATAGACATACTTTCATGTTACGTGCCAAAAATAAACTTATAGCTGAAAGTTATAGATTTCTTATTAAAAAAACCAAACACAAGTCAGAACAGATATAAGTTCTACACACCACTTCCTAAATCACTATCACCACTTCCGGGAGCATCTAGGAATTCCTTTGAGGTTTCATCTCCTGTTCTTGCTTGTGAAATCAGAACACAAGTTGACAGTACTATGGGCGCTGTAGTTATTTTGTGTAAACTAAAAAGAGCCTTTGAAACATTTTTAGGCAGCCTAAATATTGTAATTTTAAATTGCTTTAACACCGGAACCTAACATGACTAAGGAAGACACTGACAATTTTCCCCACCTACTGTAGTTAAAGTTTTTGAGCTCTTATACAAATGGATAGAGGAGTTGGAGACTGGCTAATTGAAGCTGCACCAGTGGCTGGAAAACATAATTGGATCCAAAATCCTGTCTGGGCTTTGGAGAACTGGTTCATTTAGGATTTGAGATACAAAGCCATTTCAATCTAAGTCACTAGAGTCCAGCCAAAGATTAATATCTGGCAGCTATCAACTGGCCTAAACTAAATTAGTTGGTGGGCTCAATCCAGTTGTTAATAGACAGTCAGTCACATCTTAAAAGCCACTAACCTATTTGGAAATAGTTGCTAACCTTCCTGATCATTTCAATAAGGCCAAGGATAAAATGGGTATCTAAACTAAAGTGTTCCCCTAGAGAAATGAGTCATGTTGATGGACCTTGGTAGGACAACTGGGTGGAAGGAATCTTACACTGCAATTGTCTTTTACTTTAAAAAAAATATATATAAGGAAATATGAAATATTTTCATGGATCACAAATGCTTCTGGTGAATAAAAGGATAAAAAAGAAGCAGCAAAAGCAGGATTTATATTGGGACTTCCTACTGGAAGCCTACAACATCTGAAAATGGGTAGTGTGCCTTTGCAAGAGTGCTTAATGGGTGATCATCCTATATCTTATTCATAATAGCTTAGGTTAAAGGTCCTTTACAGACTTTGTACTGATGCATTCATTTATAACCTGACATCTCTTAACAGAAAAGAATGGGACTGCAGTGATATCCAAAAAGTCATTTAAAGTCAAGTTCATCCCACTGGTTTCTATGGTGTTACAGCTGGGATGAGTTTGACTCATAAAGTCAAATGTTTGGTCATACCAGACTTTTTTAGAAAAACCTATAAATTGTAAAGGAAACCCAGTCAACGGCACACAACTTATGTATTGTCTCTCTGTTCTCATTCTGCACACTCATCCTTAAACCTTCTTTCTTTCTTTGAACAAGAAGTGAAAATATTCCTTACATAAGTAGTTTCTTATGAAAGTGAGTCATTATTACTGGTCAATGATAAAGGAGCTAAATGTCACAGGTTTTTACCTGCATCTGCATCGTCTTTCCTTCTTCATTACCGCATCTGCTTACCCTTCTTCTCCTTATATGAATCAGGAATGCACATTGGTTGCCTCCTCTGAAGCACACAATACAGTTCTGTCAATAAACCAGCAGAGTGTGCTCTGTGAATATGCTGTTGCAGTCTTTACATGAAGAAACCAACGATGACACTTTCGTTATTTCTGTGGACTGGAACATGAGAATGCCAGGTACCTCCAGATAAATATTGCCAGTTCTTTTGCTCTCTGGGCCTGTGATTTTTATGCCTTTTGTCTGCTGAATATGGGTAAGCTAGTGGGTATTGACATACTTGGGTTTTTTGGGGGTTTTTTTGCCTTAAATTAGCATATGGGGAGAGTTGGGCTAAGTGAAAAGCAAACCTGCACAGCTCTAGTTCATGTTACTGAAATGAAACTCAGTAGTCAACATTAGATATACTTGCCCAGGATCTGCACTGTGTTACTGCTGATTTGTGCACATCATCAGTGCAACTGGCCACAGAAGTGCATCCTTATATTGGGGGATCCAGTGGGCTAATACTAGTGCAGTGGCTCCCTGGCTTGTAGGATTAATATAAGGGTGTGGCTGGGGAGAAAGGGAGAATGGCAAATTCATCCTCACTCCCCTGATTCCTTGCTTCCTCTGCTGTTGAAAGCAAATGCAAATTAGAGAATTTTGAAGGCTGCTGTAAGCTATGCCGGGGGAGCAGGATAGTGCACAGCTGGCCCAAGAATAAACAAGCAGATATGTGGTGAAAGCTACTTTTGCGCACACACACATTCTGAGGATCTGGACCATGGTGCATAAATATGTGATGAAACAAACATGTCACTTTCTAATACTGCTGACAGGGCAGATACAAAATGAAAATATGGGCTGAAAAACATAATTAAGACCACAAGGTTGGGGAGAGAGAGTATCTTTTACTGGACCAACTTCTATTGGTGAAAGAGACGAGCTTTTGAGCTTACACAGCTCTTGAGGTCTGCAAAAGGCCAAATATTCTCATTTTTAAAATAACATTTATAATTGTTGATCATTATTTTAATTGTTCTGTTACACACAGGCTTTATAATAGCTCAGCATGATCACATTTCCATCTCTATCATACCTAGTTTGTTCACTAGGGCTAGATTTTGATCTCACCTGACAAAGGATGCTACGCTTCTATTCATTTCCCACTTCATGCCCCGGGTAAGCAAGCAGAGAATGATGGCAGAGAAAGCAGAGGGTTTTGGCTCCACCTCTACACCATGACAGCCTGCATCGCTCAACCAGCCTATAGGATGGGTAGTATGAGTTTCCTTTGCCACTTCTGGGATAATGTAGCAACATGCCACTCATTACAATAGACTGTGCCCTTGGGACTAGTTCTAGCCCTCAGCAATTCGTATTCAGAAGGAAAATAAATATGAAATTGTCAAAATTATCTGTATATTTAACATGTCAATTTATTTCACTCTGGTTCTCCAGGGTGCATCATTGTTTGGGAGCCATGCTCTATTTTCTTTTCTTTTCCCCCACAAAATAAGATCCATATCTCAACAACAATTATTATTATTGTGAAAGAGATTGTACAGAAAAACTATTCAGCATTGCAGACTAATTTATCCATCGAAACATCTTAACTGACTAATCTTAACTTTCAGTGGCTGTCCCCCTGCGATGGGCTTAAACTTCCCATTCACAGAGTCACAGTCTGGTGCCAGGCAGCCATATAGCAAAATATTCCTTTCCTTACATTATTTGTATTAATTATTGATATAGTCCTGTAACTGTACACACAGCATTATAAGTTGGAGAGATGTGCAAAGCAAGTAATCAGTTCCTCTCCCAAAGTAAAGAATGTAGGACGTAGGACAATACAGAAAAATACAGTACAAAAATGGAATGGCAAGGGATAATTTGAACTGAAATACATTATGAAACTGATGTGTTCCATAAAAAAGGAAAGATGGAAATCTGTTCCAGTCATCAGGTTTGGTGTGAAAGGAGGCATGATGGATACAATTCACCATTGCTCTGCTCCTTGGGTATGTCTACACTGGAGGCTCTGTTAAGTCAACCTTGTTAAGTCGACTTAGAGAGTCCACATTGAAAACTCCTGTAGACTGCCTGCGACCACACTGGCTGGTGCTAGGTCGATGGAGGAATGGTGCATTGTGGGTAGCTGGGAGGGGGCCTGGAGGCCAATTAGGTCGACTTAAGGCACTCCCTATCCACACTGGCGTAAGTCGACTTAATAAGGTTGACTTAGGCATTAAGTCGACCTTCAGAGGTGGTGTTATTAAGCTGACTTAAGGAAGTGCTTAAGTCGACTTAATATAAAGCCCAATGTGGGCGCAGGAGTCTGTAGGTTGACTTAACCTTCCTTAAGTCGACCTAAGGCTCCAGTGTAGATGTACCCCTTGTGTGGTCATATACACCAGTGCAGAGTGAGTGTAAGATGCTACCTTTCTCATTCAGCTGTGCTTTATGCCCACTGCACATTAACTTTGCACTGGAGTAAATGACTACACACAGAGCAGGGCAATGGGGAAATGGGCCTGAAGTCCAGAGTGTGAAAAGGAAATATATTTTCTAGCTGTAGCAAATTACCACCTTTCCATCCTTGCTCTCTCAGTTCCCCCTTTGGTGCTTTCTTGGCTTTCCTTCTAGAGATGGTTGCCCTCTGGTGGAAGGGTAATTTGTATCTGAGTTTCTCTTGTGATAGAGTAGCTCTTCCTCAGGTTAGAGTAGTTTGGGGGTTTTCAGTGTTTTGGTCCCCTGCCAGAGTAAAAGTCCTCTCCTTCAGGGACAGCCAGAGCCCAAAATAAAACAGTCCTGAGTCCCTGTGGTCAGCAATCCTTGAGTCCTCCTCAGGCTAAAGAGTCTTTTACACAGATGATGCAGGGTTAAGCTGTTTCTTCACCATCCCCTAGAGTCACATGTCTATTTTTCCCTTTATCAGGAGATCAAACCATCCTATGAAATCCAATATCCCTCAAAGTTCCCACAGCTTGTATGAAGGGTTTCACACTGACATTAGGGCATCTAAGGGCATCTCTACTCAAGACTCTACACAAGGAGCCCTAAACCCACGTCTGCCCTGCTTCACTTATCCTAGAGTCATTTCCTACATCTCCCTATCTCCTCACAGGTCTTCCCTAAACTTCTCCAACCAAATCCCTCACAGACTTTATTTTTGGCTCCCTTCCTCAGCCTCCTCCCATCCATAGTCCTTCCCGAGATAACAGATTACATATCCCAGAATCCCCTTGTTCTGGGCTGGACTGAGACTGCCTATGCTTCACCTAGCATTCCTTAAAGGGCCCATGCATAATTTGCCACACTAGCCAACTTTTCCTTCCTTTTTGCCTGTCTTATATTATCATTGATATAAGAAAGAATAGTATTTAGTCTTTCCTGAGACTTTTCTCCTACTGTTTTTCTCCTGCTTGAGTTCTACATAAACTCTCACAGTCATAGTTCTTGATCATGGATTTTTATTTTCTATTTTTCTATTTCTTTTGTGGTATTTTACGAGCATGAACAGCATATAGTACGTCTCATTTTTTTAAATCCAGATTAAGAATGAAGAATCCACTTTTCACCCTCTGTCCTCTCCAGCACCATCATGCTTTTATTCACTGTTCTCTTATTAAAGAGTTGCATGTATAACTTCAGCACTTTGGGTTTTTTTCATTAATATAATTACAAACAGTAAAAGAGATTCCAATTTTATGTCCATCTTTGGAATAAAACTTACTATAGTTATGGGTTGCTTTTCTTAGTCATCAAATTGTCATTCCCAATTGTCCTTCCCCATGTTTTTAAATTGATGTCCATGACATAAATATGTCACAGTAGTACTGTAGAATCTCCACTATCTGTCTATCCCTTTGTGGATTACATTTAAGTATTAGTCCTGATCTACAAGGCACTTCATGGGCTTGAGTTGAGCTATCACCAAAATCAAAAATCCATTTACAACTGCCCAAGAGAGTTGGTGCTGTACATCCTGTGAGCTAAAGAGGAATATTGTCAATGACTTAGGGTTAGGTTTAACATTAGGCTTTGATTCCTATTTCTTGTGATATCACTTAAATAATGTAACATGACATAGGATATTCCAAATGAAGGATCAAATCTTGATTGCTTTACTCTCACAAGTAGTCTGACTGTAAGGTTGGATTCTGATCTCCATAACACCAGTATAAATCCGGACTAACTCCTTTGAATGCAGTGAATTTAGATTGGGTTTATGCTAGTGTAACTGGCTCACTGGGATTACTTTTGACCGAGGTAAGCAGAATTTGGCTCAATGTGTGTTAAGAGACTCTGGCACACATTACTTTCCTATTATCTGAAATGCAGAATCAGAAGACAGGAGAAACTGGAATAGGGATGCGGAGCCTGATCTTGCTTTCATTAGTCAGACAAAACACCCAATGACTTCACTGGAAAATTTGCCTGAGTAATGACTGAAGGAATGAGCCTCGTATTTTAAACAGGATTTTCATCATCATTTCATATAGTTCTTTCTCAGGACAAAAAAGGGATTAATTTTATAGTGAATTAGGATAGATGTAGACCGGTATACATAAGGGCAAAAAATATTAAGGAAGGGTCTGCCCTTAAGGATTTTTTTTTTTTGACCTAACATCTAAACACAGCATAGTGCTTGCTCAGAACATGCTAGCCCAAGAACGTACTGGCTAGGAAGAGAGCCAAAAGCTAAGAAAATTAGTTAAGGGAGAAAACATGTACTGTAAATGTTGCACTTTAAATTGATCTTTTTACAACTTCCTTGGGATTTAATATTTATGTAAGGATGTAAGCAAGTTTAGGAATCTGAGAGCCTCTCTTGCTTAGCAGCTAAGTAGGGAGGGGGGCCACTGATTTACCTGTGCTTGGTATTTGCATGACACTCAGCATAATTTCACCCAGAGGCTGGGCATGATGGGAGTTGGTATGTGTGACTGGTTCAAATCCTCTAAATATGGTGTTTTATCAGAAGGGGGAAAGGAAATATTGTTCTTTCATGATATGCCACCCTTTGATTGTATATCTGTTATTGACCAAGGAGCTGATGGAAAAGTCACCATCAGCAATAGAGAACTTGGAAAAGTGAGCAACCCTAGTTTTCAGACTTGTAAAACCAGGTGGGGAGGAGTGTGAGTACTAGCTCTGCTGGAGCTGTGCCTTAAGTCAACACCTGTTTCCCCACCCATTGTTAAAGAATAGACCTAAAGATTCCTTGTAGAGGCTCTATTGTTACTTTGATTGAGCTGGAATCACCAGGGAAACAGAAACTTCCCAGTGAGCTGAAAGCACTAGGGAAGCAGAAACTTCCCAGTGAGCTGAAATCACTGATGAGGAGCTGAAATCACTAGGGAAGCAGAAACTTCCCAGCGAGCTGAAATCACCAGGGAAGCAGA
>ML685796.1:11040776-11126873 GCA_007922175.1 Pelusios castaneus
TGAAATCACCAGGGAAGCAGAAACTTCCCAGCGAGCTGAAATCACCAAGAGTGGACAGCAGGTGGAGCCAGCGGACAGCAGGTGTGACCAGCGGGCGGTGTGGTGGAGCCAGCGGACAGCAGGTGTGACCAGCGGGTGGTGTGGTGGAGCCAGCGGACAGCAGGTGTGACCAGCGGGCGGTGTGGTGGAGCCAGCGGACAGCAGGTGTGACCAGCGGGTGGTGCAGTGGAGCCAGCAGACAGCAGGTGTGACCAGAGGCCAGCGGCAGAGCTGGTGGACCCAGACAGCGTCTGCGGACAGCGGGTGTGAGTGGCCAGAGGGTGGTGTGAGCAGATCTTGAGATGGCAGAGGACAATTGGAGGGGAGGACTGAGGGCTGACTCCCCCTTCTCCCCTTACTGGTGGAATGAGTTCTGTCTATTGGGTTTTATGGGAATCTTTGCACTGTATCCCAACCAGTGCTGCGTTTTGATGTTGCCTTTATATAGTCTTTATTAAACCTTTTATGTGCTACACTCAGACTGGTGCTTGCGAGAGGGGAAGTATTGCCCTTCTAGGGCGCCCAGGGGGTGATGTGTAATTTCCCAGAAGACTGGGTGGGGGCTCGAGCCAATTGTTGGTGTAACATTATTTGGGAACCCCTAGAAACAACCCGGTCCTTTGCTGCTGCCGTCATGGCTTGGCAAAGGGTTACATTTATATCCTTAAAGCACTGTTCTTTTATGTGTGTGAGTAAGTGTTTCTTTAAGTGAAAGATTTTGTAATTCCTGTATCGTCCCTCCCTGATCTTTATAGCAATTGTTTTACAACAGAAGTTAGAATCACTTCATTTATATTAAAAGTTGCAATGTTTCTTCCGTTTTGTCACTGGGAGCAATTTTATCAGTTGTAGAGTGTTATATAAGATTATACATTTCTAGGGGTTTGTAGTCCACATCTCATTAGCATGTTAAAATGCATATTATGTAAACTTTTCATATAACAACACATGTAATTACAAACTATAAAACTTAGATGGCAACACATAAAGAAAATAAACTAGACTACATGCATAAAAATGAGTGAAAAGGGTGTAGTGTCCTCACAAAAAGGAACTTCGTATTTCAAAGATCTGATACGGGTGGTTATGGGAAAATTCCACCTCAGAAAATAATGTATTCTGAGGAACAGAATTTTGGACAAAGTGTAACATTGCTAAAATGCAATGCTTAAATTGTTTAGAATTTTACAATAAAATATGGGAAATACATAGGGAATAGCATGGCTTTGCTGACAAAAAATATATATGATAAAAGCTTTAGAAATATCTACTTTAAATTTTCTTGTGGGCTTCAAAGGCCATTTCTTGGGTGTGTCATCAGGTAATGTAAATGAAAAAGCTACTGTAAATAATGGGAATGTAAGCAGTGAGTAAAGGAGGCGAGAACACGAATTTCTATATGATTATTTATTTATTATGTGTATTGTGGCTGTGCACAAAAGTCCTAATCAGAGTCAGAGCCTTATTGCACTAAGTACTTTACAAATACATATGTCCAAAAGAGCACCCAATCTGAAAGAAGACTCAAAAATTGGTACAAAACAGGTACAATAGTAGTCAAATTCCAAAGGGGTAGCCGTGTTAGTCTATTGTAGAAAGACAACAGAGTCTTGTGGCACTTTTAAAGACTAACAGATTTATTAATCGCATGAGCTTTCATGGGAGAAAATACCACTTCGTCAGACGCTTTTGATTTTCTCCCACGAAAGCTCATGCGATTAATAAATCTGTTAGTCTTTAAAAGTGCCACAAGACTCTGTTGTCCAGGTACAATTGTAGTGAGAGCACATGGTTACACAGATTAGCTATCAGCTATTGCCCAGCTTGATGATTTTGAATCATTTGAAAGATCTTGTTGTCTTTTTTTGTAAATAACTACTTATTAAACCTTTAGTCTGTATAACTAAAATTGGCTATTTCCAGCTGCCACTCACGCTTTACTGTCACCGGTTGGCTGGCATCAGAGCAGAAGTGGATCTTGAGGAGGCTTTTGAAGGAGGACAGAGTAGTAGTAGCTTTAAAGATTAGTTCAGGGAGGGAGTTCCATACACTAAGGACATCATGGAAAAAATGCTTGCAGGTGTTTGTGATGGAAGAAGGCAAATGGGAGTTGAAAGCTGGCATCATCGATAGAGCGGAGTAAGTTTCGAACGGTTTGGAAAGATTGATATGAGTGTTGCAGGGCCCACAGGTGATGAATAATTGACAAGAGATTATGAAAGAGAATTTTAGCTGTATGTGGACACCAAATTTTGCCCTCTGTCACACCTATGTAGGCACAGATTACAGTATGCAATGTGCTTAACAATAGAGAGGCTAACACACCAGTCACATTTTAATGTTTTGTACAGCATATGTCACTTCAAAGTTGAGGTTAAAAGAATATTTAAAATGTTACTTCAATTTAATGCATCCAAAGTGTCTTTAAAGCAAGGAGATGGCATTCACTTTTTAAAAAAATTCTAAATTCTGTACACTAAATATTAGCAGATCCCGAAGATTTAGCCAAGCAAGTACGCCTGGAATACCAGGAAACTGAGATATTTTATAGCTAAGGGGAATGTGTCTTCAAAATGTCTGACTCTTAATGTTGAAAAAAAAAGTTTGCAGTGTCATCTGGATTGGCAGATTGTTCTACCTGCACCACGGAAGGATCGTGTTAGCATGACCAGTGATGAGTATAGCTTTTTGAAATTGAAAATAATAAAACCTATTCCCATTCCTGCATGGGTCACAAGAAGTTGAACAGATTAGCTGCTTAAACGCAGTAGAAAGTTGTCTTTTCTTAAATGATAAATTGCTTTGCAGCAGAGAAATCTTGACAAAGTGATTTTATATGCCTATTTTCTATAAAATATGTGATTGGCTTTATGGTCATTTTACTGCTTTCATAAGGATTCTTGTAATAAATTTTCAGCATGATTTTTACAAGTAGAACAGAAAATAAATTAATAAAATGTATGTGGTTGCTGAAATAATCTCTCTACATATGTGTAGATAATATACACTGTTTCCCAGCCAAAACCTTCACTAACTTATTAATGGAAAGCAAAGGTTGCTGAAGTAAATAATATGACCCATATTCAAATAACATTATTATATAATTACCATTCAAGAAAAAAGCCTTTAAGTGTTAAAAAGGCTGGAAATGACCTGTTAGGATAATTTATATAAATATTCCCTTACCCTTACAGATCAAATATCTCCAGTTAACAACAACAACATGAGAAAATTCACTTTAAACATCCAATAACACCTTTACCTCTGACCCTAAATCTCTTCTTTCCACAGGAGCTCCAGAACCTGAGGTTAGTTTTCCATTACCTCTAGTGCCAGAACCCAGCTACCCCAGGTAGCAGTAATATATGAGACCAAGCTATGGACCCAAGAGGCCATCTTACCAGCCACACACACTGATAGCATACAGTCAAGCTATGTCCCTCTCTGTCCCTGGCATGTCCCAGGTGCTGGAGGCTGTTGCATTATCACAGACAGATACACAGATCTATACTCACTGAGGAGAATCTGCTAGCTAGGAGAATCCCCAATGGGAAGATATGGCCAGTTTCCAGCTCCTGTGCTCTGGCCAAACGGGATGGAACAGACCAGAGATTGTAGCCCATGATTTTGAATTCTTCCATAAGAAGCGGATGTATTAAGTTCCTGCACTGATATGCAGCCGAAGCCCTATATTTAATTGGCCAGGTGTTTTATCAGCTGAGAGCCATTACAATAAAATGTGATTGTTTTACTCATGCACAGCTTTAAGAAACATTGGAAAGTTTTAGTGCTTCAAGTTTTCCATGGGTAAAACTTTGGCGCGTCACCAAACAGCCCCATTCTGATGTGAGACTCCCTCTTCTGGCCTCCACAATGCTTGCCAACCAACAGAGGCCCTCTTCCAACACCTCCAGACATAGGTGCTAGGACCATGGGTGCTGGGGGTGCTATCATACCCCCTGCATTGAGGTAGTTTCCATCATATACAGGGCTTACAGTTTGGTTTAATGGCTGTCAGCAACCCTATTATACAAATTGTTCCAGCACCCCTGCTTCCAGAGAATCTGCTAAGCACTTGCTCTGGGAGAACCTTGTGTCCCCTTCTGCGGACCTTAGCAGGTTCAGCAGCTGGAGAAGGTGCATCCATACTGCAGCTTGAATTTCTGCTAGCCAGCATTCTCCTGGTGATGGTCTCCACCTAAACTCCACCTGTGATTTACAACCCTTCTACAGTCATCACTCACATTACAACCCTTCTTCACTTCCTACCAGCCTAAGGCTTGCACGAGGGAAGCACTATCACGAGGGAGGCCACACTCACCTATGTTACACAACCTACCATTTTGCTTTTTTTTAATCACAAGGTATATTGAAGTATTTCGGCTATGTCAAATTTACTGTGATCAGTATGAAATTAAAGTATCTTTCTGTCTATCTATCACAAGATCTTAAGGACAGGAACATTGTCTTTCTACCTAAATAGTTACATTTAAAAAAAAAACTATGATAAAAGAATTTTATTTAGGATGCAGAATCAAGATCTCAAAGAAATTAGGAAATGCCAAATTGATATTTGCTCATACAAGCTTAATTCTACCCCTTGTGCATCCATCCTGTTCTCTGAATGGTGTAGAGGGACTGACAAAAAAATACCATGTGTTTGTATAATTAAAGACTGCATCAAAATGTATATGCAAAAGGGAAACACATTAATGTTTTGTGGGCAAATGTAAATCTGCCATTTCCTCACTTTTGAGTGCTTGACTTTGCAAGCAAAAAAATATCCTTTTAATGTCATTTTTAAAAAAATGTCATTTCATCGTTTTTTTTAAAGAATGGAGGTGTGAGAGATTCTCAAAGAAAAGGTTGCAAAGATATTTTATTTTGGAAAGGGTCAGGCAACCTAAACAGAGGGAGTAATACCAGCCCCCTTTATGAGTAATAGATAAAGTCAATCTGTTTATAGGCAGCTAATGACAAGAAAGAAGAATTACACAATGAGCCTGATTCTTATTTTACACCAGTTTTATACAATATGACTCTGTTGACATCAATCTTTACAGAGTTGTGAGATCGAAATCAGCCCCCACATGAGCATGGTTGCTGAGCGAATGTGCTGATGCAGTTTGAACAAGCCATAAGTGATGAGGAGACCCGGCTCTGCTCCTGTCTGAGCCGGACATGCAACAGTCAGGTTTCAGGACCATAAAGTCTTGTGTTACAATTGCAGAGCCATCAGAAAATAGTGCATAGTGCTGCTGCACTAATTGTAGGTACTCAGACTCAGTTACAGTAATTGAGCCCTGAAAATGCAGGAGCCACACATCATCTGCAAAGTGAACACCTCCTGGGACCTGCTCATTAGAAGGTCAGTAGCTCCTTAAAAAAAGCAGACCCTGTCACCTCATTTTTATCAAATGAGCACTGGGAAAGGAAAGCATTTGATTGTTTGGCAAGTGATCCAGTTGTGCAGGTATCTGGCACAAATGTACACATCAGAATTTGTTAGATTATTTCCCCTTCAAACATGTAAAGGCAATATCTCAGTTTTTGCCTGTAATGTGAAATATCATTGAGCTAAGTTGTGTGCTCCTATTTGTTCTTTCCTCAGAACAACCTTGTATTCCCCACTGAGATTAACAGGGATTGTGCCTAAGTAAATAATTTGAGTAAAGAATGCAGGATTTGGGCCCCTGACTTTAGGAACCAAATGATTCCTAGAATCTGTGGCTAATGCTTGTGCATCTCAGCAGATGAAAAAAAGTAAGAGTTTTTATTTCAGTGGCTGGCTACTAGTCAACTTTCTAACCCTGTTTTTTGTATGTGTCTAAAATAAGGTTTAATGCAAAGAGTCAGTGTTATTCTTCATGTTCCCAATAGGATGATCATATTAGCAAATATTCCAATTAACCTGTGATCCATAACTTGATGATGCTGTGATCACTCAAGAGATTTTACAGTTCTCCCAGAGAAATCTAAAGTGCTAGATGCATTATCACAAAAGTCCACTTTCTAACATACTAGATATTGCTGAAGATATGTAGTAATGGTTGCTTTAGCTAAAATGCATCCTCAATCTAAGTAGACTCCGGAAAATATGATGGTATATGAAGATAACAACCACAATGATGTAGGATGCAAATGGACACATTAGAAATGTTTTAGCTCAAAGCCATGTCAAGCAGAAATTTGTATATGTCTGAAGACTGGTGTCATACAAGATAAATGAACTTGTTAGAATCTGCATGCACCCCAATTTAGAATCAACAGTGCACTTCACTGCCAATCTTGCACCTGTTTTTAAAAAGCCCTTGATGCATCATTTAGCACCTCTCACATGTGAGTTATCAACTTATGTCAGCATTCAGTGGAAGAAAAATGGGGTGAGGGCCTTCATGGAGGAACTCCCTTGCCTTTCTGTACTCTGGAAATTGCAAAGAACCCAAAAACAGCATGCCTGGATAAACAACCATTATCTGTGCCTCATATTGCAAGATTTACTATAATTCACTTAAGTGAGATGCATAATGTATTTCTGTCATGTTGTTTACATTAAAATGGGCACTCTGCCCTTCTAGAAATAGGATGTAATTCTCAAGTGCACCAAACTCATCCTTAGCACTGATGGCACAGAGAGGATGTAAACATGACTCTAAACAACTAATCTCAGCTGGCTAAAACCAGGAGTGGTGCCTATGGGAAGATAAAGCAACCATAGGCTGGTTAGAACAGCCCCTTAGGGATCATTCCATCAGTTAAGGTAAATGTGGTGCACATCACTGTAGAACACTGCCCTTGACGGTCACCCTAAAGGTCTTCTGGGGAATGGGCCAGGATGAGCTCATATAAATAGCAGTAGGGAGGTTAATTTACCTTTCTATTTGGCACTGATGTGATTACTGCTGGAATACCATGTCCAGTCTGGTACCCACAATTTAAGAAGGATGTTGATAAATTAGAGGGGATTCAAAAAAGAGCCATGTGAATCATAAAAGGATTAGAAAATATGCCTTTTAATGATAAACTCATGTAACAAACTATTGAGTTTAAAAAACAGAATATTAATGGATGACTTGATGATAGTCTATTAGTACCTACATAGGAACAAATATTTTTCCAGCAGAGAAATCCATTGGGTGGCAGCTAGACAAATTCAGACTGGAATAAGATTTAAGTTTTTAACAGTCAGAGTACTAAAACATTAGAATAATTTGCCAAGGACCATGCTGGATTCTCCATCACTGGCAGTTCTAAAATCAAGATTGGATATTTTTTAAAAAGATATGCTCTAAGAATTATTTTGGGGAAATTCTATATAGCCTGTGTTATACAGGAGGTCAGATTAGATGATCACAGTGGTCCCTTCTGGCACCGGATTCTAAGAATCTGTGACATAAAAATCCATCCAAAATTAAGCAACCCAACTTCTCAAAGATAGTCTTTTGACCTAGATTTCACTGAGTACTACTGAATGAAACAAATGAGAAATTTCTCAGTCAAATTGTCTTTAGATGTGGTGTGACATAAGAACTTTAAAACATTTTCCAAAAAGAGAATTACACCTTTTTTTTTCCTAAGACCCATGCCGGTATCTCAAAAATGTCCTTTCAATTCACCTCAGATTTTGTCTATAACTTGTCTTTGGGTCAATCATGCAGTAAAAATCAAATAAAATTTGAAATGCTCAGCTTTGAAGATTTTTTTTGGAAGGAAGCATATAAAATAAGCCTTAACTTTGTTCTAACCTGCGCTCTCCACAGTATTTCATTAACAATGCCTGAGCCATCCAATCCCCTGTAGGAGAATTCTTTTCCTATTTAAAATCTAACGTTGCAGAGGTGTCAGGTTATGAAGTCAGCAGACATCTTACTTAGGAACCACCTTTATATGTTCTTTTTTTTTAAGCTCTTGGTTTTTGTTGGATTCCTATAAAGACTTCGAGAAAGTATTATGGAAGGCACATATACTGAGATCCATAATTGTATTATTGAATAACATTGATAAATAATCTTTATCTTATTCTTTTTTAAAAAAACCCTAACTTCCGCTGTGCAGAAGTATCAGTTACATATTTTATTTATTTATAGTTCTTCCCAGTGTTTTCACATATAACTTGTTAGAAGTTGTAAGATACAATGAGCCTAGCCATTTCTTCTGTGGTGTAATTCTACTGAAGTTAGATGAGAGATTAATTTGGCCTCACATCTGATATAAATTATTTGCGAGTGCAAAGGCCTCCTACTGGGATGTTTGTAAATAATTCAGGTAATTAAAGAACATCTGTTAAATAGAATTTGATGTATTATTAATCTTTATTATTTCATTTTAATAATGTATCTCTAACCAGACTCACCCGTATTGAGAGAAGCCACATTTGATTTGAAAACAAATATACTGAGTGCATGAAATGCAGAAAAGCTATATGAAGGGTAAATCTGTCTTCCTGGACTGTGGAAATTGAGCCCAGAAAAATCCTTCTGTAATTTAATTGTGGAACTTTCATGAAATTAAGGACATGGCCTTTGAAGAGATAAGACTGAACATGACCTCATGATCATGTAGTCTCAGCTCTGGTCAGAAAGATCAGAGGTTTTACAATGCTTTGCCTTTTTAAAATTCAGTATCTTGTTGTCAAACAACTCGTAGCACAAGCAGCTTGGAATAAGTTGACTAGGATAAAGTTTTTAGGTTTTTCTTAAGACAAGGGTCTTGCCATGCTTCAGCCAGGATGTTACAAGCAGCTGAGAGGTAAACCATTCTCAGACAAACATCACAGCCCATGAATTGAAGTTTAGTGACTAGGAGGGACCTGGAGAATTCTGCTATGTAATGGAATAAATAGTTTGCTACTATTGTTCTAGTGATGGGTACAAGCTGCAAAGTTTGGAACAGGCTCCACACTTGGACTTTCCAAAGGTTACGGGTATGAATGTAGTTTGGAGGGGACAGGTGGTGTGTTGCCACCCCAAATTGCAAGCCTCAGGCAGGTGCAGAATTTGCTCCCCCATGCTTGGCTCCATTGGCCTGACTGGAACTACCTCCATAAATATGGAAGTCAAACTATGCCTATGGTTATGGGCAGGCAGACCTATGGTTTTGATTCAGACCCATATCTATTTTATTCACTGTATGATAATCAGGCTGTTTTAATCATTTTATTTTAAAGCAATAGATATTCTAGCTAAAAGTCTACCTCTAACATATGAGATGTTTATAAATAAATTAGATAATTATTTTAATGTCGAGGTTTTGATTGTGGTCTTATTGCTCATTTTCTACACTCTGTTCTGCTCTTTTAGCAAAGAACTCCCTCCCACACTGCCTCAACTACTGTTGCCACTGAGTAGAAGGACATGGAGCCAAGTCTCCATCCATTCAACATCCTTCCCGCCCTTCTGTGAGGAACAGTGGACAGTGAACATGTAGTTCTGCTTACTCCTGTGAACTGTACTCAAGGTGTACCTAGCTCACATAGGCTATGTCTACACTTAGAAAGTTAAGTCGACTTTATTAAGTTGACTTAATAAGGTCGCCATTAAGTCGACTTAAAGTGGACCTTATTAAGTTGACTTAACAATTTAAGTCGACTTAATAAGGTGGATTTAGGTGCTAATCCCCATCCACACTGCCTTAAATCGACCTAATAAGGTTGACTTAAGCATTGAGTCGACCTAAATTGAGGTGTTATTAAGTCGACTTAACTTTTCCTTAAGTCGACTTAAGGAAATGCTTAAGTTGACTTAAGGAAAGCCCAGTGTGGACGTGGAGTAGTTTAAGTCAATTTAAGCCTCCTTAAGTCTACTTAACTTGTAAGTGTAGACACACCCATAGAGTTCTCATTCACTTGTATAGCTATGTAGTCCAAGGCACAATTTAGCCTTAAGTATCTATGGCTATGTCTACACTGGCAAGTTAGTTCGAATTAAGGAAGCTTAATTCGAAGTAACTTAAGCCTTGGCCACACTAGGCTTTCTTGGCCACACTAGGCTTTCATTAGTTTGAATTAAGGGCTTCCTTAATTCGAACTAACACATTCGATTATACCTTTCGAACTAATGCTTAATTCGAACTAGTTAGTTCGAATTAAGTCAATGTGGCCATGTTAGTTCGAACTAACTGCTTAGTTTGAACTAACTGGCACATTGAACTTAATGCAACCGACTAAATTGAACTAAGCAAGTGCCATGTATGGCACTTGCTTAGTTCGAACTAAAATTCCAGTGGGGCCATGCTAATTTGAATTAAGTTAATTCAAACTAACTAAAATTAGTTCGAATTAGTTCAAATTAACTAATTCGAACTAACTTTGGTAAGTGTAGACATAGCCTATGATAGTGTGCATAACAGAATGCCCAACTGAAGAAAACTTCCTTGAGAAAGCAATATGTTGTCTTCTGTGTGGGAGAAGAGTTTTGAGTCTATTTTCTGTATACTACATCATCACTCCATTCTTCTAGAGGCCAGTGCGCCTGAGTTTATCCAACAATCTTTTCTCTATTTCTCATAAACTCTTACATTTGTTTTTTCTTTGTTTTTTTCCTTAATCTGAAAAAGAGTAGCCAGAGTGAAATACCAGTTTTGCTCTTCATCTATGCAAAATATAACAGAAGAAGTCTTTATTAAATAACAAATGTAACTATGTCTAATTATCTTGTAAAGTATAACAGCACTGTATTGCGCCAGTAGAACATCTTATTATTATTCAGGACTGAAAGGCACTGGTTGGGTCACCTAATCTACCTGAATAATTATTCCTATCTGAAAGTTCTTATCTTTCCTGAAATTTTGTTAGAGGTGCTATGAAGGGGAGAAGCAAGAAATGGAAGCATGGTGATCCTCTATTCAAAAACAAGAAAAGCTAGGATTCAACTTCTTGAGAGTTACAGTAAACAAACCAATGATGTGCGATGAGCTGCAATAGGGCAGATTTTGGCTCCTCATCAAGTGGCATGCAAAAGTATGAGACGACACAAGGCACTGTCCCTCCACATTTATGTACTTGAACAGGAGACAGCTGAAATCCTGATGTGAATTGTAACTGAATCACAAATTGCGGGTGCTATTGATACACCTTTGACATATGGCTCTAGTGATGGAACATACACAAAGGTAATACAATACGCATCAACTGGATGTGAAATTTACTGCAGCTGTCTCTAACATACAGTGAAAGTTGCTTGCCAGCAGACCGAGTCAATTTCATATTGAACTGTAACATTTGTTGACTAATTGAGAATTCTGTTTAGTCTGGCTTTGCAAAAAAAAAAAAAAAAAAAGATACTAAATTAACAGTTTCTTTTTAATTTTTTTAACTGCTTTAAAATGTAAAAAAGCCAGTTGCTTTGCCGTCTGAATTTAGGAAGATTAATTCAATTTCCATATCCAGAGCAGGTAGTGCTGAGATTGTTGCCAGTTCTAGCATATAAAGGAAAATGCAGTGTTTGTAATAAAACAATAACAGGGCAAAGTAATATCTAGCAGTGGCACACAATATAGGGTGGCTAGACCCTGATGTTGAAATCAGCTACAAAAAGAGAGAGAGAAATTAAAAGGATAAATGATCTCTTCAAGATAGCAAATCCCAGTATTTTACAGAGCAGGTTATTTTACCGTAGACATTGTTTTTTTATTTAGTGTTTCAATTTCACTGGTCTAGTTTAGTTTATTGCATTTTGCATCTCACTATTTTGAGAAATTTCTACGAACATTTTGGATGTGTTTGCTCTGAAAAATCAGTCATTATTTTATTATTTTCAGGGAAACACAACAGATGTATATTTATCTATTGCCAAATAATGAAATGTTGATTAAGACAGTGAATCAACTTTTTATAGAATTTTACATATAAATTGCATTGAAGTGTTACAAATGTATTTAAAAAGGAAATCTGTTACAATAAAACAGACTGGAAAATGTGCAATTTTATTTCAAGACAGAACATCAACATTATCATGATATGTATATTACGGTCATTTCTTATGGAAGTGAAGTGGCATTCTTCCTATCAAACACAGATGGACAGACAAGTTTGATCTATGCTGTTATCTAAATCTTCAATAAACATTTAATTAAAAATTAAGAGAATGGAAAATATTTTGGATAGTGAGAGCTAACACCTATCAGATTCTTAAGATGGAATTCAACTAAGTGGTGAACACAAAAGGGATTGTAAAATGGGAATGTTTACCTAGCAGCAAAGCTCCAAATAAAGATTTACAAATGCTCTGCTTACTTCTGGGCTGTGGGGAAATGGATTGCCAATCCTGCATTCCTTGCAGCCTCAAAACCACCATTAACTGAGTTAAACAGGTTCAGTGACGATCATGAATTTCCTTGATGGAAAATCCTTACTATTGGGTTAATTGTCTCTATTTTTCAGATGCAAAGTTCACATATATGAGGTCATCTCTTTCATCTTAATTAGACAATGTGCCAGACTCACCTCCTGCTAACACAGGGAAGTGAAATCACACCTCTTTTGTGCCAGGGAGGGCTGTGGCACCCAGAGGGGATTCACTGCCACCCTCCCTCAGGGATTCTATTTGGGGCAGCAGCTTTTTATTTTGACAGAAGCTTCACAGTAGTCCTAATGACAAATGGTGCACCAGGGATGTGCTGACAGACTGGCTGTGGATCCCCGCCTGACACAAATCTACTCACTGGACTTTCTACTGCTGGCACTTTGTGTCAGAATCTCTGCCAGCTTCTATCAGCATAGACTATGGGATGTAGAAGTTCCAATTTGTCCTCTTGTCTCTTTATCAGCATTCGATTAATATTAAAGGCCAACTCCTAAGAGGAGAATCTTGGCAATTGTTTGTGTTTGTTTGTTTTCCTGAAGTTACAAAGAGAAAGGAGCAAAACTGTGTGTTCAGTAACACAAAGGTAAGGGACTGCTTTTCCACGCATCTTCTCAATGAAGTTTGTGGTACTACCTACAGGAGTAAAGTCTCCAGTAAGGAGCTATAGGATTGGCAGTTCATTCAGAGTAACTCTATTGAAATGAATGGAGTTACTCTGGATTTATACTGGTGTGGGAGCAAAAGTTAGTTCTAAAAGAAAGGCAGTAGGACCTCATAGAAGAGGATTCAATTGCTTGCTTCATCACAGATCTGTGACACCTTGAGCAAGTCACTGAGATCCAGATGCACAAAAGTCATTAGCTGCTTGACTCCCATTGAACACAAGATATTTATGAATCTGGGCCTCAGTTTCCCATCTGTATCATAGAGATAATACTACTTCCCTGCCACAGAGAGGTCTTGTGAAGATAAATACATTAAAGATTGTGAGGTGCTCCACGATGATGGCGCCATATCAGTATCATAGAGCAGTGGTTCTCAAACACTGCATCCAGACACATTACTGTGTTGCCACACAGAGATAAGTGTGTCATGGAGAGCAGGGAAGATGGCTGGATTTAGCCTAGGGCGGATGGGCTGGTGTGTCCTGTAGGGTCATGATATGCCGCTAAGCATGTCACAACTCGCAAAAGAATGAGAGCCACTGTCAGAGAGAAATAGCCCTATATAGTGATACTATTAGTCCTGGAGTAAGTAGCTGCATTTTAGTTAGCTCCTTTATCACACATCTCTGCTGCAGCAGTGCCTGCAACACACTGATGTTCTCTAAAGCACCAAATGTTCCTGTGGAGAGGAGGAACATCCGTCAAGCATGAACTGTAACATCTCTTCCTCTTAAAAGCCAGTGAGATTCCCATCATTTATTCATTCCAAGATGCACTCATCCATCTATTACTTATCAAGGTTTATGTTACTTTTATCGGTACCATTTCAGAAGCAGCAGCACAGAGGCAAATATTAGGAAGACATAACATAAAAGGGGGATGTTGTTGCTGGAAGAAAGGGTGCAGTGCTGTGTGCTCCTTAAATATAATTTGCAAACTGTTAGAACATACATACAGGTCACACTCAAGAGCTCCTCCCTCTCCTTTTCCTTTATCAGAGACAGAAAAATACATATTTTCCATTTAAGTCCCCTATGTAGTCATTCATGTCCATTTAATAATATGGGAGGGGGGGAACTGAAGAACCATAAAACCAGGGGCTGCTCTTCATTGCCATGAGCAAAGGGAAATGTAAGGTGGTGGATTAAAGTGTTACAAATGTATTTTAAAAGGAAATCTGTTACAATAAAACAGACTGGAAAATGTGCAATTTTATTTCAAGACAGGACATCTACATTACCATGATATGTATATTACGGTCATTTCTTATGAAAGTAAAGTGGCATTCTTCCTATCAAACACAGATGGACAGACAAGTTTGATTTATGCTGTTATCTAAATCTTCAATAAACATTTAATTAAAAATTAAAAAGAATGGAAATATTTTGGATAGTGAAAGCTAACACCTATCAGATTCTTAAAGTGGAATTCAACTAAGGGGCAAACACAAAAGGCAGAGATGAGCAAAGAAAAGGAATGTCATCTCCGCAGGACGTTTCCTTCTCACTTCTGTCTCTTTACCAGCTCTTCCCTGGGTGGTCTATGGACACAGGGCTCTGTGGTTAGGAGAGAGTTCTGATAGGCCCTACTGGCCTCTCCGCACTAAGCATGGAGAGGTTTGCAGTTGCTATTTCAGCCCATAGATTGGAGTAGCAGCCACAAAATAAACAGAGGGCTGTGCTGGAAGGGTTCAGGTGGGTTGCGGGTACTGGGTTGAATTTAATCTCCCCAATATTTCTCCCACTTTGCCTGCACACAGCCCAACTACTCAGGCTTATTGGGGGTAGAGTGAATTTCACCTGGTATGCTTTAACAGTACAAGGTCAAAGTGGCCCTGTACCTTCAACCCCTAAGGAACTGGAGCTAACCCTTATAATTAATCTTCCTGAAGTGTGTTGTTCCTTTAAGAAAAAACAAAATGTTTTGTTATGAGTATTGTCCTATAGAGCTTCCTCTCAGAAACAACATACTATCCCACTGTAAAGCAATGTCCCCAAACACTTCAGTATTAGCTCTGTGACCTGAAAAGCTTTCAACTAAGGAAGAGTATTGGTTTTTATAAGGATACAAAATAACTAATCAGTGTGATCCTTCCTCCACCAGCCTGATTCTTCATGTCATAATGGAGAACTAGAGCTCCCTTAGTTTCATTTTGCAAAAAAAATATCAACTGCTACTTTACTTCTAGGTAGAAGGAAAATAAATTTCTGTGGAATTAGCTGCCAGTGCATAAGTCTCTTATGTAAATCAGGAGCAGAGCTTAAGCAGTTATAAAAAGAAGCCTTTAACCTTGGAAATCATGACAAACTGGACTGTTCCAGATTATTTGTGCAACTGGATTCAGAAAAGAACTTCTATGTATAGCTTTGGTTTTTAAATAATTCAGGTTTTGGAAGTACATGAAGCCAGAAGAATAAAATCAGCATCGTAATAATGAAAATTTAAAACAGGAACAAAAGTTAGGGAAATGCAATGGGTTGTTGTGAACATCAGAACAGTCTGTAGCTCATTAACTAATACATAGGATCAGACTCATACAAAATCAATAGGCCAGATGGCTAATAATGAGCATAGGTACAGCCAGGAAACCAGAGGGAGCAGAAGTTACCAATCCCTATTCTGGGCCCTTCAAATCACTGTAGAAAGGCAGTTCTGCAGGTCTCCCTAAATACGGAGCCAAGGAAAAACACAGGTTGCATGGCTAATCAGTCGGGGTCATAGCCAACATATTTAAATATATAAGCTCTTTGACAAGAGAGAGTCATCAAGGTGCAATTTTCTTACATGGTCTCCTTAGTCTTTGTCACAGTAGATTTTAAGGGAGCTGTAGGTGAGGCTGCATAGAAAGGAGTGAATTCTATAGTGGCTCCTGAGGAAAAGCTCTCATTGAAGTGAATGGGTATTTTATTTGAGAAAGGACCACAGGATTTGTCCTAGGTGGAATGCAGGCACACAGCACGGTGTTTGCAGGAATACATAAAAACAGCTGCTTGTGTATGTGATGCAGTGGTAGTGATCTCACGATTACCACATTAGCCATCATTTAAATAATGGATCCTAAGGAAAACCAACAGACCTGCAGTAGCTTCATTATTTCCACATGCTTTTTTTTTTATTAGCCCTTTAAGTTAGAAAAAGCTATCTTCCTATCATTGTCAATTTGTTGTCATAAGTACCGAGAACACGTAACTCTAGCTGAAGTCAATGGGAGCTGCTGGTGGTGCTAACCACCTCTGAAAATCAGGCTTTTAACCATTTCCCCACCACAGTGAACTCAGACTTATTAATGCATATATCTGACTCTGCTTTTCGTTCCAGAGAAGGTGACTTATCACCTACAGCATATTGGCTATTCATACCCAAGGCTCAAAAAAAATTTTTTTAAATGGTTACATCTAAACCAAAACCATAATCACGAGAAGTTTGCAAGAAATCATATTCTTGGCTCATTTTCCATTCTTTTCAATTAAAGGTTCCAGTTAAACAATACTACTTGTTAGGCTGAGACAAGAATTATGAACTGTATGTCCTAGACTAAAATGGAGGGTGTGCACTGGATGTCAAGGCTGATTACTAGGGATAACACAGTTTGCTTACTACTGCATTTAGAATACTATGAAGAAAACTGTGATTTTGGCATGATAGGAGCCTTTTCTGTGCTTACATATCTAATACCGTTGAATTTAGTGTCATTTAAACAATATTATATAGTATTGTATTGTATATATCTTAATGCAACCCTTGCATTTTAATTCCAATATGCTGTTATTTTGCCTCTGGGGAAATCTCTCTTACCCAGGAATGCACATTCCTTGCAACAAACAGGATGTTAAAAGCACATCAAAGACTGAACAACCATAGCAATATTTATGTAACAAAAATATTTGTAAAGTCACCATTAAAAATGCTGACCTAGAAAGACATCTTCTCACATCATTCAAGAAGGGAATAATCATCATAAACAGATGACGAAACCTTGGTCATTGCATAAAATAGCTACAAATTTTCAAAGAATTATGAATAGAAATTCAATATAAAGATAAATTCAATATAAAGATAACTGTCTAGTATTTCAGTCTTGTACAAAGCAAAGCTGTGTGATGTTTTCACAACAATCGCATTTAGCTCTCCTGGTTTGGAGTTTCAATACCAACTGAAGACCTAGCACAGACATGTAGAAAGATTCAAAAACCTTTCTAGTGAACCCAGATCTGATTTCAAGTGAATCTGGCTCATTTATGGTTCTTCACTGAATGTATACGGTTGAGGCAGTTTCTTATGATCCAGTTACCAAGGAACCCCAGAAAAAGATCACTGGCTTTGATGGAGTTTCGTTTAAAAAAAATGGGATTTCTGTTCAAACCTGAAACTCAGACACTTGGAGGAAGTAGGGTGGCCTTCTGGTTAAGCACTGAACTGGGATCAAGAACATCTGGTGTCAAATTCTTGCTCTACAGCAAACTTCTTGTGTAATCTTGGACAAGACATTTGATATCTGTGCCTGTGTTCCCCATTTGTACAAAGAGATTGAGACTAATCAGACTGTAAACCACTTAGGGCAAGGCCTGACTTTCGTGTTATGTCTGTATACAATGCTTAACATCAGGAGGGCCCTGACTGGTCAAATCTAGGCATTGACATAATAAACAAGTGAGTACAAAATCTTTCAAGTGAAGCCACTAAATTTAGCAGGCTTTTAGTATTAAGATAAACTCACAGAGTCATCGTAATATCACTATATAGTAGAGCTAGTTGAAAAATTTCCAGTTTTCCATCAGAAAATGCTGATTCAAAGAAATAGAAATGCTTCATGCAGACATATCAATTTCATCAATATTTTCAATAAGAATTTATTAGAACATAATAGATAATATAATATAAAACATTTCAATGGTCAAAATGCTAAAGTCAAAACAAAGTGTTTCAACCTTTTCAAAAGGAAATATTTTTGGATTATTTTGTTTAATGAAAAAGATTTTGACTTTTTTCTCCTGATTCTAGATCTAACTAACTTTTGAAAGCTTTGAATTTCCAATGGAATAGAAATTCCATTTTTCCACTGCATGGTGTCCACTGTAAATCACTATTTTACAAAAAACATCCTACAAACACCAATTGCACTATTGTTAATTTAAAATCCTCTCAGGCATTCCGTATTCAAAAGAGGAAAATCTTCTTGGGTTTACCAATATAGATAGATAGATATAAAACCCTTCTAATACAGCAGTGCTGAATAATAAAGAGCCATGAGCTTCAGATCTAATTACTGGACAGTGCTGGTTCAGTAGTAATAAAAACCTTGAATAAGCAGCCCAGGTTTCTATATTAAAGAATAACAATTACCTCTGGTAGCAAACCTTTGTATCTATTTACAGTAAAGAAATGCCTCCCTAAGAAAAGATTAAATCAGATGATTATGTAACAGCATATTAGTTCTCCAAAAAGATCCAACCAGAACCAGTTCTATTATCAGCTTAATTTTACAATGAATTCTAATCAGGTATGATAGTTAGAGAAAGACAAGCGAACAGTCTCTCTGTATATATTGAGAGCTGCTGTGGTGTACTAAATTCAACATGGGAATGGGAGTTCTACTTTCAGCTCTACTATTGACTCTCTATGTAGCCTTGGGCAAATCAATTAGGGTAGGATTTCCCAAAGTGCTCATCAGTAGCCTAACTCTGCTCCCATTGACTTCACTAAGAGCAGAGGTAGGCCAATGATGCATGTTTTTCAAACTTCTACTCTAAATCTCTATAATCAACCATCATGGAGTATGGTAAAACACATGGGGAAAGGAAAAGAGAGAGAAAATCTCTACAGATTCTACTTGCACAGTTCTTCGCATGAGGTGAGTTGGCCCATCTCCATGATGGAATAAATGTAGTGATAAGCACTATACAAAACCTTAAGGTTGCTAGAAAGATAAATTGAACAAATGGATAAATGGAATAATCCTGCAGAAAAATCCTGCAGAACCACAGAAGATTTAGACCAGGGGTTTCCAACCCCTGGCCTGTGGGGCTTTTTCAAATTGGCATCTTAGAAAAAAACAAGCAAAAATTAAAAACGTATAAAGGAAAATGGTGGGACAATAAGTTTGTTTTGTATAAATATAGACTGTAAATGCATGCTGTAGAACTATTTCCTTGATTTTAGGTGACAGAGAAGAACAAATGAGACAGAAAAATGCTCTCTAGATTTGAGCTGTTTCAACAATAATTTGTTGTCCATCAGACTGACAAGGCTTAGCTAATGCTTTGTGAACTATATCAACTAGGATATCCTTTTTCTTCAAATATCTTTTCCAGTTGATTAGCCGGTAACTAAAATGTCTCCTGAGTAAGGTACAAACTCTGGAAGCCCTAATAAACTGACTCACTAATAATCCCTTTTTCATAGACATGCAGTGATGACTTTTATAATTCAGGAGGTTATTCCCATCAGTATTGTTTTTAATAAGGAGAGCTCATTATTGCTCAGTTTCTTACCTTACCCTTCGAAATGTATATAAAAATATGAAGGCAGGAATCATCATGGATTTTGAATTTAATAGCAGGCTGGATAATACCGCTGATGTGTCATTTCATACAAATGTCACACCACCATCATAGAGCCAACAGGTAGATTTGTATGTACCATAAAATCTATATCCCATTTATGGTTTTAACTTTCTGCTACATGTCCCTAAAAGATGTCTATTAATGGAAAAATATGAGCTCTGTTTGATTGCTGCATAGGTCCCCAGTGAATGCAGTACTATTTTACTGTTTTGTTTTGCTTTTGGTTTGGTGGGGTTTTTTTGGTTTTGGGGTCTTTGTAAAGAAAGAACAAGAACTTACCTTTAACTTGCAATAGCCTAGTAACATAAAAATGGAGATGTTACATTAGTATCCCTTTATCACAGTATGGCAATAATATGCAATGTTTTAGTCCTACAGAGCCTAATCAAAAATTATTCTAATGTATAAAATATTGAGGTAAAAAATTCATTCCTGTGCATGACAGATTATGCATTAAATTTCCATTTATGAGTGTAAGCAGGCATTTGCCACTTATACCATGGCACATTTTGACTGATGACAATTTCTTATGAAGTTTTGGCAATTTTCTTGGTCTTAATCAGGCTTTTTATTAACACATTACTAGATTTCTCTTATTGTACCTACCAGTTCAGGACTGGATTATAATGTAGTTCCTATTGAGTCTGACAGAGAGGTAAGAGACCTAAGGCCCCACACCTCCTTGGAGACCACAGAAGGCTTACTGGGATCAGGAGTTTGGGGTTGGTTGAAGACAGGAGAGAGAATAGGTTCTGCAGGGCCACTATTCCTTTGCAAACAAATTGCATAGGGAATTTGGGAGATGACATCCCCCATATGTACAAGCATGCAACAATTCACTCAGTACAACTGAGCTGGTCTGGCACAAAAGAAGAGAAATAAACTTCACCCTAGGGAGAAATAGGAAAGAAAATGTTACTCTCAGACATAATTCCTTCGTAGGCTCCTCCCATGTCAATGCACCTACATACCATCCTACTCAGAGACAGATATAATGTCTCACTCTAGCATATAGGTCTAGATTCAGCCATCTGTATCATGTAACTTATTCTGTCAGTAATCCAACTGATATCAGTAGGACTTCTTTCAGAGTAAGCTACTGTTCAATGTGAACTGAGATGGAGAACTGGATCCACAAAGCCAAATCCTAGGGAAGAATGACTAGATTTGTGTAAAATAAGAAGAGACCCATCCTTTTATAATCATTTTTCTCTCTTTTTTTTTTTTTTGGTCTGTTGGGTTTTTTTGTTTGCTTTTCTGTCTTTTGCCTGTTTTTCCCCACATACCTTTCTATGACATGATTCAGCTGAAAAAAGAAGTAAAGGAATACTTCCATAAACTAATCTGTTATCTTTTCTACCTGAATGGAACCCAGAAGTTCCAGAATTCTCACAAAAGATCCTGTCCCAGGAGGTTTCTGGCCCAATTCTTAGACCAAAAAGGCACAGATAATTAGGGTTTGGATCTTAAATGATCTTCTGAAACATATGAATATAGATACTCTTAGTCATAAGCTTATTCATTTTATAGCCTTAATAGGTTATGTGGTTAAAAATTAAATACAATGTAATAAACACGTACATTTACATGTAATGTAAATGTAATATATGTAATAAAATATAATGTAATAATATAGTATGTAATATGTGTAATACAATGTAAATTTAATAAATATACATGTAATAAAAATGTAAATTTAATAAAAATTTAAAATTTAATAAAATGTAAATTTACATGATTAAATAACAATCCATTTTAAAAAAGGACAGTACATTAATTGGTATTTATTTTAAGATCGTTGACTGTGGGTATTTTTCGATTTTATCACATCGTATGAAAAGGTTCCATGGAATGAGATAGGGATGGAGCCAAAGAGTTCTAGAGAAGTTTAATCAGATCCTGCAGACATTTCTCTGAAGACTTTTATCGTCGTCTACTTTTTCTTTACGCTGCTTCTCCTGGTGTGGGTCACAATGGCAGCATAAAAAGTAGGGAGGACTGCACCTCCCTTTCTTCCACAACAGGTTCCAGCTCCTCCTAGAAGATTCCCAGGTGTTCCCAGGCCAGCTGGGAGATATAATCCCTTCCACATGTCCTGGGTCAACATAAGGGCCTCCTCCCAGTGGGATGTGCCTGGTATAGTTCCAAGGGAAACCTACCAAGGAGCATCCTTATCAGGTGCCCAAACAACCTCAGCTGATTCCTCTTGATACAGAGGAATAACTGCTTTGCTCCAAGGCTCTCCCAAATAGCCAAGCCCCTCCCCCTAACTCAGAGAGTTAGCCCAGTCAGACTTATATAGTATAGGAATGAAAACCTATAGAAAGTTGTTAATCATCCATTACAATCTCTAGAACTTTTCCACAGAAGGATTTCTTCTTTAGTCCATATGTTTCTTTTCTCTTTTGCCTTGCTGATGATTCCACCTGGCTCTTCACAGCAATATAGTCATGTCACAAAACAAGATAATTTAGTAAAGTTGGTGAATTAGATGGGAAAAAACACTGCCCCTGCAGAAATTACCCATCAGCAACAGGTGGGGGATATATATGATGTGGGAAGGTGATGAGGGTGGGAAGGGTTTTTTGCAATGAGAAAAATAGTTTCATAGTGGCTGAATGGAATCCCATTGAAGTCAGTGGAAAGGCTCCCACAGACTTCATGGCTTTTGAATCATCTCTATTCTTGCTAATTTTCTTGAACTAAAACTATTCTTATCCCTCCTGGTAATGTACATTGTCATTGCTTAGGTTCTAATCCAAATATGTGACATGATTAGCTTGGTTACACCTGAACATAATGAAAATGTTATCCTCTGCAACATCTGGAAGGGAAAGAATACAATGAAAACAAAATGGAAGGATATTCTAAGGGCATCTTTCAGTGGTGTTGTACTAACTGCAGCAGTTTCAGGTGACAGGGTTTCATGAGAACCTTCTCTTAGCTGCTGTCTCTTTGGGTTTGCATCCTCCTTGAGCTTCTCTGCATTTCAGGTTTGCAAAACTCAAAAGCTCAAACTGAAATTCAATGGAAACTGACATACGTAATAATCTCATTTCACATTCCAGCTGCAAGTACTGCATGATTTTGATAGAAGGGCACAAACAGGCCCAGGTTGATGAAAGAACGATAGTGAATTTTTTGACAAGCTTTGATCTGAGTCATTCAATGAAACAAGGAGACATGACAAAATTCCTTTGGTTTCAGGGTCTTCAAAACAAAGTGCTTTCAGACTTTATGCTCCTAACTAATAAGGTCAAGAAAATGAGTATTTCCCCCTGATCAAAGTTAACATTTCTGGCCAGTCATGAGTGCTTGAATACTTACACACATCTTTACATACCTGCATATTTCCAAATATCTGTCTATTTCACTCAAACCACATAAAAGGATAAATGAGTGTGGGAGGAGGTTCGTGCATGTGTGTTCACATGTGCTCACATACATGAAAACGTAAAGGGTTCTTAAGTCTCTTTATAAAGTGGTTGGGTGGTAACAGGCAATTTCCACATATAACTACATTCAAAGTCTAGTGAAGAGATTAGCTTCAGTGGTTTTCATGTCCCAGATTCAGAAGGTCTCAGTTCTTTCTATCCTTTTTTGAATAATCTTGTCTCTATTTAACAAACTGGCCTTATCTTAGTCTGCAAAGCAGAGACCTCCAACTGCTGTTCTAGTTGATTTCTGGATTTTTTTGAGGGCATTATCAGCAAATAAACACACTTTTCTTATTTTATTCTTAAAAATATCTACACATTTGATTGTATATTTGCTACTATGTAAGGCACCAAATACCTGTCATACAGTTAGTATTTAAAAAAAAATCCACGTACACACGTTACACGGTATACACACTATGATGTAATGAAAGCTATCAGTTCACAGTAAGATGGGAAATTCATTTGCTGCATTCTGTTCATTAGTGTAATCTGTCATTTCTTTTGGGTGCATTTCTGCTGTTAATTTATTCTTCATGAGGAAAAAATAACAGACCAGTATGGGTTAAAGTATCTGGCAAGAAAATGAAGCTACCATTGCCAGTGGCTATTGAGGTAATAAATGTCAATGATAAGTGAAGGACTGCAACAGCTCAAAGAGCAGCTGATCTTATTGGGCTGTTTAGTACTTATTCAGAGTTTGGTTTGATCATCTTTGCTGCCACATCACTTTCACAAATGCTGGATTTGGTCATCATTTTAATTTTATCAGTGCCAATTACATTAAGGAAGTTTCAATATACAAGAAGTGTGTGCAGCAGAGTGATGACTGCCATGAAAGCATTAAATACTTTTATCTTCAGTTCATGAAATCTGCCTTCAGCTCTCCTAACACTGTCCTCACTGTGTACTGTATTTCTCATTTCTGATCCCTTCACACATGTTGTGTTCAAAGATGAGTGCAAGAGTAACTAAGTAAGTTCTGTAACTTTCCCATCTTCAAAGCGTCTGACAAAGTGGGATTTTCTCCCACGAAAGCTCATGCGATAAATAAATCTGTTAGTCTTTAAAAGTGCCACAGGACTCTGTTGTCTTTCTACAATAGACTAACACGGCTACCCCTTTGGAATTTAAGTACATTACTGTGTATTTGCTCCACAGGGAAAGAAAAAAGAGCGTTTCTTAAAAATGAAAGTGCTCATGAGAAGTTCTGGATTGACAGCCATGGCGGGCGGACTGGCCATATGGCAATTCTGGAAGATGTCAAAGGGCAAGTGCATTCAAGGGCTGGTCGGTAGATTTTCCTAACAAAAACTAACTATGGCCTGCTGCAGTTTCCTTTCATCCGGCCCTCCAGCTGGGCCTGGCCAAGCATGGCACTCGGCAGTCACTCCCCTTCCCCAGCCCTGTTACTTCTCCCAGGGCCGTCCCTTGGGGGGAGCGGAGCCCAGGGCCAATCGGCCGAGGTGGGGCCCCCGCCCCCCCATGCTGGAGGGTCTGTGGCAGGCTGGCCCGCTCTGCCCCCCAGGGACTGGGAGCTGGCCCTGGCCGGGAAACAGAGGCTGCCTGCTGGCAGGAGCTGGCCCTGTCCCCAGCCGGGAACCCTAGGCCACCTGCTGGCATACACGAGGCCACTTGCTGGCAGGAGCCAGCCCCAGCTGAGGCCACACCGCCGGCAGGGGCCGCCCCCGCCAGTAGCCAGGAACCACGTGTGGGGCTGGGGCAGGCCAAGCCGGCCCAGGGCAGGCCTGCTGCATGCCAGCCGCCTCCTGGCCCGGCCCGCGTACCCGCTCGCCCCACCCCTGGGCTGCCCTGCTGCTCCGCCCTGAGGGCGGGGAGGACCGGCCCAGGGGACGAGCAAAGCACTCTCGCCCCGCCCCGCTGCCTTTGGCAGCAGGGGAGTGGGGCGAATCATAGCTATCATGCGTGGGCCCCGCACTTCCCCACGGGGAGCGGGACAGTGCGGGGCCCATGGAACCGCAGGGCCCAGGGCGATCACCCCATTCGCCCCCCTAAGGACAGCCCTGACTTCTCCCCACCTCTCTCCCACCACATTGGTGCAACAGCGAACTGGCCTGAGCACAGCAGCCGCTCCCCCATTCCAGCCTGACCTCTCTCCCATGTCCCTCTGTGTTGCCCCAGCAAGCAGTGGTGCATGGTTAGGCACTCACATTATGAGAGCCCTCTAAATATGTTGGAGATAATTAAGAAGAATTATCATAATTGAAATCGATAATGCAAATAAGGTTTCTCGTGAGACATGTTTTATTTAGTTGTTTGTTGTTGCATCTTTGCATATGTACATACGCAAATATAATGGTTTAGCATATATTGTTACGTTACCCTTTCTGTTATAATGTATGTAATACTTTTTTTCTCTTTAGTTTTTATGGTATGGGGCCTCTGAATCTTGACATAGCTTAGGTCCTCAATATGTCTTAATCCGGTCCTGGGCAGGCACATGCGGTTCCCTTCAAAGGATCCACAGCTTAGGTGGTGGGATTGCTCTGACCCAAAGGAATCTGAAGGAAATTTCTTCTACATAAGCTATTCCCACATAAGGAAGAATGAGACCCCATAATTTTCATACCTAATTTTTGGGTAAGATCGTTCTCAGCTGTAAGGTAAGGATATGTTCCCAAGGATCTCTTTGCAAAGATTCCTCAATCTTGTGCCATCTGGGAGACAGCATTTGCCCCTTCTGAACGCTTTACAGAATATGTCATTAGACTGGCCTACCATCGCAGGAGTTTCCCAGGAATGTGTGCAACCAGGCACATGATGTCCACAGAGAGGCCCTGTGCATTTGTATGAGTCTCCCAAGTCCCTTTCATGCCCCACAGATTCATAGCAATGTAACTCTCTCTGATAGTGGCTATTGCAGGAGCCCTGGAAGGGAGCTTTGCCTATGATTCATGGGGATGGAAAGGTGATAAGGTGTAACTCCCTGTCCTTGGCCCTGGCCTGCCTCTCCTCCCCCTCTCATACCCTATCTCTAACTCCTCTCCTAGACCCAGGGGGCCCAATGCAGGGACTAGAAGCGCAGATCATCAGTGACACAGAGAAGACCATCTACTTCTCCTCAAAGGGAGAAAAACTGTGCAAATATTCTTCCTCTATGACTATTGAGTAGGCTGCTAAATGCACCTCTTGATCACAATTGGTGAAAGTCTGTTCTTAATTACACAGTCAGTTCAGAATAATTGAACTGAAGTCAATGGGATTTCTTTGACTTTATCCCTGTAAAATGGGAAAAGACTCTGGAGGCGGGCCCCATTTGTGCACAGTGAGTTGGTTAACATTGCTGTGAGAAACTTGCATTTTAGAAACCCTGATTTTGTTTTCTTGTTTGAATTTAAAACTTTTGTATTATATTATTGTAAGGGTTTACATGTTATATAGACAGAGGCTGTCATCATTTTGTCCTTTTCTGTAATGAGCTAGGAGGGCAGAGAGGATGTGGTTACAAAAGGTGTTTGACACTATAAATACTTACCTAAATAGTTTTCCAAGAACCCATATTTTTAGAATTGTACAACTTAGCAACCACTTAGTAACTTTTATGTTAGCTAATAAATAAATAGCAATAATAAAAAATATACAAACAAGGGCAAAAACCATGACATCAGGGGTATACATTTTGGACTTGGACATACATTGTCTGTTATTAAACAGTCTTTACACAAATAATAATGTGGTTGATTATGCTAATCAATATTGCAGCAGTTAATTCCACTGCTTATTCTGAATAAATTATCTTTATTGGGAATTAATTTGTAGTGGAATTCCTCTTGTGCAAACCCATACATTCTAGCTCTAACAAGATTACACATGTGCAATGTCTGTCTCAGAATCCGCAAGAAAACATGCTTTGTCTCTTACATGTGCTATATTTCTCCAACTGGGGCCTGTCATATGTGATTTTACTTCAGGATACAAAGAGTGTATGGTAGAACATAGAATTGTTCTTTATTCTTCATGACAACAGTGATACATTAAAATGTTGAAGACAAATCAACATAAATATAATACAGATCCAAAACTCTGAACTGTTGAGTTACAGCAGGAGCAGGGGACAGATCCTTCTATTTCATGGGATTGAGTGTATGCGTAAGGACTCCTTGCAGACTAAAGGCTTCAGGGTCAAATCTTTGGGTCCTGCTGATAGGTTTCTGCATGCTCCCAGGAATAAAGAAAGGGAGGGAGAGAACCCATGCAGATGGAGGGGGGAGATGGGCCCAACTTTGCTCATGGAAAGAAGCTCATAGATCTTAGTCACTAATAAAACTGAGTGTGATTTCAGACCTGTGACATAGATCTGAAATTATTTGTAAAATATACAATAACAAAAATAATGAATAATGCTTTGTTCTGAGACAGAGTCTTTCAACTGAGAATTTCAAATTGCTTTAAAAACATTAATTAAGGACTAGATTGTTCCAGAAAGGCATATATCTGAATAGGCCGTGTGTTCCAAGGAAAGTACAGTCTCTTCATGAGCTCTTCAGAATCTTTTAGGATGATCCAGCCTGCTCTCAGGGTCCCACCATCTCCCAGTCTCTTTGGGACAATGAACATCCCTGGGGCACATGAAAGAAACCGTTCACTCCTATGCTCCCAGGAGTGCAGGACTTGCTATTGTCTCCAACCCTTTTAAAGGGAACTGCCATGTATTGGTCCTTGGTAGATAACCCCTTTAAGAGCTACATGGGGAATGGATGATTTTAGATTAAGCATTTACCCTTAGACATTAATGCAACATGATGCACAGCAGGAAGACTGCTGTTTTTGAATGGCATCAGATTGTGAAATGAAGCACAGTGGTTAAGAAAATTCCACATGGATTTCAAGTGATTGCACATCTGTATACTAAGCAAGTTGTTTTTGAAAGTCTTGCTGTGACCAGTACAAAAAGGTCAGGGAGTTGGCGTATGGATGTGATCTGTATGGTGGGTAGAAGATACAGGGAAAATCTTTGCACAACCCCTATGTTTATTTGGTGCTTACATGAATTGATGAAGCATTGGAATGGGCTATCTAGGGAGGTGGTAGAATCTCCATCTTTTGAGGTTTTTAAGGCCCGGTTAGACAAAACCCTGGCTGGGGTGATTTAGTGGGAGTGGTCCTGCTTTTTAGCAGAGGGTTGGACTAGATGACCTTGTGAGGTCCCTTCCAACCCTATTGTTCTATGATTCTATGAATTAACCTGTACTAAATGATGATGGAAAGTTAATCAAAAGATAAAACCCCTGTAGAATCAGGGGGGTTCTGAGAAAAAGCATCAGCTAAGTAGGGCAAATTTTCTCAACCCCAGGACTGTGTAGTGTTGCTAATCAAGAATTGTTGTGGGTAAGAATGTGCTCTTAATGAAAAGTGGTGAATGAAAATGGTGTAGTGGACTCCTTATGTTGGTGTGGTCATTTCCTTACTGTTTGCAGCTTAGTCACTATGCGAGATGATAAAGAACAGTGTTTAATCACAAACTGATCCAAGACCCGTGCATGAAATTAATCATATTAAGATGGTCTTTTAGATGCACATAGGTCCTGTTCATCTAATATTTTATTTACAGCCTGATTCTGTCTTCTTTATTTACACATTAATAGTTTCATTGCTTTTAAAGCGACTACTTTTGGAACAAGGTACTTTCACTCCTGTGAAATTCACTCTGACATAGAGAGCCAAGACAAGGCCTCTATCCTGCTTAAATCCTAATCAAGCCCTATTATGTGGATCCAAGAGGTGCATATGCTTTTTGCCTGTGCTTTATGTTACATGAATGTCATCCTATTTGAATAAAGGTGGCAAAATATAGTTTTTAGAGTTTGATAACATATCTCTTGTGGGTAATGCTAAAGTATTCCTGCGTCTCGCAAAGAAAAAAGCTTGCCAGTTTTATTATGACCTAATTTTAATTATAGAACTTGCAGCAGTAATTTTTAATTAACTTTGATGTCATTAAATCCACACTGGCCAACAACCTCTTGAATTTAGAAGTGTGAGCCATGCTTTATATAACATATTTCACAGGAAAATCATCAGCTTGGCACCCTTGGACTTATATTAAAAATAAAATTGGTTCAAAACATTGAATGTTCCTGAACTTTCCACAATAATGTAACTTCAGTCATTCCCTTCACTACCAGATCTATATAGCATAGCATAGTATTGCAGGGGGAAATGGCTAACAGATAAAAAATATGTAAATTTTTTATACAGTAGGTGATGGTTTAAAAGTGTACTGCTATTTGTATTGGTGAGAGCATTCTTTTCAAATCCCGATTGTGTAATATCATGTGGTAGGAAGAATATTTTATAAAACCTTATTTTTTCTTTAATTTTTTGAAATCTTTTGCTTTTCTTGAAAAAGCAGAGTGTGGGCATCTGTGTGTGTTTATCAAGCATGGTTGTATATAGCACATGTTAGTATGTTGTATTCTATTTCTGTTTTGGGTGAGAATGGATTTGATTTCACTGTATCACCAATTACCAATGAAATGGAATCCCGGAATCTTGTCACTACAATCTGTCAAACAATGTGTGTTTATTTCTTCAACCCATGACCACAAAATAGAGCAAAATTTTATTTGAAACTGAGGACCAAATTCTCTCCATATGGGGGATCGGAAAACTCAGAGACATTGATTCTCCATTGTATTTGCACTTTGTGTAGTAATTTACATCAGTTTAATGTGAGTGTAAAATGCTACCATGATGATTTGGGAGCATTGTGCATTCAATTGACAGTGATGTAAGTAATTACATAAAGTGCAGGGAAATTGAAAAATGGGTCCACAAGTGTCCTGGCTATTTTGTTAAGAGAGAAGAACTGGGAACTGCACAAAAAACAAACCAAAACTAACCAAACAAAACCCTGCCAGCTCAATCCCTGAGATGTATGGTTCTCAGGGAGCCTGCTTAAGGCAAATAGTATCTGCAGAGACACTGCTGGCCTTTGTAGTCTTTATGTTGACAAGGTGCAGATTCCTCTCCATGGGCTAAACCAAAAGGGAGTATGGGGCCTAGCACAAAGAACAATTTAAATCCAAGATAACTTCTAGATTCTCCTGGGGCCTTTGAAGGCCAAAAGTCTGTGGAGAAATTGTTACTAATTCCCTTCCCAGAACTGAAGTAATATTAGAGTCCTAACTTCTGAGAGTTCTAGTCCATGGTTGGATTGAGATTTGAGTGCAAAACCAGGATCCAACACTTAGAACAAAGTAAAAAGTGCCAAAATATTGCTCAGATTGCATCTCAGGCAATCTGAATTTTTTAAATTAATTTTTCTTTGGAGTGGAGAAAGATAGAAGAGAAGCTGAAGTCTATTTGTTCCTAATATTTTGATGTTTCTAGTGGACCTCAAAACAGCATATTGAAATAGATCCATTCTGGCATCATAGAAGCCTTCCCTGAAAATCATACTGCAAATGAAAAAAGGAATTCTTATCAGTAAGTAGGGAACCACATACAGTTTGCATTGAAGGTTTTCTGGTGATGTTATTGTTTTAGACAGCAAGCTAACTGTTGGGCTGGCCTTACACTGTGTGCCCCGTGGAAGTGTTAGAGAAGGTTATTAGAAATATTTTGCCTTTTGTGATAAAATAGAGTTGTGGGATTTCTGTCAGAAGCTAAACATTTAAGACCTGTTAGTTGAGATTAAGGACAGAATGTTTGTGTATTTCTAATGTCTGTATCAACCTAAAAGGTACGGCCTTTGCCTTGTGCAATGGCCAATGTACCTTCTATTGAATTTAACAGTGTTTGCATTAATTGAGAAAATAATTCGATCCATTGGTCCTGCTTCTCTAGCATCTGCAGTCAATGCAGTCATTTACACCTATGCAAAGTGAGTGTAAAGTGGGGGGAGGGGGGTAGAACTCCACCTTTCTTATTTGGTTTTACACCCATTTTGTATATTTTGTATAACTATAGCAGGCATTATTAATTATTATTATTATTATTATTATTATTGAAAGAGAGAAAATCATAGAATCATAGAACTGGAAGGGACCTCATGAGATGATCTAGTCCAACCCTCTGCTAAAAGCAGGACCACTCCCACTAAATCACCCCAGCCAGGGTTTTGTCTAACCGAACCTTAAATATCTCCAAAGACAGAGATTCCACCACCACCCAAGGTAGCCCATTCCAATGCTTCACCACCCTCCTAATGACAAAGTTTTTCCTAATATCCAATCTTCACCTCCCCAGCTGTAATTTGAAACCATTGCTCCTTGTTCTGTCTTCTGTTACCACAGAGAACAGCCTAGCTCCTTCCTCTTTGGCGCACCCCTTCAAGTAGTTAAAGGTTGCTATCAAATCCCCCCTCAGTCTTCTCTTCTGCAGACTAAATAAACCTAGTTCCTTCAGTCTCTCCTCATAAGTCATGTGCCCCAGCCCACTAGTCATTTTCGTTGCCCTCCTCTGGACTCTTTCTAATTTCTCCACATCCTTTCTGTAGTGAGGAGACCAAAACTGGACACAGTATTCCAAATGCGGCTTCACCAGTGCCGAATAGAGGGGAATTATAACATCCTCGATCTGCTGGCAACACTCTTACTGATGCAGCCCAATATGCCATTGGCCTTTTTGGCAACAAGGGCACACTGTTGACTCATACCCAGCTTCCCGTCCACCATAACTACCAGGTCCTTTTCTACAGTGCTGCTACTTAGCCGATTGGTCCCCAGCCTGTAGCAGTGCATGGGATTTTTCCATCCTAAGTGCAAGGCTTTGCATTTGTCCTTGTTGAACCTCATGGGGTTTCTTTTGGCCCAGTTTTCCAATTTGTCTAAGTCTCTCTGGATCCTGTCCCTGCCCTCCAGCATGTCTACCATTCCCCCCAGCTTGGTGTCATCCGCGAACTTACTTAGCACGCAATCTATCCCATCATCGAGATCATTAATGAAGATGTTGAACAGAACCGGCCCCAGGACCGGCCCCTGGGGCACACCACTAGTTACCGGTTGCCAACTAGACATCGAGGCATTGATTCCTACCCGCTGAGCTCATTGATTTAGCCAGTTTTCTATCCACCTTACGGTCCACTTGTCCAACCCATACTTCCTTAACTTGCCGACGAGAATGCTGTGGGAAACCGTTTTTCAGGATGGATTCTTTGAAGACCTGCTCCATGATTTTTCCAGGGAATGAGGAGAGGCTGACCGGTCTGTATTTCCCTGGATCCTCCTTTTTCCCTTTCTTGAAGATAGGTACTATATTTGCCTTTTTCCAATCCTCTGGGACCTCCCCCGTTTGCCACGAGTTTTCAAAGATAATGACCAGAGGGTCTGCAATCACTTCGGCCAACTCCCTCAGCACCCTTGGATGCAGTTCATCCGGCCCCATAGACTTGTGCATATCCAACTTTTTAAAGTAGTCCCTAACCTGACCTTCCATCACCGAGGGCCGCTCTTTTTTTCTCCATTCTGCGTTACCCAGTGTAGTAGCCTGGGAGCTGGCCCTCCCTGTGAAGACTGAAGTAAAAAAAGCATTGAGTACTTCAGCCTTTTCCGCATCACCCACCACGAGGATACCTGCCTCATTCAGTAAGGGACCCACACCATCCCTGATCCTCTTCTTGTTACTGACATACTTGTAGAACCCCTTTCTGTTATCCTTCACATCCCTTGCTAGCTGCAACTCCAATTGCCCTTTGGGCTTTCTGATTTTATCCCTGCAGTCCTGAGCAATATCTTTATACGCCTCTCTTATCACCTGTCCAAGCTTCCACTTCTTGTAAGCTTCGCTTTTATGTTTCACCTCATCGCATAGTTCTCTGCTAAGCCAGGCTGGGCGCCTTCCACGTTTGCTGTTTTTTCTGCACATTGGAATGGTATCTCCCTGTGCCTTTAACAGGGTTTCTTTAAAATACAGCCTGCTCTCCTGGATGCATTTCCCCTTCAGATCAGCCTCCCAAGGAATCCTGCCCATCAGTTCCCTCAGGGAGCCAAAATCTGTTTTTCTGAAGTCCAGGGTGTGTGTTCTGCTTCTTTCCTTCCTTCCACTGAGGAGTCCTAGTTATTTTTTGGGATTTTTTTAAGCTATGTCTTCTTTTCTCATGAAGTGTCAAGATGTGAAACTACTCTTTAGATAGACCTTGCATTTTCTGGATGAGTGGGGATATACATATTTCATGTCTCCAACTAGTGGGAAGCCAGTCAGTTCAGTTCACTTCACTTTTATAATACCTTATTGTCATAACAAGATACCTAAGTGTTGCCAAAATGGAAAGGAAATAAAACCTGCAGGTATTTGACAGCAGTAGGTACAATCTACCCAGGATAGGCCTTCATGTTGTGTTTTGAGAAGGTGGGGAGGTATTGTTTGTATTACTGTTAGGGTTGCCAATTTTTTAATTTCTGAAAAGCAAACCCCTCCTTCCCCTAGGCCCCAAACTCTTCCCCCAGGGCCCAACTTTGCTCACTCCTCTCCACCTCCAAGTCCCAGTCCCAGCTGGGTTGCCTCCTCTCTGGGACAGGGAAGGGAGCTGCAACCTGACACTGGAGCCCACGGGCCTGCTTGCCTACATGATGCAGATAGGAGGCAGCCCTGGCTGGGCAGGGACTGGTGCAAGTTTATGATTACCCTACCTGTGATAATCAAATTTCTGATGTCCAGTCAGCATGTCTGACCAGACACTTCCAGGTTTCCTTTTTGAATGGACTTTCCACTTGAAAACTGGAAATCTGCAACCCTATGTCCATTTCTGATTTGGTAGCAGGTGGCTACATAATGTATAATGCTATCTCTGCTGTCTCTTCCATTTCTCCAGAGCTTAAGCCTTACACACTGTTTGTCCTCACTGTCTTTTGATGTAAAGTAATTGATCATTTCTGAAAATAATGAAATGTTCTCCCCCATTTGTAGTATACACATTATATAGGTATTATATACATTATAGTAGGACATGTCTCTCAGTTGCAATGTCCCTGCTGTCTTGTTGGTTGTGAAATTGTTCCTCTCTTTAGCACTGTTCCTGTAAGTCGTTCTGTGTGGGCAGACTTCTTCCCAGATCCTCGGTGAAATCAGTGGGCATACAATGCTGCCCACGTGGAATAACTGACAGATTCAGGGTCTTGTTTGCACAGTGCTTTGTGTTTTTTCAGTTTCTACTCACAGTCCCTCATTCTCCACTGTCTTCTGCCTTAGCAGCTTTTTACAGTCGAATCAGAAGGGTACATTTTATGACCTTTTGTATGGGTGTAAATGATAACATAAGGTACAAGGCAATGGGCAATCAGATATATATTCCCTGGTTACTGCTTTTGTGTTGCTCAAGAGTCTGCATTAGCTTGGCAATTTCACTTTAGTGAGCTGCTCTACAATGGAAGTCGAGAGCTGAATGAATGAAAGCGGAGAACTGTACCCGTCTAGCTTGTTGTTAAGCATGGATTCTTTCCCAGAGATTTATTTTGGTGTGTGACAGTGTGTTCTCCACAAAGGGTTAATGTAGGCCAGAAGGGCTGCAAACTCTCGCCTTCTACACACTACAAAGCTATTGTGGGGTAAGGCTCCTTACCCCGCAATAACAAGCACAGTGTAAACACACAAATGCTTCTTGTTGCACGGCAACAGCCCTCTTACCGCGCAACATGTAAACCACCCAAACAAGGGTGGTAAGACTTACCATGGAACAGTTGTTCTGTGGTACAGCCTGGGTGTACGATTTTTCCATTTTTGACAGCCTCCAGAAATGTCCCAGAGTGCCAATCAAGGGCCGCAGCTGCAGCAGGGCTCCGCTGGAGCCCAGTGGGTGGAGGGGCTCCGCTGGCCGCCGGCAGTCGAGCCCCTCAACCCACCGAGCTCCAGCGAAGCTCAGCTGGCCAGTGGCTGGAGCCCCGCTGCAGCCACAGCTGCGGCAGGGGTCTCAAGTCCCCCGCCGGGGCCCAGCTGTGGGGCTCAGCTGCAGCCACCAGGCAGCCGCCTGGCTCCGCTGCTCAGCGGCTGGAACCCTGCTTCAGCCGAGGCTGTGGTAGGGCTCAGCTGCCCAGTGGCAGCTGCGGCTGCGCGGGGGTCTCAAGCCTGGCAGCTGGAGCCCCCCCCCCCGCGCTGGCTAGGCAGCCCAGGATCAGGAGTCCCACCACGGGAGCTGGAGCACCTGCAGCCTGGGCTCAGCTGCCGCAGTCGGGCTTGGCTGAGCCGGGGCTCAGTGGGACTCAGTTGCTGCTCAGCTGGCTGGCAGCAGCTGAGCCCCACCTGCGGCATGGGAGCCCCAGTCCATCTGAGCCCCAGGGGTAGGACTCGGGCTCAAGCCAGCACCACTGCCAGCTGAAGCCTTTCGACTGGCAGGGCAGTGCATGATGGGATAGGTACCCACCATGCACTGCTCCTTCTAGCGAAAATTCAAAGGAGCGCTTGAACGCTCCTTTCACTAGAAGGAGTGCTGTGTGGATGCAGTAAAGCGTATAATTCTAAAGCTTGCTTGTCCCACAATAATTTTTATTGCGGGACAAGTCTATAGTGTGTACATGGCCTCAGAGAATTAAGGGGGAGGGGAAAGCTCTAATTAGGAGAAGCTCAATTGTGTGGAACAGGCAGGGCTTTATAAAGCCACTAAGCCACTGAACTGATGGTAGAAAGAGACTGCAGGGAAGTAGTCTACAATCTTTGGGGGAAGGGAGGTTTATTTAAGATTACAGAGGCAAGTAGCATATAGCTACTCTGTGGGTGGGAGAAGGGAGTTCTGGGGCTGGCAGACCCAGAGAAAGGGGAGCTAGAAGGCTAAGAAAGGCTTCTGGTGAAAGGGTCCTTGTGTTGGAACCGAGAGCAGAGGATGGGCCTGTTCTCCCCTACTAGTAACTGGGGATGTGGCATCTTAGGCAGTGAATGGGAGCAGTGCAGGTAACAAAAGACTTTAGTACACTGCAAGTGGAAAATATACATGGTGACTTAGCTGGAGGACTAAGTTGTGAAGAGAGAGCAGCAACAGGGCATGTAGTGAGCAATGCAAAAGGGCCTCAGAACTGGCGAAGGCTAATCCTCAGAGTGACCAGGAGGTGGTGTCACCTATGGTGGATGGATTCTGTGATATGGTGGTTTAGGTATTGTTCCAGGCACCTAAATCCATAGTAAGGCACTTAAATAAATGGCCTTCTTGTCAGTGGTGCTCAGCATCCCCTATTCCAGTTGATCTCAGTATGAGCTCAACTGCTCTGAAAATAAGCCATTTATTTTGATGTCTAATGTGGTTCCCAAATCTGAAAGATTTTACCCTATAAAGTAGGATATTTCCATGTTCTTCCCCCCAATAAAAACTTAGTTTATTTTGGTTGGTCTGCGAATGTTTCTGAAATGTATTTTGTTTTGTTTCCATATTGACATGAATTTGTGAATGGAGAGCTATTGAATTTTAAGTAAGAATTAATCCAAGGAAGCCCTATGGCCTGTGGTATGCAGGAAGCCAGACTAGATGACCACAGTGGTCATTTTTGGCCCCTAAAAACTCTATAGTATGTCTCTAATGAGGTGCTTGTTTCTTTAGCAGCATCTTGCATGACTAATAATGACCAGATATAATCAACATATAGTAGTAGCTAGAAAGCAGACTCTCCTCTTTCTGTTCTTGCTGCTTCAGTTGGATTGCTCTATTACAGAGGCTCATCAATTAATGGTAGTACTTTTCAAGCACCCTCGTTTTGATAACTATTCCTGTAGTCAAATTCCAAAGGGGTAGCCGTGTTAGTCTATTGTAGAAACTATTGTAGAAAGACTGTTGTCTCTGTTGTCTTTCTACAATTATTCCTGTAGTGCTCATGTTAATGTGTGCATATGTTTCTTTACTCTAATAAATACTAGTATAGCAAAAATCTAAATCCAACCCTAACAGAACTTCAATTTTACAAACTTAGTTCCTAGTTCTGCAAACATCTAAGCATATACAGTTATTTTGTTTAGGAAGTTACCTCAAATGGTTGCAGTACTGGGTTTATCAGTGGGTATAGTGAAAGTCTGTATTTAATTGTATTTAGCCAAGTTTTCAAACTTTTTCCCTATTTACAAACCAGCTCTTCTTTAGTAGCAACATGCTAGTGCTGCTGAAACTGATGAATGTACCAGTAGAACTTTTTTTTAAACTTCCATTTACTTGTAAAGAAAGAATATATAGAAATTTCTGTACGTGAGAAATAGAACCTTATTGAGGAGAGATACATAAGGGAATCACTGGATTTAGCAACCGTTTTTTTGTTTGGTTGGTTTTTGTTTTGTTATCAGTTCACTCACTATGGCCCTGATTCAACAAACATTTATGGATGTGAATAATTTTATTCACAGGAATAGTCCCACTGAATTCTTGCACACATTACTTTTGTCCATAAATCCATGGAAGAATGGGGTGTGTGTTGTATATTTTCTTGGTATTTTTGTAGTCTTACACAATTCCTCACTGCAAGGATTAAATTGGGATTTTTTATATTAGGTCTCCAGAATTTGCTGATCTCCAATATATTTATTTCAACTTTTTGGAATTCAAGGTTATATTTTAATATTCTTTTAGGAAATATTGGTTTCCAATCCTGTTCATTACTGGCAAATTAATTAATAGGAAAATGCAATTTGAAGTTCAAGGCCAGTTAATTAAAAATCCAGTATCTGATAATCCACTTTCTGACAAAACACCTTTTAAATAGAATGACTGTGAAAAGTAAATACTTGGTTAAAAATGCACAAGTTTTTTCTGCTCCCCTATGAATGACTATAAAGCACTGATTCTCAACTTGTGGCCAGCGAGCCAAAAGTGGCCTGTAGGGTCTTTCAGAGTGGCTCTTGGTTCCCTTCCCACTGACTATAGAAGAGAGCCACTGCCTAGGAATCCAGGTAGAGAGCACATTTTCCCTGCTTCAGCCAGTGGGATGGGAAATCCTCCTTGCTGAATTCCTTTCTTCTGTCTGCAGTGATGGGGGGGGGGGGGGGATGATGGTACAGGGGATGCTGGCAGAGATGGGTGACCCTCAGGGTTGTAAAATTTGTATTTGTGACTCTTGATCCAAAGAGGTTAGGGACCACAGCTATCAAGATATTTTCAGCATGGGAAAGCCTAAGGCAGGGGTCAGCAACCTTTGCTGGCCCCTGTGCCAGCCCTGCCCACCGCATCCCAAGAAGGTGCCAGGGGCGGAGCCAAAAGGGGGCAGAGCCAGGGACTCCAGGTTGGGGGGCAGCTGGGGTCCCTGGGAGCAGGACCACCAGCTGAGCACCAGGCCACACCAACCCCTGAGCTGCGCCGGCCCCTGAGCCATAGGCCACGCTGGCCCCCGAGCCCTGAACCACACTGGGGAGTCTGGGGGGTGGGGCCAGCAGGGGGAGCCTGATCAGCCCGCATGCCAAGTTTGGCATGTGTTGCCGACCCCTGGCCTATGGCCTGATCCTACAATAAGCTCTTCCTGGGTGGACCCAAGAACCAGCAAAGTTCTATTATCTTCAGAGAGGCTTTGGGATGACATGGATGTCTGCTTGTGCACATTTGATTACAGGATCAGGGCCTAAATAAGGCCCTCGCCCTGCACTTTTGTTTTATGCACATGTAGTTCCATTGATCCCAATAGGACTTTAAAACATGTGGGTCTGACTACAGTGAAAATGAGTATAGACAAATTGCTATCCCATACATAAAATACATTTTTAACAGATTACTGCTCCCCCAGCTTCTTTCAGTTATCTTAGCCTCTTATCCTAAGAGGCAGCTATCTAGTTACAGTAACCTATATAAGAGATAATACTATTGCCCTTTTGGCCTGAGCATTTAGCCAATATTTGGGGATTTGCCAGGTTATTTTTGGTAGAAATTCATTATTATTTTTATTGTAGTGCTCAGCACATCATGGGACAGGACCTCATGGTGCTAAACACTGTACAAACATAAAGATGGTCCCTGCCTCCAAAGAGTATAAAAGAAAACACATTTTCCTTCTTTTTCCATGGTCTGTTGGTCTCAATGAAACTGTACAGGCTGCATGGCAAGCTATGATCTCAGCCCACCCTCTGCATGCAAATCAGGTGTGGTATATCTTTGGTGTATTTGTTTATTTACCAACAATGTACAGAAGGCCCTGCATCCCCAAACACGGTGAAAAGAAACAGGAGAGTTTCCTCACTCACAAATACCAAGCCTGCCTTCAAGAGGGTTCTGTGCTACCAGCAGCTGTCTCTACCGCCTCTCTGTCTGTCTGAGGGCTTTCTGGCTCTAATAACACACAGCTGCAACCAATCAACCCCTGACCTCTCCATTTGCAGCTAGTAGCAGGGAAAACCAATACCAATACAGCTCAGCTTGTTACTGACCATGCAGCCCACTGCCTAGGTGGAGGTTTCCTATGGTGTTCAGCCACCCGCACCTAAGGGCTGTCCTGGCATTGAACTGGTGTTTCTCTTTAGCCTAACAGGTGCTTAGCAGCCCTGCATGCTGATGGCCATTACCACTTTCCAGCACAACAGTGTGTTGCTCTTTGCCAAGTGTTATGATGCACAGGCCTGCAAGATACTGAAGGGCAAAGTGGTCTGCCTCGCTGCCACTCTGACCATCCCTTTGTAAAATCCCTGAGCCAGCTGGGGACACCGCACCCCGCAGTGGATGGACTTGTTTTTCCTGAAAGGCCCGTGCTGAATATAGCCCCTGGCCCGGGCTGGGTATCCCCTTGGCTGGCGTCCCCGCAGGGGGAGCTGGTGCCTGGGTCGGCGCTAGAGCCTTCTCCAGAGGTGTGTGTGGGGAGGAGCCGCCTGCCCGCGCTGTGGTCCCAGGGGGAGGCAGCAGCGCGCGGCGGGAGGGGAATAGCAAGCGGCAGCCTCTCCCACCCCCCCGCCTGGCTCCTCGCTCTCCCCTCCTCCCGCGGCGGCGGGTCACCTCGCTGGAGCGCGGCTGCTTTGCGCAGTGACAGGGAGGGAGGCGGCGGCGGCGGAGCGGAGCACGGACCCTCCTGTGCCCGCGGGCGGCTGGCGAGCGTGGCGGTGACATTGGGAGGAGACGCTCCGGAGGGAGAAGGCGGGTAGGAGGTGGGGGCCGGGTCTCGCCGCCGCTCCTGGCTTCCTTGCGCCGCCTGGGCTGGAGGAGGCTCCGGGCTATAAATAGCAGGTTCCCCAGCCGCTGAGTGACAGGCGCCCCGGGAGGGAAGAGCTGCTCAGAGCCAGGTGAGGGACGGGTGGGGCTCGGGTCTCTGCTGTATGGGGGAGGAGCGGGGCTGGGTCAGTTCAGGTCAACCCCCCCCGCTCCGAGCAAGTTTCTCAGCAGAAGGTGCCCAGCCCACTTAAGAGCTTTGCAAAGCTTCCCTCCCTTCCGGGCTGGGCTTTTCAGCCGAGCTGCTGCAGCAGGGCTCGCGCCTACTTGGGGTGGCTGCTCCCTCCTGCCGGCTGGTGTCCACGCGCGAGGTGCGGGTAATGCTGCGGGATCTGCTCCCCTTTTCTTCCTTTCCTTCCCATTGGGGGGTCCCGTGCTTGGGTGATTCCTCCCCCCCTGCTGCTGACCCAGAAACTGACTGCTGGGCACCAAAGGCGACGGCGGCCCGTGTCCACGAAGGACAGACCGGCTCAGTGCTAGCTGAGGCTGAGCGTAGCTTGCAGCTTGTCGCTGTGTACAACTTCTCAGCAAACGCGGTTGGGAGGTTCTCTCCCTTTCTCACCTTAATGCGGGTTTTTCGCGGTCTGATCTCTCTTGTGATATGGGATGTCTTTCAGCGTTACTTCCCCGTCAGCGGTGGCAAGAAGTTCTCCTTTCAAATGTGGCAGTTCTTTTTTTAACAAAACAAAACAAAACTGTGGCTACTGGATTTAAATATTTTGCCCCTGACATTTAAAATTGGGATGCCTAACTGGTTATGCTGGGAGTAAAATCCTTCTTCTAGTGGTTTAATTTTTGCAGATGAGGGGATGCTGGCTCCATGTTACGAAAAGCTAAGAGTTTACCAGCGTAGCAATCTCGAGCTAAGACACTATATAAGATAGTTGTGACCTCAAATGGTATTAGCCAGGAAAGGAAGATAAAGGGTGAGACTTTGTCCTTATACCATTATGAACAGGAACTGCTCCTCCCGGAAACAGAGGCACAAATGATAAAATAATGTGAATGTAAAAGACCTTTAAGCTTTGCATGAGCTTTTCAGCTTGCTGCTTTGTATTAAATATTAATTTTAGTATAAAATGACAAAGTTAAAGACATTGAAAATATTTTTACGAAAGTTTATAAAACTGTTTTCATCTGACATTTATGGATCCCTCCATCTTTGTTGTTTGTTGTTTGGAAAATACTTATGCTTCTTTAATTACATGTTACTAATCAGCTAAATAGATATATTGAAATCTGGCTAGTCAGATTGGGTACAAACCATATTAAAAGTTAGACTTTAGTTCTGAGTGTGTATTACTAATGCATATAATATTGATTTGAGACTAATAATTCTTGTCTTCACTGACTACACATGCAATCCATATCTGTGCTTAAACGATCTTTGTTTAGAAAATTAGTGTGTTTATAAGTAGGTAAATTTCAATGACCAGTATTAGCAATATTTACCATTCAGCTTCAGTATCAAATGAACCACTGGCTGAAATACGGGTGTATTTTAAAAAAAACAAAACCCCAAACTGTAAATTGTTGGTAGTTTGGTCATTTGGGTGTGTGCAATCAATGACTCATAAATTTAAAAGAAATCAGTTCTAGTTGAGACTTTTTGGAGTTCTATCTTCTGATCCAGAAAATTGTGTGGGATTTTATGCACATAACTCCAAATAACATTACAGTGAATTATCTATGCAGAGCTGAATCCTGTTTACCTTATGTATGCAGAGTCCCATTGAAATTAAGTACTAGTCACAAGAATAAGATGAGCAGGAATTGGGCATGTAGCCCTATCAGTGTTAGAGTAGGATTGTATAAGGTTTAAGTCTTGTCAGAATTTAGCTCAAAAACATCTTCACATTGATTAGAGATTTTAACTTATTTCTATCATGACACAAAATCTCAGATGGAAATACTGAAAGAGCAAAGAACTGTGAGCTACACTCAGGGCACTTGGGAGCCTACATGAATTTCACTTTTCAGTTGACTGTTGTGCAGAGATCATGAAAGAAACTATTTTGTTATATGAATTAGAGGACGACGATTTATATGAGTTTACTCTTGTCCCTTTGCTGTTAATAGATTGGACAAAGCATTAGAGAATATAATTTAAATATTTCCCTTGTTACTTTTAGTAGCTAGATATTGGTATGGATTGCCAAACAAGTTGAATGCCTATTTTTGTGCAACTAGTTGTATTGGACTTTTAAAAAAAAATGTGTAGAATTAATTTTATTTGTCTTAGTTTTTATAAAAACGTATTTCTACATAAATTGCTTTGGGCCAAATTTAGTTAAATTTGAGTTAATCCTGATTTACACAGGTGAGAGTAAAAAGAGTATCAAGCCTAAAATCTTATAGTCCTCATGACTCAGTCTGCCACTAAATCCTTTTCACCTAAGGTGACTGTGCCCACTGTAGTTTTAAAATTTCACTTATTTTTACCACTGGGAACGTTTTTTTTTTTTTTTTAAATGAGAACTCATACACAACATTAGCTATAATTGCATAACTGGCATACTGTAATATTATGCATGATATTTATCAGGTTAATTTCTGTGACTGGCTGAATTAGTATTGCATGGGTTGTATTTTGTTGCGGAGTAACACTTTTTAAAAAACATCATTGTGTATCCTTGGTAGAGAGAGAAATCAATTTACCCTTTAAATCTCATACTTTGAAGGCATTTCCCATAGTATTAAAGCTACGTAATACATACACAGAGGTGGGTGTGCTCACTGAGAATTTTGCTAGATAGCATCCTCTAGAGATATTCAAAGGTGAAGAAATCAAAATAGTAAAATGATCTTATGTCTTATCTGAATGAAGAGCAGAACTGATTTAACAAGTTTTTCTCTTGAAAAAGAAAGTGTTCCTGAGTTTGTATGAATTGTAGCATCGCCAGTTATTTTATCTCATTGTTCCCATTTGTATCTGCCATTGCAGTTAAGTCTGTCATTTACAGTAAAGAAGCTACTTTGACAAGTATAGTAGAATCTCAACAGAGTCTTGTGGCACTTTTAAAGACTAACAGATTTATTAATCGCAAGTGCCACAAGACTCTGTTGTCTTTCTACAATAGACTAACACGGCTACCCCTTTGGAATTTGATAGTAGAATCTGTTAGTAATAGTCACTTAAAGAACTGCAGTTTTTCTGGCCATTGTAAGAAGTGGTCATATAATACAGTATGACTAATAGGGAGAAACTCTTGCAGGAAAAGAGATGTTATTGTATACATCTTACAGTATATATAAATAAGCTTTCACTGTATACAGTTTATGCTAGGTTTCCATGTAACTTTATTGTAGTTTATATACAGTTCTAGCAGTATAATGGTACTAAAGTATGTTCTAAACTTTTCTTGACAGAAATGACTTTGAAAGATTCAACGTGCAATATGTCAGAGGATGAGAATAAATATGTTGGCCTGATTTTGCCTTGCACCATGTATAGTTGTTTATGCTCAATTTGCACAGAAGTAAAACACTAACAAATCAGAATTGTGGTATTGTGCAATGTGGGTATACAGGCACTTTCACTCTGGTTTGGTAGTGGCTTTTATGCTCATTTTGCAGATGTGTAAATGGCTACACAGAGAACATGGCACTGCAGAATCGGCCTATAGAGTGAAATTTTCACCAGTGTGTGATGTAATTTTGGAATAATTCTCGATGGATTGCAATGGAGTCATTCTAGTAAATGCTGTGTAAATGAAAACAGCATCTGGCCTAGAGAATTGAATTGTGACACTTGATGTTCAGGATAATTGCAATTCACCATTGTTAGTGATCTTTTTTAGGTATCATTTCCAGGGAACATTTTAGATTGTCAAATAGAAATTATAAACAGTGGGATTTGTGTGAAAGGAATATCTTCTTCTCTATAATCAAAGTAATTTGACTGCCTTGTAAGATTTTTTTTTTCTTGTTTTTTAATTATTTCAGATAAAATATAGATGGAACTTCTTTGTGCTAACTGTCATACAAACAATTAGTGAGGCTGCAGTAGGATAGTCCCATGACACAGTCTAGTTGTGGGTATTGGCAGTGATAATAAGAACATTCCCTATGTGGGGAAAGTTGTCATGCTGATCATAGAGCAAGCTTTCCGTAAGTCCTGTAGAACAGCTTGCATTTCAACTTCAGAGGGATAAAGCTCCTTATTCAAAGATGGCAGACTCCAATGATTGAACACTAAAGCAAAGGAATATGGCTCAAATGTAGAGGTAGCTAGTTGGGATAAAACAATGAAATCTTTAAATTTGAAATAATCTCTAAAAAGTAGAGACACATTTGGAAGATCAGGGCTACGTTTCTTAACCACTAACCGTACTTTTTAGTGGTATGTTATGGCATTAACAGTGTGAGCTGCTAACCATGTAACATTTTAGTTGGTGTCTCTCTTTTTAAAAAATTTCATAATAAATCATGAATACTGAATATTTAATAACTAGAATAAAATCCAGATTGGATTTTTACATGTACCCATGCATTTCATGTCTTTTGCAACTTCTGTGTTTGTCAGTGCCATCTAGTCTTAATTTCTGAGACTGGAAAGATTTTGTTCATGTGTGTGACTATAGCCTAGTTTTCCCTTTTTTTTTTTTCCCCCCCAAGCAATAAATGTGTTGCCTGCTTTTTCTTATTGCAATATTTTGCTTTAAAATAACTTAAATTCTCTATCAGATACTTGGAACATAAATACATTCTACACTAGATGGCAGTATACAATACTAAGAAACCTGTAAACAACTTGATTAGAAGTTATAGGTTTAATTTTTAGATGCATCTAACTGACTTAGGAACCCAAGATTTTCAGAAATGACATAATTTAAGTGCCTAAATCTTGCTCACTTTCAATGAGAGTTAGGCTCAAAAGTACAACTTCTGAAAGTCTGTTTTAGATTCCTGATTGTTTGCAGCTTAGTTGTAGATATTGATGCTTGGATATTTGAAAGAGAACAAGAAGAGCTCTTTATAATCTCAAAACCTTTTCTTTCACCAACAGAAGTTGGTCCAGTAAAAGATATTATCTCACCCACCTTGTCTCTATTAGGTTCCTAAATCATTTAGGTGCTTTTGAAAACGTAACCATATGTGTATATTTTAAAACAGTGTACACTTAAATTTTTTTCAGTCCTAAAATTAAAACCAATAATCAGATGACACCACACTAATATGTTTAGTAGCTGTACTTAGCCTGATTCTCATTTACACTGGAAGGCTGGTCTGTACTTTACACACACTTTGTTTTGTTCTGATTTAATTATTTTGATTAGGGTTATGGTTCTTCTACTGAAGTTGTTAAATCTGTACAATTCCTAGCGGGAATGCAGTAATACTGGTAGGAAGGTGTTATATACCAGTGTAGCTTTTCCCACTTGAACATATTGCACTCAAGGTCTTGCAGTGAGCCAGCAACTGCTGAAAAAAGAATCCACATCTGAGTGCTAGTCGTATTACCTATCCGCTGGATCATACTGCCTCTGCTAGGTACTTTTCAGGAATGACAGACTATGACTTACACCCACTTTGTCCCGTTCATGCTACCAAAGCAATGGAAAGGGATTTTAGTGTAAATGAGAACCAAGCCCATTGTTCATGAGACGGTAATACATTGTTATAATATGGCTTAAAGTGCTTCCAAAATGTCCTCTTGCAGTGTCTTGATTGCAAAGAGATCTGAAAGGAAGAAGACTTAAATGTATATTCTGCACAATGCTATGTACAGTTTTGGCAACCAAAGTTAGGGAAGAAAAGAGAAAGACAAGTAAGATTGGAAAAAAAGGTTTAGAGAGAATTGTGCATGAGAAATTGTGGAGAATTATCTATGTACAGCCTCAAGACTGAGGCTTTTGGGAAGATGAGAGGCAGGGTCATCCTTGGGGGGGGGGGAGGGGAGAGTGTCTTCCCCCCCCCCCCCCGGGCAGCATGGCATTTCTGGCCCCACCCCCATAGCAAAGTGACCACATGCTGGCCCAGGAGCGAGCTGAGTGTGTGGAGCCCAGCCTTTGGGCTGGCCTGCCCTGCCCCCCTTCCAGTGATGGGCAGGGCTGTGGGCCCTACGAAGGCTGATTGGCCCTGGGTTCCGCTCTCCCAGGGATGGCCCTGATGAGAGGGGGTATGATTATGTACTATAAAAGCACATGAAGGGATGCTAAAAGTTAGTAAAAAAATTTTCATTAGTAATCAGGATTTACATTGAAAGACAATGATTTTAAAACAAATAATTTAAATAGCAAGATAACTACAGAATGTGAGGCAATCAAATTTACTAGAAATTCACAAGTCAGTGTGTGTGACATCAAGCAGGTGATGGCCAAGAGTTCCTAGTCCTGTCTAAAAACATATAAAAGCAAGGAAAACTGAGTAGATGACCTGAACTATGGGAATTCTATGTGTAATTTCTGAGCAGGATTATATTTGCAAGTAAATTTGTAGAAATAGCAGCTTGATGGGATCCTGTGGGTGTCTTTATTTTAAAAAAAGGGGGGAGGGGCTTGTTCTTTTTAGGGACCCTCCCCTCAGTTCTTTGTTCACTGACAGAAGTAGGAGTCCAGCAGCAAGTGATATGATGAATGGGTTTATTGGGATAATCAAACAAACATTAATTCTAATTCTTCACCCCACTGATTTCCTTCCCCCCTTCTTCTTGCTTGACCTCAATTTTTATTTAAAAAAAAAAAGAGTCCTGCGGCACTTTTCAAGACTAACAAATTTATTCCTTGTTTGTTTTGCTGACCTAGACTAACGCGGCTACCCCTTAGGAACTCAATTTTTATAATGTATCTTAACCAAACATTTTCTCAAAAATATTACAAGATAATTCAATCCTAATATATTGTAACCTAATTCTTTAATCAGTCATACCCCGCCACCTTAACTGATTACAATTATTTATGAAACAGTGACAAGAACATACTTAAATAATCATAAGCCTTTACAGAGAGGCCTAAATATCTATATTATAACAGTTCTCACACTTAAAAATAAATCAACTTTAATTTTTTTAGAGTAACATACTGTAAGAAGCAAAACTGTTTACATCCTGGGATTTTCTTCACGCTCTGTCAAAATATATAGATGTGTGGTGCTTTGCACTTAAAATTGGACAATTTGGGGTGGGGAGAAATGGACATGTTTCAACCCAAATATTTGAACTGCTTAATCTCTTAACTGAAAAGATTCTCTTTAAGTTTAAAGTAAAAAGCAATTGGATTTTTCAATCATAGTTCGTTTTTTTTTATACTATCAGCAGAAGAAAAGAAGAGACATAGAAACGTTTAATGATCAAAATGCCATGGTGTCCTGACTTTACTGCTCGTATTTTACATTTTACAGTTTCAAACTTTGGTAGTTGGTGATGTTTTTTATAACCTGTTTCTCAAGATGATGCAAAAGATGCACTTGCATAAAATATATTTGAACCCATAAAAACCTTTCACTTGCAAATAAATGCTTGTGCATATGTATGTGTGTCTTTGAAGGCATGATAGGTGAGTAGATGGTGTTTTAGGTGAACCATTTATGTGCAGTGTGTTGAAAATTCAGGCTGAATGTTTATAAATCTAGTATCTGCAGCATATAAATCCTTGTCAGTGTAGGAGACTAGACGCTGCTTAGTTGATTCTTGGACTTAAACTGAAGGAGAGCTAACAAACCGCCATTCTGTACTATTTACATAATGGTTACAGCTTATTAACACTCTTGAATGAGTGGCAGCCTTTGGTTTTCTCAGGCAAAAGAACTGGCACAGCTGGATACTGACCTTTCCAGCACACTTTGGCAAACTCCCATTAAGTTCAATGTGAGTAGAAATAGAGTCAATGAGATGAGGATCATGTCAGATAGGAGAGAGCACCAAACCTTACAGGAATGGCCCCTTGCAACCAAACTGCTCATAGGTAGTAGTTATTGTATTTACACAAATATATCTTTGTTTTACAAAAACATTGTTTCCATGTTAGCCTAGGAAGATGCATTCATTATAAATATTTAAAATATCTAATCCAGAATGGGTTCAATTTATTGAACAGCTCACTAATGAGGTGTCACAGAGCTATTCATGAATATGTATTATGTTGTATATGAACAAAAGAACACAGAACTGAATTGTTTTGAAAACAGAAAAATTATGCTTATTCATTTTAAATGTGAAGAAATTACCTCCAACTTTATCAGTTTTGGCACATTACAATAGATTGACAGAAATGGGCATCTTGCCTGAAGCTACAATCTATTTTATTTCTCCTCTGTCCCATCCAGTTAATCAAAACAAGATAGTGTAGGTAAAAATAAAGTGGAAATTCACCTCATGTTTGTGGTTCACTTTTTAATAAATATATAGACAGTTAATAACTTGCTGCTCCTGAACTACTCTAATTCATGAATGTTTATGCTTTTATAAATTTTTGTTTAAAATAATAATGAACATCTGCTACAGGTCTGGAGGCAATCTCTTACTCTTTTGTTAGAAGCTGCTTTGGTTTCATAAGCTCTGTTCAGAGATGATGGGGTTCTGGTTTTGTGATCTAAAAGAGCAGAGTCTCTAATGTTCAAAGCTCAAAGTGGAAGTGTGTTTCTAATATGGAATTCAAACTGCTGTAAAACAATGTGTTATATTCTGTGGTTAAAGGCAGTAAGGGACAACAGTCATAACCCCAGTTTTCAACTGACATTTTTGGAACACTTTTTGAGTTTTTAATACAGATGAATTGTCAGTTCTGCTCTACTAAATAATTCACTAGAGCCTTTGTTGTGCCATCAGCAATGCTGCTTATGTATCTGCTCACCTAGGTAATGTGCCTGGGGCCAGATTCTAACCCTGTTTAGAATGGAGTAAGTCTGTTGAAGCCAGTGGAGACTCTCTGGGTTTACACTGGTGTAAATAAGGTCTGAATCTGGTCCTTTGTCTTCTGCTAAAAGTAATTTTTAAGATGCTATGAATATTAATGTTTATTTAAACTGTATTTTTAATTAAACTGAGGTCAGATTCTGTCAGTCTTGAAAAGTGCATAGTGGATCGCTAATAGGGCTAGCACTCAGATGTGGGGTCTGTTCTCAGCGCTGTTGCTGGCTCATTGCAAGACCTTGAGTTTCTCACTCAACGTTTCTGCTTATGTTTGCTCATCTATAAAAGGGAGATGATGATACTTAGCCATCTTTGACGTCTATGGGCCAGATTCAGATCTCTGTTTGTTACTGTTGTAAGAGAGGACCCAGATGGCAGGGTGCCTGGAGCTACTGCTGCTTCAGTAGATAAGAGATGGGAAGCAAAGAACAGACGGCCTATGTATGGAGCAGGGGCTGGGAATAAGTGTCTCCTGTTAATCTAGATTCTAAGAGGACAGTGGTTGCAGCAAAAGGCCTCCTCTTGCCCCTCTCTTCCTCCTCTTCTCCAGGATTTGGGCTGCGAAAAGGTGCCTAAAGGAGAAAACAAACCAACAAAAAAGCGACAGAACAAGTGTGTGCAGGCACAGCTGCAGTTTCCTGCTCACAGATCAAACCCTATTTAGCATTTAAATTGGCACCCTTCACAGGTTTCATTTTCAATGGAGCAGAAATTGACAAGACTGCATAAGCTGAGCTCAGATCTTCTTGTGTTTGGCAGCTTCTACGGGTCTTAATCTTGGAAGAATGTTCTGCCTACACTTCCTATATCTTCTTAATCCAGAGAGAGACTCATCTCTTGTTTGGGTAGGGTGAGGAGGAGGCTGCCTCAGTGATTTAGCAGGTCCCATTAACATGGCACAACTAGCATGAGCAGGATGGAGCATTTAAGGTGAGCACTGCTAGCTTTGTCGTGACTTCGAATCACAGGATGACTGTTGTGTTGCAGGTATCTTTCACCTGGACTAGTTGGAGTCTGGTAAACGTTTCAAAGCTTGATGCGCTATATATATACTGGCCTCCATGCTGGCCCCACTTGTTCTGAAGTATGCTGGTCTGGCAGCACAAAGAGCTGTCTTGACTGCCATGGGAGTTATCTTAATGTAAGAATGCACAGAGGTAAAGAATTGCTACTGTTCCATTTCCTCCCTGTCCTTCAACATAGGAAGGGTGTCAGTGGCATGGCTGGGTGAAGAGTTAAAGACACTCCTGCCATGATGCCTGGATTCTTGGCTTCCTGACCAGGACTTTGGGATCACAGGCAACTGAGCATATATGAAAATATCTTAAAGGGTGTTCTAGAAAGGTTACACTGGGGTCTAGCCTGGCACCTGGGTTGACTCAGAACCTAGAGGATGCAAAATGGTAAACATCCCCCTCCCTTCCTAAGCTTTGGTGAGCTTGGTTTCAGCCCACTATCAGGGCCGCTCTATATATGGTTTAATTTTGTTTGGGTCTTTAAGAACAGCCTGCCTACCTTCAATATAAAGCATCCAGTCCATTCTATCATTTTGATTTTATAAACTTCAGTGCTATTGTGCTCTGTAGAATGACAAGAGTGAAACATTTCTCAAAGTTTGAACAGCAGAGAGAATCTCATTTGTCTTGTATGTGCTGTAGAACAGTGGTACTCAGACCTCAGAGGTTCAGGAGCCAGATTAGTCATCAGTATTACTCTAAAAACCCACAGTAATGTGAATTCATTGTTTCCATACATATGTGTAATATAAAGTAAATGAAATAATTATTCTCACTGCAGAATGACTGGCCAAGTATTCTAGGGTTGGTTAATAACATAATAGAAGCATCCTGATTAATAACTTAGATTAGCTAAACATTAAATCACACTGTGCAGGAGTTGCAGGAGACGCATTGAAGTCACTTATGGTTTCTGAGCCTCACTCTTAGGCCTTGTACACACTGCAAAGTTATTGCGCGATAAAGCCCTTTATCGCACAATAACAAGCAGAGCGTACACACACAACTTACAGTTTTTCCGCGTTAAGACCCGTCTTGTTGCGCAAAATGTAAACCACCAAAACGAGCGTGGTTGCTGCTAACGCGGAACAACTATTGCGCGACAGCCCGTGTGTGTACGCTTCTCGCGCAATGGCAAACTTCCGGAAATGGCCCACAATTCCATTCACATCCCTTCTGCACTTCCGTCCGTTCTCTATTGCCGTGACGTCATTTTTCCCGACCTCCCCTTCTGTCCCGCGAATTTTTGAATTCCACACTCTCCCTTCTGCCTTGCTGTTCGGTGCTGCTGCCTCTGTGTGCTCCGCTCACAATGTCGTCGCGGCGCAGCAAACGAGCTCCAGCCTGGACAACATCAGAGGTGATGGACTTGATAGGCATCTGGGGAGAGTCCGCCGTGCAGTCACAGTTACGTGGCAGCCGGAGGAATTTCGATATTTTCGGAAAAATTTCTCAAGCGATGACTGAAAAGGGCTATGAGAGAGACACTCTGCAATGCTGGGCCAAGGTCAAGGAGCTGCGGATAACGTTCCACAGAGCCAGAGAGGCTAACCGGCGCTCTGGCTCCGCGCCAGCTATGTGCAGGTATTACAAGGAGTTGGAGGCGATTCTGGGCGGCGATCCCACAACCACCCCGATCTCTACCGTGGACACTTCGGCGACAGCATCCCAAAATGTGAATGCAGCGGAAGGCGACGATGCAGTCGTCGATGAGGAAGCAGAGGATGAAGAAGACGAGGATGGTGACATCGGAGCCACCGACCTGGGGAGCCAGGAGTTATTCGCCACCCCGCCAGAGACAAGCTCCATGGATTCCTTTTCAACACCTTCCCTGGACTCAGCCGATGGCAGCTCTGGTGAGTAACGTTCGCAGTGCCCTCTATTCTAGCAGCTACAGCTTAGCATGAACAGGAAAGTTATGCTTTGAGTTCTACTTTTCTGTGTCTTCTTTTCTGTGACTTAATGATGGGTCCTGGTATCACTGGCGTTACATAAAAACCGCATCAATGCATGCCTCGATTGCAAGGTAGTCGTTCCCTGTCAAGTCACTGAACGTGTACCCCAAGTAGCTCCAGATACTTCTCCTGAAATTGGATGGTAGAGCGATCCTTTGCCCTCCCCCATTCAGGGACACTCTCCCTCTCATGCTCGCTAGCACTGCCGCGGGAAGCATTGCAACGCACAGCCCTGCAGCGTACGGTCCCGGCTGGAAGTCAGCCACATGCAGGAGATGCATTCTCGCTTGCAGAGGCACTCTTAGCAGTGTGATATCTGCTTGTATTGCAGCCATCTATGAGACAGGATCTGAACAAGCTGTGTCAATAGTCAACTGTCCCGTGGTCCAAGTCACAGCAACCCGTACCAAGCTTTGGTAAAGTTGTTTAAGCCCCCCAGTATGTCCTCGTTAGAGTTGCCAAGGAATGTGTAGGGAGAACATCCTTATTTTCACCAGAAAGTGGAGAGAACAATACCGGCATTCAAACTGTTTCATATCTGCACAGGAACGACCTTCGAGGGACCGTGTACAGCTGCTGCTGAGCGTCTAAGAAAGATAAGGCGGAGGCCTCACAGGAGCAAGGAAGATATATTCAAAGACCTCATGCAGTCCCAGGAGGCTTCTGCAATGGAGACAAGGCAATGGAGGAGGCAGTGCAGGCAGGACAAGAGGGAGAGCAGCGCCAGGAGGGAGAAGCAGAAGGATGCTCTAATAGACATTCTTCACGAGCAGACAAACCTCCTGAAGACTATGGTCGGTCTGCTCCAGGCTCGCCGCCCCCCCCCCCCCCCGCAGCATCATCTGCCTTTCCCTCCACCCACACAACATTCCTCCCCCAAGCAGTTTTCAGAACACCATGGACACCCATGGTATAACGTTACCTCAACCCCTCCACCCACATATGTTGTTGAGTCCCGCACCTATACCCACCTTTAGCCCCCCCTCCCCTTACAACCAAGTTTCCATTACTGTTATATTAATAAAGTAGACACAGTTTTCAAAGTTTGTGACTGTCTTTATTATATTGTATAATAGTCCCCTGACGTCTGGTTTTGCACAAATACAAAAGAGAAAAAATGAATCCACTGATACTCTTACAGTTTCAGTGGTATACTACACATAGCAAAAACTGTTATTAGAAGGTAGCCTTTTACTCTACAATCCCGAAATGGTTCTTTATTGCCTCCCTTATGCGCACAGCCCTTAGCTGCGCCCCCCGGATACCCCTGGTGTCTGGTTGCTGGTAGGCAGATTCTAGACGTTCTGCCTCCATGGTCCACGAGTTATGAAATCTCTCCCCCATTTTCACATAAATTGTGAAGAACACAGCACGCAGAAATGACCATGGGTATGTTGTCCTCATGTAGATCAAGCCTGCCGTACGGTGATCTCCAGCGTTCTTTTAAACGGCCAAAGGCACACTCCACAACCATTCTACACCTGCTTAACCGGTAATTGAACCGCTCCTTGGCAGGATCCAACTTCCCGGTAAAAGGCTTCATAAGCCATGGCATCAGCGGGTAGGCGGGGTCCCCAAGGATAACTATGGGCATCTCAACACCCTCTATTGTCACTTTCTCGTCTGGAAAGAAGGTGCCCGCATGTAGCCTTCTGAATAGTCCAGAGTTTCTGAATATGCGGGCATCGTGCACCTTTCCAGACCAACCTGCATTTATGTCCGTAAAGCGACCACGGTGGTCCACCAGTGCCTGAAGAACCATAGAAAAGTACCCCTTCCAATTTATGTACTCAGAGGCGAGATGGTCAGGCGCGAGAATAGGGATGTGAGTCCCATCTATTGCACCCCCACAGTTTGGGAAGCCCAAGTCATTAAATCCATTGATGATCTCCCTCACATTCCCCAGGGTCACCGTCCTCCTTAGCAGAAGACAGTTGATGGCTCTGCACACTTGTGAAAGTGCAACTCCAACGGTCGAACGTCCGACCCCGAACTGGTTTGCGACCGAGCGGTAGCAGTCCGGAGTTGCCAGTTTCCATATGGCAATAGCCACATGCTTCTCCACGGAGATGGCGGATCTCATCCTCGTGTCCTTGCGCCGCAGGGCAGGGGCAAGCTCCAGGCAAAGTTCCATAAATGTGGCTTTCCGCATTCTAAAGTTCTGTAGCCACTGCTCATCATCCCACTGGTGAAGAACAATTTGGTCCCACCAGTCTGTGCTTGTCGGCCGGGACCAAACACGGCGGTTCAGGCTGTGCAGCTGGTCCGCGAAACTGATCAGAATATCAGTTCTCTTCTCAAGGCTGTCACTATCCGAAATGGAGTCATCCGAGTCGTGCTCTGAGTCAGAGCCAAAGGCGTACTGCATCAGAATCTGTGCTGTGTTTACAATGCAGAACGCAGTATGCAAGATCACAGCTGAATCCATGTTGATTCTGAAAAGGCAGTTCCGGAAAACGGTTGCTTCAATTTGAAATTCGCGCTCGTTGCTATTGGCAACTGCTGGGTAGCGTCCGTAGCAGAATGCACCATGGGAAATGAAATTGGGGACTGTGGGATAGGTACCCACAGTTCACTTTGTTTTTCTGGAGGACTGCGAAAAGAAGGGGGGGCCTTTGTTCCGTTAGAGCCAGCCAAGTGTGTACGCGATCTCGCGCAACAACAGCAACGGGACATTTAATGCGCTACAGGATTGTTGCGCGATAAAACTGGTAGTGTGTACATGGCCTTAGTTTCACTACTGTAGAAGATGGACCCTTATACCTTTTTCTTCCATTCCTTTGAGATATTATACATCATGGGGGTCTGGTTCAGTAGATACCTTTTCTATTTTTTAAAAAAATAATCTGTTATGGATATCCTAACACTTCTAAAGAGCGATTAGCTATATTGGCTGCCATCAACTTCACTAATTATTGTCCAATCTGATTCCAAAGGGGTAGCCGTGTTAGTCTATTGTAGAAAGACAAGAGAGTCCTGTGGCACTTTTAAAGACTAACAGATTTATTTATCGCATGAGCTTTCGTGGGAGAAAATGAAGTGGGGTTTTCTCCCACGAAAGCTCATGCGATAAATAAATCTGTTAGTCTTTAAAAGTGCCACTGGACTCTGTTGTCCAATCTGAGTTTGCCTTGTCTCCATAAGACTGTTGAGAAAATGGTGGTTTCCAGGCTTCATCAAACTCTCTGCTTTCTCACAATCCTGAATGCATCACATTTAGGTTTCAGGCCAGGACGTGGCTCAGACTCCCTCTTGTTACAGGTGGTGCTGGTTATTTAGGAGATGTACTGATTTTGCCTTTCTCTTCAGCATCCTGGCTTGTGCTACTTAGTTGTAAGAATCAAGGATAATTTACCCTGCTTTGGCCCCACCTTTCTAAGAAGCAGTATCTGCCCCTGGGGGCTGAAGGAACCTAGGCAGAAAATAAAATTCAGATCTTGAAGGTTGCATGTTTCTACACTTTGATTATAATACTTCAGACAATTAAAATCCAACATCAACCCATATCAAAAAATGGAACTACAGCCACAAGACATTTTGTCCTAATTAAACATGGCTTTTCAATGGAGAAATAATGGTGCAAGTAGATTCAAAAATTCCACTTGCACGAAAAGGACCATCCAGGCAGCATCTAACACTTACCAATGACTGATGCCATATGACAGAAGAGAAATGCCTTAAAAGAACTACCAAATAGCAGAGAGATGATACAGTAATCAATATAGGAAGTTTCATAGTAATTATGGGCAAACAGCTCTCTCTGTTAGAGGCAAAAAGCCAACTGTAATAATGGTATATATCCAATAATATGGATAATAGTAAATATCTAATTCAATTAACCCATTTAGAAAAGAAACAACACAAAATATTTGATTAGACTTGAAAGGAAAAATGGTTACCTCAAAAACTCTTCTACTTCTTTAGCATATATAAAAATCTGAACATGTTCACTGCAAAACCCTCACCTATTCTTATAAAATGTAGAATCTTGGGCTTGTACTTCCTGATATTCATTGACATAAACACACACTTTTAAAAGCATTAAAAAAAAAAAAAAAAAAAAAAAACCCCAACCTACTTCAATTTGTACTGAACTTTTTGCAGAAGAGGACTAGGCTACGAAGCTCCGTTATGGGATGTGTAGACCTCCCTGGTGTTAAAAGATTGTTTTATTCCTGTGGGCAGAAAAAGGGTTGATACAGTTTTAAGCAGATAATGGTCAATTAAAAGAATAAAACTAAAACTAGCTGTTCAAGACAAAACTTGAAAATTGTAGCTTTTTTTTTTTTTTCAAGTTTCTTCAGATAGCTATAGTAGTCAACAGAAATTGCCTCTCCATAAACATGAAAAACCAAATCACAAGCCTGTCAAGATAAAATTCTGTAAGTATGAAAGATTTAGCGGTTCCTAAACTATGGAAGCAGGAGGTGAACGGATGGCACAGTGGCATTTGACATCCCGCAGAAGTAACTACAAATAGCACACATGACATCAAATTCAAAACCACCCAGGAAAATGCGCTGCTAGTAAAAAAATATGACATGGAAATGTGAAACAGTTCAGCCAACAATTTCAAAACTTGAAATAAACACACTTCGGACTGTGGAATTTGGCTCATTGAGATCATAAGGAATGAAAGTATCCTTTTGGAACTGGACAACACAAGGTTGAAAAGATTAATGAAGTAAATAGATTTTTGGACAGGTCATCTCCTACATGAAAAATGCTAATGTGGAACAGAAAAATCTAAGAATTTCTATTTGCATTTTCCATGATAGTGTTCTGTTGGGGGGATGACTCTTACTGGACCTGAAAATCTTAGGAGATTCATGTTACTTGGGGGGGGGGGCGGTGCCCTGGGATCAGAGGGCATTCCTGCCCTGGTCCTGCTCTGGACAGTCTGCTCAGGGGGCGGGAGCTGGCTGGCGCTGAGGGGGTTGGGGGGTGCTGGATTATTGTAGGGGTTTCAGGGTGTGGAGCTTGGGGCCCCCTTCTCAGTGGGGGCTCAGGGTTTAAGTCCCTTTAGCTCCCTGCGATGATCGGGCCCTGGATCCATGTGCTGACAGCTTAAGACTCCATGGAGTTTCTTAGTAGCTCCCCTGATATGTGCTGTCCTCAAAACTCTCTCTGATTTGGGGAGGGGCAGTTCACTCAGTACTCGAGACAATGGGTATAATAATGCAATCAAGGTTATCCTTATCCTTATTCAATGAATCATCCTTCATGGGTTTGTAATGTCCCGGTCCCTCTCCTACCCATTAGAGTATACTGACCACTTAGGGAGATCGCCATTGGAGTGGGTGGGGTGATGTTGTAGAGCAAGTCCTCCCTGCCCTTCTGTGTTCCTAACATTCAAAATAAGTAAAAGAGATTGAGAAGGTTATTATGGGACAGAAGAAGTGGGAGAGAGAATTAATAAGGATATTCAGCACTACTGTTTATTCAGCTGAATGGAAGAGATGGGGAAAGAAAAACCACTAGAACTCCAAAGCACCTTTAAAATATAGCTTCAGCAGAGGAGTACAAAGCCTGGAATCATACAATTTTCAACATAATCTAAGAAATCCAATCATAAATCTTTAAAAACTCTTATCTTTTGGAACTGCTGCTACATCATCTTCAGATGAACGCAAGCAACGAATAGTGGAGAGCAGTTTTGATTCAGTCTAGGCCAGGGGTGTCAAATTTGCAGCCTGTGGGCCATGTCCTCTTCCATCCGGCCCTAACACACACAGAGAGAGAGAGAGAGAGAGAGAGAGAGAGTGGTCTTGCGCACCCAGCGCTCTGTGATGCCGCAAGTATGTCAGGTCTTGTGACATCACAGAGCACTGGGTATGCAAGACTGTGCTCTGCGAGATGCACGTGCACACGCACAGGTGGGGGTATTGCAGAGCATAGTCTTGCATACACAGTAGTCTGCAATCCTGTGAGAGTGCCCTAATATTTCAATTTATGGTGTGTACGGCCCATGTGAAGTACATTTAAGTCAAATCTGGCCCACCACAGCAAATGAGTTTGATACCCGTGGTCTAGGCTATGCCAGTTTCTAGTAGCCTAGACCAGGGCATGGCATTCCCTTCTGCAGAAATTCAGCCAGACACCTAAGACAAGTGCAAGACACACATCTCCCACTTGGCCAACTGATGCTACCTCAACTGTGTTGGGCACTGGCCGGACAAAGAGTCTAGCCAGAATGAATGCTTTCCCCACCCCGGCAGATCAATTTGACTACTCAGTCAAGTAAAGCTGAGTATGTGCAGAAGTGTTCCTAATGCTGTAGTGCTAACTCAAGTGCTAAAAAATGTAAAACTTTAAAACCTGCTTTATCCTATGACAGGGGTCCTCAAACTACGGCCCACGGGCCGGATACGGCCCGCCAAGGTTATTTATCCGGCCCCCGCCCCTGCTGCGGCCTGCCCCATGCGTCTGGGGCAGCGGGGTGGCCGCGGCCAGGGCAGGCTGCCGGTCTCCCACCCACCGGCCGCCTCGACTTCCTGGCCCAGAGCCGACCCCGCCCCGTTCTCCCGACAGCGTCGGCCTCCCGGCACGGGGCCAGGATCAGGCTCCGTTGCCGGGGTCTGTCTGCCCTGCCGGGGCCGCGTTCGGTCCCCGCCGGTGCTCCCTCCCAGCTGCGCAGGCTGCGGCCGGGCTGGGGAGATTTAAATCTCCCGCCCTGAGCATGCGCAGATACAGCGTGCTCAGGGCGGGAGCGGCCTGGCCGGCGAGCAGCTCTGCCGGCCGTTCCTGTAGTTCCCAGCCTCCGGCCAGGTAAGGGGGCGCTGGAGGGAGGCCTGGAGAGGGGTGGGGGTGGGGAGAAGGAGACGGGCCGGGTTAGAGGGGTGGGGGTGGGGACAAGGAGACGGGCCGGGTTAGAGGGGTGGGGGTGGGGACAAGGAGACGGGCCGGGTTAGAGGGGTGGGGGTGGGTACAAGGAGACGGCCCGGGTTAGAGGGGTGGGGGTGGGGACAAGGAGGGACCCCCGCGCAGGCCGGCAGCCCCCACCGCTCCCTCCAGACCCCCCGGGGCTGCTTCCTTACTCTTTTTTCTCTTCTTCTTCCTTTCCTTCCTTTCCTTTTTTTCCCCTCTTCTTTGTCTTCCTCTCCCCTGCCTTCCTTCCTCTTCTCTGCCTTCCTTTCTCTTCTTTTCTTCCTCTCCCCTGCCTTCCTTTCTCTTCCTCTTCCTTTCCTTCCTTTCTCCTCTTTCTTCCTTTCCTTTTCTTTTTCTCTTCTTTGTCTTCCTCTTCCCTGCCTTCCTTTCTCTTCTTTCTTTCTTCCTTTCCTTTTTTCTTTCTCTTCTTTTCTTCCTCTTCCCTGCCTTCCTTTCTCTTCCCTGCCTTCCTTTCTCTTCTTTCTTCCTTTCCTTTCCTTTCCTTTCCTTCCTTTCCTTTTTTCTTTTTCTCTTCTTTGTCTTCCTTCCTTCCTGCTCTTTCTGTCTTTGCTTCCTTCCTTTCTTTCTTTTTTCTTTTTCTCCTCCTTCCTTCTTTTTTCTTTCTCTCCCTTCTTTTTTAAAACTTTTTAAAAATTAATTTTAAATAAAAACCTTTCTTAACATTAGATTTCAATTCCAAATTCATTCCAATTAAATTAATTAAACACAATTAATTAATTAATTCTATTTACAATCACTTTATCTTCAATTAATGCCTATAATTTCTGTCTTGTGAGTTTTCCCCAAAAATTTATTCTGAAAAAGTTTTTCACACGGCTTGAAAATTTTGCACACAAGCCACCAAACCTAGAGGGAACATTGGCTACTAGTTGCGTACACAACAGCAGGCCAGCAGGCTAACATCGGTCAGTCCCACACTCTGGGCCTGGCCGGAGCCCACAGCACCAACAAAAAGTGTGTGGATGCATTACTGCCTGCCACCCAGTACCCAGAAACACAGGCCAGCAGCAGACGTGATAGCTACGCATTCACGTTTTTTTCTAATTATAATACGGCCCCCCAACAGTCTGAGGGACCGTGAACTGGCCCCCTATTTAAAAAGTTTGAGGACCCCTGTCCTATGACTATGCCTTACATTTAGAAAGACTCCACGTTTTACTTTAAACCTCTCTCCTTGAAACATTCTTGCTCGTACATGGTTTCCTAATATCCTTAATATATTAAAATAAAATTCTTATATAACATGAAATAACATATTTGCAAATATTAATAACATTTTTATACATTAACAGTAATTCAAAGGATTTAAATCCATTAGACACTTAAAGCTTTTCACAAGCTATATTAAAATAATAAATGTTTGAAACACCAAAACATAAATTTAAGGATTTCATTGGTAAGCTTAAACATCAAAGCACCTTTACGGTTTTTCCATGCTGCTCCCATGCATGGAATGAGTTTCTTTTAAATATCTTCAAACCTACCTTATTGTTGTCCCTCAAATCCTTCCTTAAAACACTCCTCTGTTGTTCTGCTTTTCATGCTGTGCATAGTTGTTTCTTTGTGCTTCCTTCATTTTGTTCGCTCTATCCAGTTATCATCTATGGTCATATATTTAGATTGTAAGCTCCTAGGGATAGGGCTATTTTTGGGGGCATGTGCAGGGCTGGTCCAAGGGTTTTTGGTGTGCATGGGGAACTATGATTTGGTGCCCCCTCACCCACATGTTATGAGAGAGAACGTATTAATATTTTGAAACAGAGTAAAAAATTCTTTTCCATCTGATTTGTGCCCTTTAAAATCTGGTGACCTAGGTGACTGCCTAGTTCACCTAAGTGGTTGGTCCGGCCCTGGGTGGTGGTGAGGGTGGGGCTTATAGTGCTTTTCACAGGCAATAAAATATAAATAATCTACCCTGTCTGTAGTGGTAGTCATTTAATTTTCCAGTTGTACTAAAAATTGGGTATAATAATACCGAATTGTGATGTTTTTTGTTTGTTTAACCTTTAGAAACATCACTGTTTAGGTTACTGCCATTAGCAGCTATACTATGCCGTTTATGATCATTTCTGCAGGCCAAATATATGGCCTCTAATTATCAGAAGCCATTCAGAATTTGAGAGATCAATGAACGCTCAGGCCCAGGTATAAATCCTTGAAGTATTTAGGCATCTTATAGCTTCCACTAGCTGAACCTCTCATTTTTCCTGTGTTGCACTGCAGTTTCTTTAGAAACTTGCATGTATACACCGTTGTTCATCTCTCTCCCACTACACATACAGCTGCTACCTACAGCAAGTATTGTAACCTATGTAGGTTTACTTGTTTGTGCTTTTAACAGATTTCAAATACAAGTATCACACACAAGAAATGGGCAGATTTTGAGGTTAGGGACTGACAGGCACCTTATTCAGTGCAGGAAATCTGTTGTTCTTGTATCATCTTCTCAAAACAGTCTCCCAACCATTTTGAGACTGAAAAATAAGGTCTAAGCTCCTGGGGGGAATTCCATGTAGGATCCTGAAAAAGGTAATAGGGATTTTGAACTGGATCCAGAAATAGTCAAGAAACTAGTGAAGATGGGGATGGTGAATATGTTTCTCCCAGTTGAAGAGAGAAACTTACATTTTGGATGTAAAAATGTATTAAAGTTGGGATTTAGGATGACTATAAAATATTTTAAAGTATTGACTATAAAGTATTTTAAAATAGTTGAGAGAATCCAAAAGATTGGTTGAAGGAATGTCTGGGAGGAGCACTGTTTCAGACCTTAAGGCTGGAAGACATTGGTGAAATATACAGAAGGGGGGAAATGACTGATGCCAAGTTGAATATACAGTCCTGAGAGGAGGTGGGAAGAAGTAGGTGCTGACTAGTTAATAGGAGGAAATTAGTTTTTTCTTATTAGTTTATTAACAGGAAATTGTGGCAGAGCCAGAAACTAAAGAGGAAGAAAATTAGTTGAAATGAGGCAGGAGTTGTACATTTTGTTATCTGCAGCAAGATTGACTTTTGAAAAGACATTGCCAGGGGAAAGAATTGTAGAAAAGGAGGCGAAGGGAAAAGCCTTAGAGAATAACGTAACTGTAGCCGATCTAGTGACACAGAAGTGACTGTTGTTAATTACAAAGCTATAGTGGTTAGATGAGAAGAAAACATGATGTCAGAGAGCCCAGATGATGTTGATGTTGATAGGGTTGATGGTGTCAAGTGTGCTGATATGAAGGTGGGTGAGGAGAGCAAAACAGATGGGAAAATCACTGACCAAATGTTCTAGTATCCGGAAAGTAGCAAATATGCTGGAAATGACCAGTGAGGTTATTTAGACAGATGATAGAGGAGAACATTTTGTAAAATATTATTCAGAAAAGGGAAGACTGGAGGTAGGAGAGAGACAGCAAGGGACATATCACAAGATAATGCTAAATATTTAAAATATTTAATCTTCCAGGAAAATAAAAATCATCACACTCCTGCTGCCAGCGAAGTCTGGCCCTTAGGCATTCGTGAGCAGCTCCTGTTGTTTTAAGTGTAAGTTGTGTATACTGAGGGCACTATTTGGCAATGTTTACGGTACTGCAGAGCCTCATACTTATTAGTTTGATTTACCCCTCCCTGCAAAAATATCAAAGTAGCTCCCCAAAGAGAGACCTCCAAAACAAGCAGAAAGCACATTTGCAAAAGAGAGGAATGTTCTCAAATGAGAGTTTATGCCTCTTGCCTAGTTTCCTTCTGCTTGATCTGGCAGTGAATTCTTAATTCTATTTGTGACATGAGTCTGTTGCCTTGTGGAATTGACTGTCGTGTTGCTAAATCAGCATTAGGACTGACTTCAGTATAGAATACACCAGGTGGAAAAAGATATGCTGTAAAGGAGATTGTGAAACCAGAATATTGTCAACTTTGAGTATTTCACCAAACTGATTAAGGAATATTTGTGTAAATACAAGTAGAGCTGATAGTTTGGTGTATATATAATATTGCAAAGAAAACCATGAAGAACGTTTGAAAGCAAAAGCTATTTTAAAAAATATATTTAAAATATCTTCCCAAAGCAAAAGTCTCCTTAAATGTAGTATTTTAAGTACATTTTAAAAATACTAATTATTTTTTGAAATACATTTCTGTACTTGTGCATAAGTTAGGTCAAACGTTTAGCTAAATCTAGTTTACAGTAGTAATACTGTGGAATCACCAAATCTAAGTTATTTTGATAGGCCCCAAACTTTAATTCTTGGTGATAAACAAACCCTCATACAAATCATAATTTGAGCATAATGACAAATTTCTTTATCCAGTGACCCTTTTTCATCTGAGGAAACTGTATTGTGGGAATGAGTCTCTGTTTGCTATAGACTTACTCTGTGATCTTGGGCAGGTTACTTAATCTACTCAGTGCCTCAGTTACCCATCTGTAAAATGAGGATACTGCTTTACAAATCCTCTACGAGGTAGTGAGGTTAAAATCGTTGACTGCAAGGTTCTCAGCTCAGTGATGAGGACTGTGTAAGGACCTAAACAGACAAAGATCGGCATGACATATTTAGTTAGTCCCTGAATGAGCTGCTTTTCCAGTAATTATCGTTAAACATTTACCAATTTGTTCTGTAAGGTATCAGAAAACTTAAATTAGGATATATACAGCGTATGTAGTTGCTACGCATGAAATACAGTGTAATAAGAAACAATGAGAGATAAGAAGCAATGGAATGCTTCAGTTTCTTTATTGCTTTGTAGTGTTACAAAACGACCAATACAATATAAATCACAGTCTCAGCACTCACTTCTTTTACTGGAGTCATTGTGATTTTCTTCAGCCAAACTTGTTTTTGCCAGTCTGGTTCTAGTAATCGTGTATCAGGAGAAAGCCATGCCAATTTTTTTTTTATTCGTGATTATTTTTTTAATCCTTTTTCATTACCAGCAACAAGGTGAAGAACAAAAGTACACATACACAGCTCATCCAGGTAGTTTTGAGCTTCATTATATCATAACCTAAAATACAGATGAGGCTGTTATCTAAATCAGCTGAGATAAGAGAGGGAGCTGAGTGTTTCTTATATTTACTGCACTGAAAAGCTTTTCTGCAGGGTCCTAACTGGAGTGGGACAGCTGCCCAGGATGCAATGCTGCAGGGGTGGAAAAAATGGGATAGAGGGGGAAAAAAGGAGGATGCCAATATACTTGCTTACCCCAGGATTTAAAATGCCTAGTTACATCATTGCTTTTCTGCCCAAACCTCTAACCCATGTGCCTTAAACAAAACATGTAAGCTAAAAATGTTCTCTTTCTAGCCCAAATAGAAATTTACTCTGACACTTTTGCATAATGATCCAGTAATAGCTTATAATTACTTTCTAATAAAGTCAAGAGGAAGATTTTATATGTTTGGAGCACTATTTTAACAACTCCTAAAGCACAAGAATAGAGAGTACCTTAGAATGTGAGTTTTATAATTAAGGCACAAGTTAAGGCTTTTTTCATTTGTTTTTGGTATGTGTTTAACAGAGCTGGTTTTCCCATCCCATGAAAAGTTTCCCATTCAGCAGAAGGAGGGAGAAATACCTGTTCCAGAATAGCCAGTGGCTGGATGATTAAATAGCTAGATGATTAGGGCACTCATCTGGGTTGTGGAAAATCCAGGTTCTGCTCTGTCTGATTTGGACCAGGGACTTGAACTTGGGTTCCTGCTTCACAGGTGAGTCCTGGGCTACAGTCTGTGTCTCTCATCTCTGCTGTTGAATCTGTTCTAAGCAGTATAAATAATTAAATATTCATCGGGCCATTGAGAGACACCTACTTTATAGCTAGAGCCACACTTTTATTTCCAAAAGCATAATAGAATGCAACAAAACAGAAACATTCACCCTGTGGTGTTGGCTCTTTTCCCATGTTGCTGGGCCAAGCTCTAGGTGTTGAGTGACCCTGCAATCCCATAAACCAGGTGATAGTGCCTGGCTTGGCCCTGCCCTACAGGACAGGAACAGCCACTGAGGGATGAGTGCAGGTAGGGCTCACTCTATAACCCTGTCCTCCTCCCAATAGGCCATTCTCCCCCTCATGGGCAGTACCTGACCCTCATCACCTGCAGGGCCTCCTTCCCCAACCCCTTCCAGGGCTTCCTGATCCCTTCTGGCAGGACATGGTCTCCTTTCTCCCATCCCCTTGCATATTGAGTCAAACCAGAGCCTTGAAACTGGGTCTCTAACATTCAGATTACCAGCTGTTGGCTATTCTGGAGTGGTGCCTCAATCCTAAACCTGAGAGATCTTTCCTTCTGAAAGCTTTTTGAAACTAATATGCTCCCACATAGAGTTCTGGTTTTGACAAATTGGCATAGTGTCTCTCTCCCACCTCCCAAAGAAACCCCCAAGCAAGCAGCTTCTGTCCCCTGGAATTAAACAATGCTTCTGTTGGAAATTTCACAACCAGCTCTGTTGGATAACAGATGGCAGTGATGAAATTCCTCATGAGTGAAATATTACAGTAGCTGTATTTTTAATTATTGAATTGCTACCTTACTACGTCAAAAATCTGTCAGATAAACTTGGATAGATATGGATGGACATTTTATAGATAATGAAAATTTAGGTTAGTGTAATGTTTCATTGGAGTCCAGACATTTGATTATCTGGATCCAAGCTGTCATCTTTATAAAGAGTCAGTGACTGGAAACTCAGTGAATGGCATTTTTGTGTTCATTTTCAAAAGAAGAAAATAACTTATTCTCTGAAAATTGCAACTGTGCAGTTTTGAGAGTCTGAAAAGTGTGCCACTAACCACTGTTGTCAGATGGATCCATGTCCTTATACATTGAATGGTGGGGGAGAGGAAACCATAGTCTTTTTCTTGGTGGTGGTGGTTCAAACAAACAAACAAACAAACAAAACCTGACCAAACCTCCCTCCCCCAAGAAATCAAACATATCAAGCCAAAACATTGTCAGCCAGCACGGCAAAGTAGAAACTTTGTGTAAATGTTAAGTATATGCTGAATAGTTAAGAATTATTAATGACACACTGTTATCAGTGCTGCTTCTCTACTATTTAAGATCACCAGTACGTTTGAAGTATCTTATTCTGTCTTCCCAAGGAGCTCTGACTATCTAACTATTTGAAGAGTCATTGAAATGAAAGAAATAGTCTGAATGCAATTAATCTGTACAATTAATATCAGTTCAAACACCCCTAAAATGAAGAAGAACTAGGAGAGTCTGTGGGAAGGAGTCAAAACTTCACTCCAGGATTGCACAAGCTATGACTTGCTTGTCTTTATGCAACTTGCATCTTTAAATAACATGAATTTGCTTACCTCACAGAGGTGCTGTGCCGGTTAATTATTGTTTAAAAAGTGCTATGAGAATTTTGGAAGAAAGATGCTATACACAGTAAATAAAAGCAATATATTTTATTAAACCAAGTATTTAATTTTGCTTTACTTTTAATATTTATAGGGGTAGCTGTGTTAGTCTAGTTCAGCAAAACAAATAATTTGTTTTAATACCCAGTTTATTATTAGAGAATAGGTTCAGCCCTTAGTTGCTCCACTTTTCAGAAACATAAATCAGGACTATGTCTGGCTAAGAGGGTTGTGCAAAGTGTGAAGTAGAAGTAGTGCTTGCTTCACTTGGGGTCTTGCAATGAGTACGCCCGGCTCTCAGAATTAGAAGCAATAATGGGGGAGGGAATGCAGTTGTGGTTGGCGAATGAGTAGCGACTCGGTCCTATTACCCAGATCCAGTAAAGTACTTAACATGCATTTGATTTGACTTTAGTGGGAATATTCACAGTAAGCTTCTGCTTAAGTACAGTGCTGAGTTGGAATTCCTATGCATCTGCCAGGCAGCTGCTGGTAGGGCTCAATTGATTGCCATCTGCAATGTAATCTAGCAGAACCATCACAGGAAGGTGGTTGAACTAGTACCGTAGAAACCAATCTCCACGTGGCACAGGAATGTGTAATTTGTACCTCGCTGGGCCTGTGGGCAATGAATCAACACATAGAATTGCTGTACTGTGATTCCGCCCCCAGAGTTTTAATGCAGTAGAATCTCAGTTACAAACACTAGTTATAAACTGACTGGTCAACACAACGTCTCATTTGGAATTGAAGTTTGCAGTCAGACAGAAGCAGAGATCCCAATAAATAAAGCCAATACAGTACAGTACCGTGAAACATAAGCTACAGAAAACATGAAGAGAAAGGATCATTTGTTTTCTGCACGGTGAAGTTTCAAAGCTGTATTATGTCAATGTTCATTTGTAAACTTTGGAAAGAACAGCCATAACATTTTATTCAGAGTTAAGAACAACCTCCTTTCCCAAGATGTTTGTAGCAATGAGGTTCTTGCTGTAGCTGAATGTTAATCGGTGTGTTTCATTTAAGAATGGTAGTGTACCACTCTTCAACCACACAGTAGTTGGAAGACATTTTTTTAGCTAGAATAACATAGATGAAACCCCTCCTTTATGGTTATAGGGCCAGACCCTTAGGAGGTGCACATCAGCTAATGACTTCATTGGAACCACCCACACATACAGCAAGAGAGGGTTTGCCCTGTCATCTGAGACTACACTAATTTATGGATTTCAGGGCAGTAGTAATTCAATCTCATTTAAGAAGTTTACTCCCAGATCTTTTTTTTTTTTAACATTTGTAAAACTCAGTATTCAGAACTACCAGTCAAAACTAATAATCACTTCATCTGTGGAAATGAAATGCAATGGGAAAAAATGCAGCTGTCTGTGGGAGCGTTGCTCAGTTAAGGGCTGCAGAATGTGGCCCCAAGCTAGCTCTCCTTTTATTTATTTATTTATTTATTTATAAAATATACATAAGGCACATGGTGACAGGCATTTTGGTGTGGTGACATTTCAGCATTATGGCATACATTTAAATTTGTGTGCACTGTTTGCTTTAATAATCTATCTTTAGCCTTTCACTTAACCTATTGTTATATAGAGTAAATTTATAAAGAAAGCGGTTAATAAAATTCTTCCTGAATGAAGCCCAAGTGATTGAAGAAAGTAGCAAGGTAGTAGTAAAGTAATTGTTTTATTTCTTCCTTCCTTCTGAGGAAGAAGTAAAACAAATTGGATATCCCATTTAGGCAGACAATATTGGATCTGGAAGAGATTACCTTTACCTTATGTGAGACATGGCAAATGTGTTGGCTGCAGTAAGCAAATTTCACAGACTAAAAAATATTTGTAGAGGGCGTATTATGTTGTGCTAATAATGATTTGTTTTACAGTGAATAAACACCAATACATTCTGTTTACTCCAAATTTAACATTCAGATGAAGTGTCCTAGAATTATTTCCCCCCCATCTTTGTTTGACAAACCAGCCCACCCACCCCAGGCCAATTCCAGCCATTTTCCCAGCTCTCTGCAACACACTTGCCACTGTGTTGCGACAGAGTAATGTGTCCTGACACAGTAGTTGAGAACCCCTGCTCTGGAATATTCTGGCATAGTGAGTTCTGGCCATATCTCCTCTTCTGCTCTCAAATCAGCTCCCAGCCACCTCTCTATGAGGAAGGGATGACATAGGGCCATTATGTTGCTGGGGGCATTGCCTATGGGCTGTTCTCTTTATAGCCCCTTCCAGGTATATGAGCTTCCTTTTGAGGAACAGCAGCAGCACTCCATTTAGGGACAAATATCTTTGAACTGTTTTGCAACTTTCATCTCACTGCCTCCAAGCATCGTACAAATTGATATTTAAACTATATACATAGGCATAAATTCATCCATCATTAATTTTTTTTTTTCACCCTAGGATGAAAGGCAGCATATTTTCACAGAGCACACGGAGGCTAAAATATCATAAGACAGAAAGTGAAGAATAGCAATCCTCTGAAACATCCTAGGAAACTTTAGCTGGCGTCATATAATAAGCCAGACTGGATTTTGACCAGGACACTAGAATTAACACACTTATTTGTGGAAGAATGCCAAGCAATCGTTAATAATCAAACACCATCTCTGAACAGTTTTGGTTTGTGTGTTCAGAGGGCATCATGCCATTTACTGAATCACCAACAATTTCATTTTCTAGTTTTAGATGGTCAAGAAAAGACCTTTCTGCCTTGGCATAATGCATGATCTAATTCAGGCTTTTTGGCTACCCTAGTTGTGTTAGGGAGAGCCTTTTTGTTTCCTTTGCCATTTAATGCATAAAATCTTGATTTTTATATGCTCCCAAAACTTTGCAGCAGAGGCAAAAGGTTACCAAACTCACAGGGTCTGAAATAAAATAATTTTTGAAATATAAATGGAATTGCAGCTTTGCCTGGCACCTCACTTCAGCAAGATATTCAGCTGAGTATATGAATTTTATTGTTGGGAGAAATTTCCTGATAATCAACCTTAATATTCTTTGCTTTAATTAGAACCTCTTAAATCCATACTTCTGACCAATCCTCCAGTGTTATCACTAGCAGCATAGTTGGCCGCAGTTTCTTTGAAATGTAAACTCCAGTAAGTTGATAATTTACTCTTAAGTTCTATTATCCATTCAGCCCATCTTAATTGAATTGGTAATAATAGTGGAATGTGAATATGAACAAAATAAATCATTGGGTCATTTTTCCCCCCCTCTTACCAAGACTGATGATTATCCATTTCTTTCTTGTATACTTCAGACAAGGCACTGCATGAAGATGTGGTTCTTCATCAAAAGGGGAGAAAATATCATGGATAGTGCCATTTTCATCCCTCTGGAAATGGAAAATTACCTTTTGTCTGGATGGAAGTAGCAGTAGAAGACATTTAACACCTTCACAGCTGTTTCAAGAAATGAAGCAGCCAGTTCAGCCAATATTTTTTTTTTTTGGGGTGGTGTCCAAAAGCGTTGATTCTTCCAAGCCCCAAACTGTTCAGTCTAAATTCAGATCCTTAAAACGGAAGATCTGCGAGCAAGCAGATGTGACCATTTCACATTTATAAGGCATATCATAGGTGTTTGCGTAACAAATTTAATGAGCACTGCCTTGCTAAATTGAGGGCTATGGGCTAGCAGATCAGTGGTTCTCAATCTGCAGGTCGAGGGCTGCTTGTGGCCCATCTGACATTCTCATGGCTATACTGGTATTATTGGATACATTCTGCATAATGCATAGGTGGCCCACAATGGTAAATAAGTTGAGAATCGTTGGGCTAGTCTGTGTAACTTTCCCAAAATGTGCTGAGTGCAGTACAAGATATGAGGTTGCTTTGAGGCCTCAGAGCTGTTCCTGATGTAAAGGAGAGCATCTGTACTTCACATCCACTGCCTATGATCCCAAGCGGCTGTTTGGTCAGCCAAGGATTATTGGAGTATAGAACTGTCTTGCTCAAGCCCCCTCTAAAGGATGTGGAAGATGTCTGAATTATTTTATGAAATATACATTATTCTGTTTGTTTGACTATTGTATGGTTATCAAGAGTTAATTCCCTCAGGAGCTTCCCTCCGTGTGCACAGGAAAAGAGATAAGTTTCAGATAGTACCATTCACCCGTACTTAGAAGGACAAAATAGATATTGATCTCTTCTGAGGTTTTCCTCTTATAATGCTGAGATCTACTTCCTGGGTTTGGTGCAGAGAAGAGTGAAATCCAGTTGGGAGATGAAGTCTGGGTTACACGTAAAGTTAGGCGGACATAGCTATGGCACTCAGGGTTGTAAAAAATTCACAGTGTAGCTAGGTTGATGGAAGAATGTTACCCTTGACCTAGCTGCAATCACTTGGAGAAGGTAGAGTTCTTAGAGTGATGGGAAACACCCTTTCCGTCATTGTGGGAAGCAGCTATTCTTCAATGACATAGCTACAGTGCCGTAGTGTTCATAGTATAGATGTGGCCTAAGACAAAATTTTGGTGTAGTTAAAAACCTGAGCCCAGGACTGGGGATTATAGGGAAATAAACTCAACTCCAGACCCCGGAAGTGCGGGGTCTGGCTAAGATAAGAATACCAAAGCTATAGGTAAGACAGCTATGGATAAGCTGTCATGTTAATGATCCTTTTCTTGTTATCGTTTAATTCCTACAGTTCAGGTAAACCAATGCTTTGTTTTGGAAAGGCTGTTTTATGTCACTGTGCTCACAGTAATCCTATTCCCAAAGGAAAGTTAGGGCTGTCAAATCCATTTGGTCCTGCAGAGCAACCTCTGTTCGTAAACAGAATGTTGCACCTAGCGGACCTGGTCTCAGAGGCAGTGGTAGCCCTTTGGGGGCTCTAAACAGAAATATTTTTGTCGCTCCCCCCCACCCCCAGCACAAATAAAAAGCAAATATGGGCCCCCTTCAGCTGTTCGGGAGCCCTAGGCAGTTGCTTAGTCTGTTGATGCTAGTGCTGGCTCTGTCTGGTTTAAATAGTAGGGTAATCAAGAGAGTTTGTACCAGAGAGGTAAAGGCTTAGGGTCTTTCACCTGGAGAGGCTGCAGTTAGAGAGCCTGGGAGAGGTCAAAAGTGCCTGAGTTGACACACCCCTTTCCTGGAAATAAGTTCCAAAGGAGTAGCCGTGTTAGTCTCGGTCAGCAAAACAAACAAGGAGTCCTATGGCACTTTTAAAGACTAACAAATTTATTTATGACATGAGCTTTCGTGGGAGAAAATCTCACTTCGTCAGACGCTTTGAAGATCACGAAGTTGAATATGATGAAATGGGATTTTTCTCCCACGGAAGCTCATGCGATAAATAAATGTGTTAGTCTTTAAAAGTGCCACAGGACTCCTTGTTTGTTTCCCTGGAAATGTCATCTATGCAGTTGCCAGGTAGGGGGGTGGTTGTTGGAATTTCCACAGTATCTCTCTAATAGCAGAGGACTCAGTTATAGAAGGGAGGGGGATCCTTCACTTGCTGGCTGAAGCTGTCTTTAAGGCTGCTTAGTGTTATCAGAGTCTGTTGGTGGGATGTATAGGTCTACTTCACCAGTGTAGTATTGTGAAAACAAATTCTGATAATTATGAAGCAATAGCAGCGTGCTACATGTATAGATCATGGATGCGTGGTTAACTCTCCCCTCATCCCCCATACAAACCCAAACTCCTGTGTGGGTCTTGGCCCCACCAGAAACCTCCAGTACTATTAATTGGAAGGAAACATCCAGTACCAGGTGCTGTGATTGTAAGTCAGTCAGATTTCCTGGCAAGGGAAGAGAAGATTTAAGGCAGTGGTTTTCAAACTTTTTTCCTTGGGACCCAGTTGAAAAAAGTCATTTATGCCCGTGACCCAACAATTACATCTTTAGTCAAGACATACCAGTGTTGCAGCGGTGGCAGCAGGGGGCGCCGCAACCCACTACCTGAGGGTCTGTGATCCAGTACAGGGGCCCAACCCATAGTTAGAAAACCCTTGGTTTAAGAGACTTGGAAGTAGAATTGGTGGGTTTTGCTCAGCGCCTTTTTTATACATATCTGTAGCAGAAAGGACTACAGCTAAATCAATCAAAAGTCTGGGAGTGATTGATATTTATGGTGGAGCCCCGCTATCTCAGTTAAGGACTCTGACATAGTAATAGTAAATCAAAAATCTTTTTGCTGAGTGCTATTTGGTAATCCACAGTAGCAAAGAAAAATAAGTATATCTCTGCTCTCAGACTTATTTACTTAACCTGTGTGTTGTAACCAGCTGAGAGAAATGTGCGGGAGTTGTATTTGCAGAGTTGTTCTTGCTACTTCATTTTTATATAGCAAGTCAAAGTTCCTATGCTGTTTGCTGCCTTTTTTGTGCTAGGATCAGTAAAGAAGGTTGAAAGCTGTAATAATTCATCCCCACTTATCATAAAATTCTGTGGATGGTATGTCGGTTTTGAAGCCCCCATTAACTGTTTTCAGGCTGAGGAGCTCAAGGGAAAATTTATTACAGGATGTCAGAAGGTCACTACTTTCAGATTTCTAGCACTTCTATGAGGAGACTATTGTTCTGCCATCTAAGATTTAGTATTGTAAATGGCCGATGACATAGTCTTTTTCAGTATATGAAGAGGCACTGTCAAGTACATTAGAAGTTGGCTTTAATTTTTTTATATATCAGAATTCCAAAGCATGATGATACAACTTCCCCATTTGCTAACCATTATTTCCTCTGACAGTCTGACACAGCTTGAAATTGCCAAGATATGCATATATGTTTGTGCACACTTGTCATTGAAGAGATCAGCACATGCTGAATAGTTTAACAGCAGCAACTGAGGAGACAGAAAAGGTTGTGTTTATTTAGGTCCCATTAAACAGTAGCTTTTTATATGTAAGTTCTGCCTGATCAAACTGTAGATTTTTGCTAAAAAATTATATTTAAGAATCCAAAGGAATTTCTCCACCAGATAAGTAGTTTCTCTCAAAATAATTGACTTTTCCCGTCTCCCTAGTTTTCCAGATTATATTTTTTCTCTTGTTTTTTTTAGTCTGTCAGAACTGCTTATACTTCTGTCTTGGTTCTAGGAAAGCAGCATACTGTTGGTTGCCCTCCTGTTCCTTGTAGATTCATTTTTTTACTCTTAAGTATTGAATTACCAACAATAGTAGTCTGTCTTCCTTGAATTCTTTGTGGACAAGATTGGTTTTTCTTATGTGTTGGACCAACCTGCCATCCACAGGTATGTCCCATATATCTCTCTCTTCTCTTGGACTGCAGCTGAGGCCTAGTCTGACATGAATGGGAAAAGATCTTGGAGGGAATCTCAACACAGACCAGCTGTTGCTTGAGAAGCATCATCTGCAGTTTCCATGTTGAGACCTGGTATCAACTGGAAAAGGTTAGGTGTATGGAATTCTTCCTGGTCCTCTTGCTTCCGGTGGCTACAGCCTGCTCACTCTTGTCTCTCTCGAGCTGTAAAGAATGCTGTCTGAACATTACTTGAGGTATTACAAAAAATGTTATGTGATTTATAATAATAGTTGACAATAAGTAACTTCAGTTTCACATATAATAGTGGAATAAATATTAAGAGAAATCTGTAAGCACCTGTAACATGACAAAATCACCAATAAGCAGAGCTTTAGAACAAACCAGACGAACTTGATTGCTTTTTTTGGCAGAATTATAAAGATGAAGGGAACAGAATACAGTAGATGTACTATCTTGATTTCAGTAAATTGAGTCTTACAAAATTTTATACATGAAATTAATAGGCATGGATGTAAGTGTACAGAAGGGGGAGCTCATTTAGAGCTGTATGGAACTTGGATCCCATGTGCTTTTAAGATTACTGAGTCAGGATGTTGCTCAGACATTGTCTCAAAGTCAGGCCTTTCAGGCATATTCCTTGGATATAGAATCCCGTGCTGCAGGCCCTTCTTGGGTTGTGAGACCCTGCAATCCAGCTACCCTAGGCCTCCAGATCCTGTGCCATAGTTTGTCTTTGGGGACTTTTGGCTGAAATTTGCTTTGGTCAGTACAATGGCAAGATGCAGCACAGTGTCCTGTGCATCATCTGCTATTCCTTACAGAGATAAGGATATACTTTTGAGCATCTCTGAAATGGAATATGGTGTATTCCTACCTGCTGTTAATTAGCCCTTCCTATTCAATAATCTGAATTAGCTAGCTTGGCTAGACGTACTTGCTTTCTGGCAGACTACATCTTGGGGATATAGTGCATGGGCTGGTGCGATAGCCGTTTGCCACTGTTAGTGCCAGGGAATTCCCTGGATGGTCCTTCTGCTCTTGGGAACTCTGAATCAAAGCTTTGGTTTTGGTTCTGCTCTGGGAGATTCCAATACATACCTTCTAATTTAATCTGAGAATGCCTTGATTTCTGCAGACCTTTTGATGAGGAGACATTTCCCCACTGGAATCTTTCTTAATTTGAGAGAATTAGTTCGTACAGTTCCTTGCTGGGTCTATTATTACATCATACTCAATCATTCAGCAATCCAGTGAAGGAACCGGAATTCTGGGAATAATACCCAGAATTCCTTGCTTCTGATCTGCTGCATGAACCACTTGATCACACATTTTTGATAGCCAATTTAAAGATTAGCTGTAAATTAAAATAGCAGTGTTGAGGATTGTATAAAATTAGAAGGCTATAATTCCACTAATACATATTGTACATTGATTTAGGAATATGGCAGTCAAAAGTGCCACCCATATCCAAGTACATGAAGATGCAATTGTCTGTCTGGTTTTGAACCTCTGGTGATGGCAGGGGTTGTCAGTATATAATGTACAGGATGGAGCCTTTCTACACTATTTTTAAATGCTTATTTTGTCATTTTAATATTTTGCTGAATTCATGCAAGGGTCTAAATTTCTCCATCAGAATCCTGATGTAGCAAACAGGGTTTTTAAAAATCCACTGAGGACTAATGAAATGAAACTAGAAAAAGTCAGGACAATAAGAATAGTGTATGCACTGTACTTCACTTCTTCCCATAACAGAAAACTAGTTAATGTGTGGGATAGCCAAGTATATTTAAATTAAGGAGGCCATGAAGACAGAAGTTGCAAATAACTCAGAGCAGTGGTGCATTTGAGTGTATAATTCATAAATCAAGGAACAAATTGGGTGTTGCACATTACTTGTTGGCAGGTATTTTTTAAAATAAAATTCTAATGACTGAAATGGAGATGTAATGTAATGTAATTCTTTCTTCATTAACCACTTCATTTGAGTAAGGGTTAAACTGCTTCGTTTATTCTGGGCATGTATCTGATTTTTATATTACATGCAAGTGATGGATGTTCTTGTATCACAGACCATGATGACTCTTGTGTGACCCTTGTACCTGAACTTGCATAGTTGTCTAAGGAGTGTGGGAGCAGAGGGTGCAATAAACCTTCCTTCATCCCTTCCCCTCCCCCACCATTGTGTCTTGCTTTGGAGATTAAGAACTGGGTTCAGCTCATTCCTACAATATCACTAGCCTCCTTAAATGGGCTGAGATCATGGTTGTGCCCCCACTCCCCTTTGCCCCAGAAATTCATGTTGTGCCCTTTCAAAGGATGTAGCAGAGAGCTGTTTCCTTTTGTGCTCCTACTGGCATGGTGCATCTCCTCATTGCTAACTTCTGAGGGCTGTGACTTACAGCTGCCGTTTAAACTGGCCTAGACTCCGATGTCCTCTGAAATAGTATAATCCATTATAAGACTACAGTGAAACAATTACTGAGATATTGCAGGCTAGCCCCATTTGGGTGTCTTGGTTTAACTGGAACCCATTGAAGGAGGAAATCAAACCACTAGTAATATAGCATGTAGGACAGTTTTGAGTTTGTTGATTATAAAAGTGTGTGTCTTCCCATCCATTGCTTTGCCTTCCTTCAGGAATATAGAACTTGACCCTGAGAGATGCTGAGGACTTTCCCTGAATTCAATGGTAGTGGGACTCAGCACCCTTCAGCATTAGGCCACTTGTTATTGAAGCCAAATCTGTGCTGGGAAAATTTCTGCCTTTTCTTTCCTTTCATATTTCTCATATTGTACAATACTGGCAGCTATATTCTGAAAACAGCTGTATCTGACTCTTTTATCTGTGATAATGTCTCAATAAATAGTTGAAAAAAAAATTCCAAGGAGTCTTCTACTTCTCCTTTTAACAGCAGCATAGGATTTTAAATTAAATTATCGAGATAATGGGAAGTGCATTTAAAACGAGGACAAAATATGCTTATTTACTTGTTAAGTATGTGTGAGTAACATTTTGTTCTTTCTCTTCTATAACATGAATAGCAAATATCTTCAGAAAATACATGCTACTAATGTTTGCTGTTCCTTTTTATAGAACAAAATATTATGATCCCATACATTATAGTAATAAAATTAGCATTTTGTCATAACTTTCTGAACCTGAAGCAAAACATCTTGAAAACAGGATAATCTCAGATAATTTAAAATGCCACACAGGGCTGTTACAAAGCTGTTACGTGTTTAACTCTGCAGTTTTGCTTGCTTGCTGCTTTTTTCTTTTTCTTTTTCTTGTTTTGTTCTGTGCTCTAAAAATTGAAATGATTTTCTGTCTTTGGTACCCATGTTGCTTCTTTGTGAATGTGGTCATTTCATATTCCCTTTTAGTAAGTAAAATTTGTATTCCTGTCTACTTAAACATCTCCTTGTTGCAGAGAGAAAGTGATAGCTATTGTGTCTCATCCTAAATTGCTTTTGACTTCTCTTTGCACATGAGGGATTGCTGACTCATCATGGTTGCCGGTTTCACACTTCATCATGGTTTTCTTTATCATTCTCTAAGGAAAGTGAAAAGCCACATTTCAGTATTCAGTATCTATTGTTATGTGTTGGAATTCCCTCCAAGATCGCTTTCCACTTGACTTTCCAAGAACTCAGTTCAATCCCTGACTTCGTGTCTCAAGACAAGTACCTTTATTTGGCATCCAACAATGCTATGCTGAGTTTATTAAACTGAAATGTAGGGGGTAGTTCAGGGTTCATCACAGATCCAAAATTGCTCAGAAATTCCTTTCCCTTTATATACTTGTACACATCTCATTGCATTTACTATACATTGCATCACTCATTTTTTTGACTGGATTGGTTACTTTGTTGGAACCATTTCCTGTAAAGCATTCTCGATTCATGCACTGTTCATTTTTGATCTACTCTTTACCTCATCCTTACATTTCCGATCTATCTTGTTACATTGTTCTTTGTAAACAGTTCCCTGGGTGTTCCCTCTCCTTATCTTAGCCAGTTTAGGCATTGTATTTTTTAGCTCACTGATCCATTTACCTATCTTAGCACAAATGTTCTGTTTTCACTCTGCTGATTAGTTTACCTCCTTAATCCTGTCTTCCAAGAAATGAGGTCTCCCACATATTTAATTACTTTTGTCAAAGCAGGCCTATGTTATGGAAGTGCTCTTGTGGTGCCATAGATAAGTTTGTGGTGTAAGTACATAGAGAGAAATTTTAATCCTCTTTTTACACTTTAATAGTTGAATATAGTCTCCAGACAGAACACATTCACTTCTAATTTACTATACCTATGGTAAAATATTTACTAATTTTAGAAGATAATTTTTTAAAAAACATAAAGACCATCTTAAATTGTTCCCTGAAACTATAGTTTTTTCCAGGCACCGGTGACTAAAATAATCAGTCACTACAAGCTCCAAACTTCACCCAAAGATACATTCGTCCTATAACAAACACAGGCAACTCTTAACTTCTTGTATTTAAAGGTAATTTTCTGTATTCGTGTTAATGCATTTCATTTTTTTTTGAGGAAAAGCTGACAGAACTGTCAAGGTCTTCCAGCTCCTCCTTTTTCTAAAGCTGATAGCCTGCTTTGCTGAGTCCTCAGCTTTGTTCTGCAAGGAGAGGGACAGTGGCAGTCAGGGGCTATGAAGACAGTTGGGGCTGTGAGAAATCAGGGTGCTGGGAGGGAACAGGAGGAAAGGAATGATGTGAGGAGGCAGGAGGAGTGGAGGGAAGAAGTGGTTAAATTGGTGTATGGTGCTGCTCTTCTGTTCCCTGGAGCGCTAGGCAGCAGCATTGTGGGGGGCCAGGTGGGGTAGACAGCCATAGAAGGGCACAGGGGAGAGAGCTGAATGAGGTCTAGGGGGCCATGACACATGAAATGGGGCTTCGGGAGGAAGAAAAGATAGGATGGGGAGGACTGGAGCTGCCCCTTTCCACATCCCTGCTCTCTACCATGCCTACTACTCAGAGGTGGTCCAAGGGCTTTCAGTGACCTAGGCGAACTATGCCTTTAATGCCTCTCTGTCCCCATTCAGTATAGAGAAAAATGATAACATATTAATATATATTTTTAAGTAGAGGGGAAAGAAATCACTTCTGTCTAATATGGCACCCTTTAAAGCCTGGAGCCCTAGACGACCGCCTTGTTTATGTATATGGTTGGGCTGGCTGTTCCTACTTCCCTACCACATTTAGCTTTTAAAGTCGATACACAAATTCTTATACCTCTCACTACACCAAATTCTTCAACACTACGCTCATCTACACAACTTCAATTTTTCTGTAATGTGTAAATAACACTTCTCCAGTGTATCTGTAAAGAATATGTCAAATTAATGTGATTTGAGTGAAGGTTGTATATTTCAGTGATTTACCTTGTGAAATTTTCAGGGTTTTCTCATTGGTTCCGCCCCCTGTTGCTATCTGTCTAGTGCAGCTCTTGCCGCTAGTTGGACCGTTGTATTATCTTTGTATGCTTTATAAGAAACAACTTGTCCTAAGAGCTGTGACTTTCCATTGAGGTATAAATTCAATTAAATTGACGTTCCATTAAAAATACTTCTAAGCAGAAATGCCTTAAACCGGTCATTTCATTTCAAGAGAAAAATGTGTTATAAGATTTTCAGCCTTTAAAATGGCCTCTGTCAGAATTGACAGGCTGAAAAATTAACATACATTTAAATCCATTGAATGTGTTTGAGTCCTTCTAATCCCTTCCCTGATGTTTTTCCCTCTCTCTCAAAGATTATCATTTAATTAAAAAAAAAAGGGAAATTCCTTCATTCCCAGGAAACCTATTAAAACAAACTTTGTTCACTGTTAACCATAGAGACCTGATGTGATCAGGCCCTGTGACTATGTACCCAAACTGAGTATGAGTATTCTTTTCATACATCAATACCTGTCAAAGGTGATGAGCAAACCAGGTCACTGATTTTCCTTTCAGTTACACCCATTTTAAACCAATGCAAGTCTGCTTATAGGGATTTAATGCGTAAGAGGACAGAATTATATCCCAAGAAGTGTATCATTTGAAATTGTGAGGTTCTGTGTGCTAAAGGACTCATTTGGACTGATTTTCAAATCAAGAGTAATTTTCACAAAGAGGTTGTTTTTGGAGGACTGGCAAAGTATTGATGTTGGGAGGCCAGAGTTGCAATCTCAGAAATTCAGGAGGAGGATTGATTCAGAGCTGCAGTTCTCAGGAGTTGTGAGGGAAGCGGGGCAGGGACAGGAGGAAGCAAAAAGAGTGCATAGCATTCGAGCTCAATGCTATTTTCTGTTGCTTTCTCCATGCTGGATGATGTGAGCCTTGTAGCACACTGCATCACTTATTTGTTCAGAGATGTACATTGGTGTCTGTCAGAGAGGTACTTGATGGCGTGCCATACATCAACTAAAAAAAAAAAATCTATTACAGCCCAAAGAACATAATAGAATGTTGCTTCTTATTAACATAGCATCTCTTACAAGCCCAAATCAATTTTTTTTTATTACATGGTGCTCTGAAGCTGGCCAAGTTACCCAGACACACACGTCTTGCTACCTTCATAATGTGTTTTGGTTGATATTGTTTCTACCAATTGCCTTTTTGGCAGATCTTCAGCCTCTGGCCAGTTCCAAAAAAGAATTTCCCCTCTGGTTACTGAATGGGAAGACACCATTTGTCATGCCAATGATGTTCTAAAGTCAAAATCCAATAGCAAAGAGCCAGATAGTAGGCTGCATGTAGTGGTGAAGGGATTTCAGGAAGCAGGCTTGGTACTGACAATTGATTGCTTGTATTGTAAGAAGTCAGATTTTGTCATTAGTGTTTGGGGAAGAAAAGCTGGCCCAGGTAAAATAAAGGCCCTACTGGAGATGCTGAAGCAAAAGATGAGGGGAAACTTGTAGGTTTATGGTAGTTGCATACCCTGTAGGAAAGAAAGTTCTCCGCAATTTTGATGATACAAAATCTCTTGGAAATCTGTTGAAAATTGAAAATCTCTGGGCATATGGGATGGTCAATAAGAAAAAGCATTTTGAATGGCAAAGCAAGAACTGAATTCTCATACTGAGCTAGTACTATACCATACATACAGAGTTAGAGAAGAGTGTCTGATGACATCTTCACGTAATCTAGACCCAAAATTTGTTTGGTTTTTTACCGACTTTAATGGAATTTTTTTTTAAATTAAGACAAATGGGGAGCAGTCTTTTGTGTGGATTTAAATCTTCCCAATTTGGCTGCAAACCAAACATTATATATTTTGGTAGTGAATGAGAACTAGCCTTCATAAGCCAAGCCTCAACAAAATAGGCTGTCGTAAGCCTATTATACCAGCTGCCCATGAGGTCAATATTTTCATGAGGATGGACCAGTAGTTCAGAATCCTCTGAAATCCTTAGCCCCAGAGAGCACTCAATGATAGTCCTTCAATGAGATGTCAAACATCTTTCCCAGCTCTGTGAAATGCAGCATAATATGCAAGATCAGACTCATTTTCAACACATTACAAAATAGTAATAATTTGACAGCAACATCCCAACTCTGTTACAAGTGCAGGACATCACTACAGGGGAGTGTTAGAGATTTTTGGATACTCTAACTCTTCATTTGCATATTTCAACATGTTTTGAATTTTTTCCGTTTAAATTTATTTCTGAATTTTCTGTATTAATAATACATAGTTTGGGGTTAATTTCAATGTCCCTGTAATGTTTTTTGCCCAAAATTGCTGATATTACAATTGAACTAAACTCCATCTGTAGCATTTGTTTGGGAATGAATAATGTTTGAGTGCGTTTTATAGAGCTCATCTAGAAGTAGTTGTTCACAGGAGGGACCAGTAAAAGGCACCAAAAATTCCTGCAAAAAACGGACTCTTGTTTCTAGCTTCATATAGTGAGTAAGCAGAACAGGAACCAATCCATTACAGACTGGAATATTGTATGCAGAAATCTAGCTAGCATTTATGATCCATATTTATTACCAAGGGTAGTTATGCCTCATTATAAAATCTATTGTAATGAATTTTCCAGCATTTCTGGTATTTCTTCATTACTTGTAGTTAATGAAAGTTGATATGGAATAGAATAATGTCTGGGATGACTAATCATTCAAGAGCAGCACGCTTGAGTTCACTGTGTAAAGGTAGCCAAGTTACTCGAATCCTTGTAAAACAAACAAGGAGTCTTGCGGCACTTTTAGACTAACAAATTTATTTAAGTGCCGCAAGACACCTTGTTTGTTTTGCGGAACTAGACTGACATGGCTGTCCCTTGTGATCCAGTCCTTGTATGTCTCCTGTGCATGGCAGTGTGACAGTATGGACCACCACAGGGATGCTTTCAGTTCCCCCTGCACGCAACAATAGTGTGTTTCAGATGGGCTGGCGCACAGGGGAATACTGAGCAGGCCGAATGTGCTAGTAGCCCTAACATGTTTTGCAGGTGGCACATAGGGAATAATGACCAGCATCTCTCCCTCCCCAATGTTGGCTGGAGTAACATCCTTATGTCCTGGACTGGGTCGGTGTTGAGATACCTGACCTACCATACTACCTTAAACCCCACCCCTTTCACTTCCTATGCACTTGCCAGTCAAAGAATCAGAATAAGATCTGCTAATTTTCTATTTTTTAATGATATATTTTTAGAACAACTTTTCTTTTAAGGTGTCTTGATTATATCTCGTGCTTTGCTCTTTTATCTGTAGTGCCAATTGACAACATTTGAAATGTAAATACATGGCTGGCTATTACACTAATTGCTGGTTTGAAATATAAAACTATCTTTTTAAGGTGATTTTTGTAGTGTTTTTCTTTTGTTATGTTTTTCTGTCAGCTTGCTCTAGTCCCCCCTTTATCCCCAACTATGTTCCTCCCCTATGTGACATGACATCATTTTTGGAATTCAGACTTTCATTGCCTGTTAAGATTGTATCATTATTGCCAAGGTGCAGTTAGAATGATTTATTACTCTTTCTTAATATAATGGCAGTGAAACACTATTCTCAGATTTATTGGTTCAGCAGTTGTGTTCTCAATTGTGATATATTTTTATTTAGAAATGTAGGTATCCAGATATCTGAACTTTCAACAGTTGTATATTTAGTAAGTGTACTGACTAAGGTACTTTGAGTTTTAATTATCGAAGTACATCCAGGAATCCAGTATAAAGAAGATTTTTCTTGTTTACCTCCTCTCAAATCGGAAGTTGTTGAGGGACATTCAGTAGCCTATTGGTAGTGCTCAGTGCAGGAAGTTCCCATTTGATTCCTAGTCCTCATTCCTTGAACCCAGTAGATTGTGCGGTCTTGGAATGTTGTTGAATTGAATTGTTCACTCGTGAGTGTATCTTAAAGCTCAGTAGTGACTATTATGGGTGGCTGTTTATGGAGCCACATGGAGATCCTCTGAATGAAGCTGAGTCCTGTCCTTTTGTATTATAAAGATGGTGAACTAAATATAAGGTTTTGAAGTAAAGGATCATGTTTGGGATCCCCACCAGGTTTATCCACATCTGTGGAGGACACGTGGAGGGAATAATTTCAGCAATAGTTTGAGAGTATTTTTAATTGATTTTAACTGAAGTTTGCACAAGCAATATTGTGAAACTGCCCATTAATCCCAGTGTAAACACAGCTCTAGGCTCAGCTGCTGTGTGAACTGTGACTGTTTCAAGCTGAAGAGATTTTGTGCTTTCCTGCCTGTTGTTCTGAGAGTTATCCCACCCAGAGTTTAAACCATTTGAGTTTTGGGTTTGAGTAAATCCAAAATCTCAGCTCAATACGCAAACAAAACTGCCAAATTTTGCTTGGTTTCAACTGCAAATAGACTTTTTTGTGGTGGAACAATTTATTGCAACACAGTATCATTGGGAGAGACTTGAGTTTGAGACTAATTCACAGAGCTTCAAATCCAGGATGGCTAGAATGTATTCTACAAGTTCAGGAATAAGGTATGTAAAGCAACTTGCATAGCCATTTGGTGACCCTACAGCCAGTGCAGGAGAGAGCATGTGTGTATAAAGAAATACGTAACCCTTTGTGTTTCAGGAACAGCTGGTAGGACATTTGAGAGGGGATAGTCTCTCTGTACTTCTAAAGGAGTGGAACAAACTACAAAAATTTTTGTTCAGGGAATACAGTCATCTTCAGATAATGAAAAAAATCTTACACGTTGTGAAGCACATGCTCTATTCTCTCAGTACAATAGTGTGGTGTTTTAAAGTAGAAATGGCAAGTACAATCAATGCCATCAGTGATCTTGAATTTTAAATGCATCTTTTTATGTTTAGTATCAAAGGGGTAGCTGTGTTAGTCTAGTTCAGCAAAACAAACAAGGAGTCCTGTGGCACTTTTAAAGATTAACAAATTTATTTATCTCATGAGCTTTCATGGGAGCAAATCCCACTTTGTCAGATGCTTGAAGATGGGGAACATACGGAATGGGAGAAACATAAATGCAGGGAAGTGGTAAGTGGAGAATTTTTGACATTTGACCTCACCTCCCTCTATATGCTGTTCTCTACTGTTTGAATCTAAACAATTGCTTTGGTTTGCTGTAACAGTCTGACCTGATCCTATGACTTACACTTCCCTGCATTTATTTTCCTCTCATTCTGTAAGTTCCCTATCTTCAAGCATCTGACGAAGTGGGATTTTCTCCCACGAAAGCTCATGCAATAAATAAATTTGTTAGTCTTCAAAAATGCCACAGGACTCCTTGTTTGTTTTGCTGTTTATGTTTAGGTATGTATTGGATAAGATCATTGATGATCTCCTCCAAAGACAGTAGCTCCAAAGTACATTTGTAGAAAGGGGAATGTATCTTACTGAGTGTAATAAAACTCTGTTTTTAATAGTATTGCAGTATCTTCTTTGACTTGGTACAGCCTGCCTGTGAAAAATGGTATTGATAGTGGATGAGTGCTATGAATGCCATTTAAGGAGGTGAGGGAATAGCTCACCACAAAAATATGCTATTTCTGTACTATATTACATATTGTACTACTTTCTCCACATAGGCAGTTTTTTCTTCAGGGCACTTGCAGTATTGCCAACCCCTAACCTTCAAAACCCATGAGTCAGACTCACCAACAATCACAAAATTGACTTTAAAATCATGAGATTACAATAGAATCTCAAAGATGTGAACACCTGGGAATGGAGGTTGTTTGTAACTCTGAAATCTTCGTAACTCTGAACATAACATTATGGTATAGTGCCGTCACTGTCTTCCATCTGAGGCCTGGGAGAGATCTCTGCAAAGCTGGCACCTGGCAGCACTATCTGGTTTGCAAACAGCTCCCTGCCCTATTCTTGTTTTCTTGTTTCTTGCTTTTGGGCTGAACGGGGGGTGGGGGGTCCGGGGGGTGGGGGGAGGGGGTGTCTGCTCTGCACCCTTGGCCTTACAAGTCCCAGTTCTCAGATGCCTCTCCCCATTGGTCACTCTGCTCGATGCACTGCTTGCCGTGCTCCAGAGGCAGCGTGTGGCAGAGGGTTTACGTCAGCCTGCTGCCAGTGTCCCTCCCGTCCCTGCCCTTTTGCACTCCTAGAGTGCTGGCAGGATCCACGAGTGCAGCTTCTCCCCTCTGCAGCTACCTGATCGCTCCCGGTTTCATGTGGTGTTCAACTGACCATTCCGTTTGTAACTCTGGTGATGGTATCTTTGAGGTTCTACTGTATGTAAAAATAATAGTCAGAATCCCATTTGCCTGAGATCAGCAGAGCAGCAGCCTCATTCTTCTCCTTGGGAGTGGCAAAATTTGGTTTGGTGAGGACATGTTGTGAGCATGGCTCTAGTTGCTCTTTTCTAGGGGGGGCTGCGCAGCAATTTTTTCCCTCATCACCAGACTGGCCAAGGTAGCGTGCAGTTTCGTCACCATCCCCGTGGGAAATTTGGGGGAGGCTTTATGGTGAGTAGGAAAGTGAGTTTGGCTCTAACGTCATTATGTAAGTTGGGGGGCAGACGTCCAGTACAGGTACTCCAGGGAAGGGCTACAGTGACCAGATAAATGGCTGGGTAAAGGGCTTAGAAAGGAGGTGTTTGAAAGAGTGGAATGGTGGTGGGGGTTGGGGTTCCGTTGTCCCACGACTGGTACTTTTATAGCCCACTTAACACTACTTGGAGGAGTGGAATGGTAAAGTCCCAGCAATAGGTTTGCTGAGGAGCTGAATGGAAAAAGGGAGAGGCTGGTGGAAGTTCCATGGGGAGATATTGAATGAACAGTTTTATCTGATGGATAGGCCCAGCCATTTAGTTTTGACCTGATTAAAATCGTATCAAGCAGGTGGCTCTTGCCCACATGCTCAGGGGCTAACTGACTGCCATATTTGGGGTCGGGAAGGATTCCCCCACCCCCACCTGATCAGATAGGCAGAGATTCTGGGGTTTTTAACACTTTCCTGTGTGGCTCAGGTCACTTGAAGATTTAAACTTAGTATGAATGGTGAATTCTCTGTAACTTGAAGTCTTTAAATCATAATTGAGTACTTCAGCAACTCAGGCTATGTACGCACGAGAAATTTGTCCTGCAATAAGTTATTGCGGGACAAGGAAAGCGCTATAAATATAGCACTTTCTCGTGTACACACTTGCTGTTTCTTTCGCAAAGGAGCGTTCACCGTGTGAATGCTCCTTTGCAAAAGAAGAGCAGTGCATGGTGGGCTCCTGTCCCACCATGCACTGCCCACAGCCAGCCCCCTAG
>ML685796.1:11127273-11167456 GCA_007922175.1 Pelusios castaneus
CCACCCGATCCCCAAGCTGGTTCAAGTGTCAGCAGGCGCAACAGAGGGTGTTGCCGCGCAACAGAGAAATTGATCGTGTGTACGCTATTGGCATTATTGCATGGTAAGGAGCCTTATCGTGCAATAAAGTGATCGTGTGTACATAGCCTAAGCCAGAGGTTAGGGATCTATTACGGGAGTGGGTGATAAAGTTCGGTGCCCTTCTGTGGGCAGGAGAGATCAGACTAGTGATCACTATGGAATGGTCTCTTCTGACCTTTAAGTCTGGGACTGTAAGTGTCTCTTTTCTTTCTTTTGGTATAGTCAGACAATAGTATGGTTTTTTTGTTTTTGGTTATTTTTTGTTGTTGGGTTTTTTTGTTTTTTGTTTTTGTTTTTGTTTTTTTTGTAGAAGGGGGGGGAACTAAAGGGAAACTATCTGGAAGCAGTAAGAGCTTTCCTCTAATAAACCAAATCACTCCCCACCCATATATTATTTTAAAAATACTCAGTTACTACCTGAGTTATCTAGTATTACTACTACCTGTGCCCTAAGCATTGTAAAGAAAAAATTTGTTCCACAGAAAAAAGTAATACTTAATTTGTTTCTTTTTATGTAGCACTGGAACTGGCTGGGAATTCTGAGTGCAAACATTAGTCCGATTACAAACAGTCCATTTTCTTGACTGTCTGGGCCTGTTTTAATTGAGAACGAGAATAAACACATGGGTTCAAGCTTCTGTAGTAGTCTCACATATTTATGAACATGATTATTTTTCTCCATATGTGTTACTCTGTCCTTAGGACAAGAAAGGGCCACTTACAGTATGAAATTTTATGCATTTCTTGGGGCCTGTGCATAACATAGTGCCCTTTACCCCAGATTCTGAGTAATTAACCATCTTCTGTGATTTGGACTTGTAGAAGTAATGAAAGCTTCCAAATGAGCTTTTTGCTAAAGGTGTGTGTGTTTTAATTGTTTTTTACAGTTTAAATAAAGACTCAATGTGTAAAATTCAATTTTGCAGCATTCTATGGAAGAAAAAAAAGTTGTTTCAATTGTCTACCAGATTTTGAACCATATTCTGATCTTCATTACTTATACCAATGTAAATTAGAAGTACCTACATGGAAATACTTCTGATGTATACCAGATCTTGGTCACGCTGGTGTAACTCTTTACTTACAGAATTCAGCTTTGTAACAAATGTCATAATAAGGCCTTCAATATCCATTTCCTATGTTTGACTACAGAGCTGAATCCGTTTGGAAAAATGGAGGGAAAAAAAAAGATATGCGAGAAACACATTTCAATAAACTCAATATCTGCTTTAATAGAACAGTTCTTGAAAATACGAGTTTGAAATACTTGAGGCTTTTCTCTTTTTTTGAAGGATATTTTCCTCCTTTGTGTGCTCAAGAGACTGATGATCCTAGAACTTCTTAAATAGTGTTCGAGAGTATTGTACCTTTGTACTTCAAAGGAGGAGGAAGAAAAGGAAAAGAGATGGAGAAGGTAAATGAAAGTACAGCTATATTTTGATAGGGCCTCCAAGGACTTTACAAAACAGTTAACATTCTTTCCTGAATGACAGTATGAATTAGGGTGACAACAGCCAATTTTATTATTTGCAGTGATGTGGCTATTATCTAAATATTTGGAATTAAATGCAATATAGGTAAAAGCTGCAAGGCATTAAGATCTAATTTCTTCAATGCTTAGCAGTGTTTTAAAATGGAAGGTAAGAGAAATTGGAGCTTAAAAGAAAATGTTCAAACTCTCTTTTAATGCTATGTGAATGGCTGTGAAGGCAGTAGCCGTGTTTGTTACTGGCACTGCTGTCCTCCCTGCAGCCACTGCTTTGAGCGCTTACTTTTAAAACTGTTACTGCTTGGCAGTCATCCTAATCTAATGAAATATTTGTTCATTAGTTAGTCTGATTCTTTTACGGAGGTATGAATCACTGATCAGCTGGAAATTATTTTGATGGTACTTGGTTTATATAAGAATATTAATTGAAGAGGCTATTTGGATAGGATAGGACTAAATAGGGATGACCTAAAACTATTTTGGCAAGTTAACCTTGCTTGCCTTTACTGATAGTTTTGATTTCGGATTCTAACTGTGTGAGCAGGATTGAGATGTGTTCTTTTGATCCTTTGAATTCAGGTAAGCCAATACTTTTTTGAGTTGGCAGTTACGTATATGACTTATCAGCTGCTAATATTGCCTGCCTGTCCACTTTCAGTACTATTTATCATTGTGATGCATTCATCTATGCTGTTAGCAGAAAGTTTTGATCAGTTCTTTTTCAACTGTGTTTGAATCAATATATTAAACAACGGCATGTCCACAGAACACAATTGTCAGAAATAAAACAACAAATGAACTGGAGAGGAAAACATCTATAAGCTTCCAAGCTCCAGCACCTGTGAAGACTACTATGTTTGATAGTTGAAATTAGCAGATATGGTCACAGTTATGCTTAAGGCCAGAGTAATTCATCAACAACTCCAGGAAACAGTTTATTCTGTCCCATAGTGCAAGAGCCTTGTTAGCTTTGGTGAGCTAGGCAGGACACAAAATACATAACATAGACTTTAAGGTCAGAAGGGACCTGTACGATCATCTAGTCTGACCTCCTGCAAAATGCAGGCCGCAAGACCTCACCCACCCATTCCAGCAGTAGGCCACCAACCTATGACTGAGTTATTTACCTCCTTAAATCATGATTTAAGGACTTTAAATTTAAATTTAAAGACTTTAAGGACGTATTCCTTCCTCTCTTAATGGAAATGTCCTTTTAACAGAACAAGGGTAGATGGCCTCATTTCCTGGCTAAACCTCAGGGATTATTCTGCCCCCTAAACGTGGGTTTGCCCTAACTAAAGAGTCAACTTCCAAAGGGGTAGCCGTGTTAGTCTATTGTAGAAAGACACCAGAGTCCTGTGGCACTTTTAAAGACTAACAGATTTATTTATCGCATGAGCTTTTGTGGGAGAAAATCCCACTTCGTCAGACGCTTTGTGTCTGACGAAGTGGGATTTTCTCCCACGAAAGCTCATGTGATAAATAAATCTGTTAGTCTTTAAAAGTGCCACAGGACTCTGGTGTCTAAAGAGTCAACTGTTGAGGAGGCCGCCTCTCTCTACGTGGATTATGGCGGACTTCCAGTGTTCTCACCCAGGAAGATGTTATTGGTGCGGATCTAAGACTCATAGGGTATGTCTACACTGGCAAGTTAGTTCGAATTAAGGAAGCTTAATTCGAACTAACTAAAGCCAGGGCTATACTAGGCTTTAATTAGTTTGAATTAAGGGCTTCCTTAATTGGAACTAATAAGTTCGAATAGCCTATTCGAACTAAGGGTTAATTCGAACTAGTTAGTTCAAATTTAACCAATGTGGCCATGTTAGTTCGAACTAATTACTTAGTTTGAACTAACCGGCCCTTTGAAATCAAGTAAATCACTAATTCGAACTAAGCAAGTGCCATTCATGGCACTTGCTTAGTTCAAAGTAATTTTTTCTAGTTTGAATTAAGTTAATTCGAACTAACTAAAATTAGTTCGAATTAGTTAGTTCGAATTAACTAATTCAAACTAATTTTAGTAAGTGTAGACATAGCCATAGCTCAAACAAGTGAGGCTGCTGTATCTGCTGCAGTGGCTGATGGGGGAGGAGAGTCAGGAGTGGGTAACTCTTGGCTCAAGGATATCTCACCCGTAATGGTGAGGTCAGGCCTGTCAACTGGAGATATGTCTTTGGGATTTGTATGACCTGGCAACAACTGATCTACATGTTGCTGCCAAATGAGATCATTTTCAGTCTGGGCAGTGTAGGAAACAGGTCCTGTGTGCACGATGACGGTAACAGGGACCCATTTAGGACCAAAAGCACCGTTCCGAGCTAGAACAGGCATTGCAGGACTAAAGGGTTGATATTTTGCTCTGTGTGCGTGTCTGATGAATCACTTCTGCTGTTGACATTGCACAACTTGTCATGTTTTGGAGGGTTTCAGCAGATCAAAGCAAGCATGCAGCTGTTGTCCCATTATTAGAAAGGCTGGAGATGCTTTGGCCATAGCATGAGGTGTGTTTCTGTAGGATGGTAAGAAAATGTTCAGATGCTTTTGAATGGACAAATATCTCTATGCAGATTTTAAAACTTGTTTCATTGCCTGCACAAACTTTTCTGCTAGGTGGATGGGCGGTATGGTGCTGCGGTGAGGTGGTATACTCCATTTGCTTTCATAACATTTTCAAACTCCTGAGAGACAAACTGTGATTGTTGTCACTCACAAGTTGCTCTGGCAGACTGAAACAACTAACGATTTCACGCAGTCTCTGGATAGTTCTTTCAGCAGTAGTGGATGGCATTACAGAGATTTCTGGCCATTTGGAGTCAACAACCACCAAGAAAATGCTTCCTTCAAATGGGCTACAAAAATCAACATGAATATGCTGCCACAGATTTTCAAGCGAGTTCCATGGGTGTAGGGATGCCAGCTGAGGTGTGCTCCTCCTATTCTGACATGAAGTGCAAGCTCTTGTCTTCTCTTCAATGGCACTGTTCAGGCTGGGCCACCAAAAGTAATTTCGACCAAGCTCTTTGATGCACACTATTCCAAAGTGATCTGAATGTAGTTAGTCTAATGTCTGTGACCTCAGTAGTGTTGGAATAATGATATGCATCCCCCATGACAAGCAACCAGAATGGATTGATAACTCCATCCTCCTGGACAAAGGTTGTGTGAGACCTGAGTCCCATAGAGATGTTCCATGCATTGGTAGGTCCATAACTTGACAGTGTTCAGTCAATTTGAGTTATTTTCCTTATTTAAGTATCAGTGATGGGTGTTGTCTCCTTCTACGTTGAAGAGTGATTTCTTTTTGGCCAGTATTTTGGTGGTTAACTGGTAAAGGCAGGCTTGAGAGAGCATCTGCGTTAAAGGGTAGGGTGGATCTCTGATACTTGACCTCATATGCATGTGCAGAAAGCAACAATGCCCACTTTTGCCTATGACTAGCAGCCATTGACCACCCGTGTGTGGTCCAAAAATTGATATTAAAAGTTGATGAGTGGTGAGGTGTGAACTTCCATCCAAATAGGTACTGGTGAAATTTATGAATTCTGAAAACAATTCCAAGTGCTTCCTGTTCATTTTGGGCATAGTTAGTTAGTTTCTGACTTGTTCAAGGTGCATGATGCAAAAGCAATGGGACTCTCTTCTCCAGAAGGCATAATGTATGACACAATTGCTCTCATGTCTTAAGGAGAGGCATTGCAGGCCAACTGTAGAGGTAAAGACAAGTCAAAATGTGTCAGAACCTCTGAATGTAGTGTTTAGTCTTGTTAAATGCAACTTCACTCCACTTCCAGACCTTGTTTTGGCAGGAGTTCATATAATGATTTTAGTAGTATTGCTAACTGTGGATTAAATTTTGCGTAAGTTCAGTAGCCCTAAAAAAGAGCAAAGTTGCATCATATTTTGAGGAGGTGAAGCTTCCACAAGGGCCTTGACTTTCGAGGAAGCCTTATGAAAGCCAATAGCATCAGTGACCTGTCCCAAATATTCAACAGGACTAGAAGAATTCCATTTCTTTGCAGACTCATAAGCCGTACTCTTCCAGTATTTGCAGGGCTGCACCCAAGTTCTTAAGGTGGTTTTCCTTTCCTTGCCAGTGAACAGGATGTTGACTGGCAAGCCATTCAAGATGTGGTCCATAGTCCTCTGGAATAAAGCTGGAGCAGATGTTATTCCAAAGGGCAAGTGATAGTATCGTTACAACCCTTTATGCTGTACCAATAGCCAGCAACTTTTGGGACTTCTCATCAATGTGCATCTGTAAATACATGCGACATAGATCAGTCTTGCTGAACTTTTGTCTGCCAATCAAGCCAGCAAAGAGGTCCTCAATGTGGGGAAGACGGTATTGCTCTGTAAACAATAACAGGTTAACAGTAACCTTAAAATCGCCACAAAACTGAATGGAGCCATCTTTCTTCATACGGAGACGACTGGTGTTGCCTGTTGGCTGTGGGTGACACTTGACTAGACGCTCCAGGTGAGCTTCAACTTTTGGTCTGATGGCATATGGAACAGTTCTAGCTTTCAGACATTTTGGTTGCCTGTCAGGCTTAATGTTCAGTTTCACAGTGATTTCTTTCAATATTTCCCAGGTCCCCTTCAAAACAGCAGGATGTCTCTTTGAATTCTGCTGTCAGACTTGTCTCTCCTTTAACCATCATATTCACTTCTGCTCAATTCAGCTGGATCTTTTTAAGCCATGACGTTCCATCTAAGTCTGGGTAACTGCCTTCCACCACAAACAGTGGCAATTTAGTAGTTTGTCCATTGAGCTCCCCTTTAACATCAGTAATACCCAACATAGGTGCAGCTTCTTCAGTGTACATCTTCAGAACAATTTTTTCCACTTAAGCGGAAGATGATTTAGCTTCTCCTTACGCCAGGGGTTGGCATCCGGCACACGTGACCGTTTGAGCAGCATGTGGGCTCCCTGGCTGGAGCAGTGCCATTCCCGCTCCAAGTGGTGCACACCCTCACTTACCAATGTGTCCCCCCAGAACACTTCTCCCACGTGGGCCCAGCCTGCAGTGAATGGAGCTGCCAGGAACTCCACAGCCACCAGGGGCCTGGAGACTCCCATTACCGAAACTGCTGCTGCAGACTCCCTTCTCCACTCCCCTTTGCCACCGACACTGTCGCTGGCCCTGGGAGAGAGGGGGCGGGGGTGATTTGGCACACACTATTGTAAAGGTTGCTGACCCATGCCTTATACACAGTGTTTGAGACCAGCAAAACTGCAGCTCTTGTGTCCAGTTCCATGCATGCAGGTTTACTTACCAACACTGGTACTCATGTGAGTCAACTGTCATGGACAACTTGTGGCTGTGGCTGGCACTTCTTCTGACTGGGTGTCACTTGGATCATCCTAAGCCTGCTCTACTGCGTGCAGATTTTTCTCCTTGGTCCACCAGACAGCAGGTTTCTTTTTCTCCTGCTTGCCTGTTCTGTTTGACTCTTCTTTCTTATGTTTGCAGGCACGCTCAGTGTGTCCCAGTGTGTCACTGTCGCCACACTAGGTCTTTACACCAGCATTCTGATGGATGGTGACCAGGCCTTCCACAGCAGTAACATACCTGGCTCCCCACTGTCTTGTTGGTATATTCTTGTGACACTTTATGCATTCTGGTTGATACACTTAGTTGTGCTTCATTTGTTGCCAGTACCATGGAAACTGCAGTTTCAGTAGCCTTCTGCAAAGTGAGTTTGGCTTCTGTCAATGGGCGCTTCTGTATTGCTTCACTGCGCAGACCACAGACTAGCCTAGAGTGTCATTTAACACATCATTAAATTCACAGTGCTCAGCAAGCTTCTTAAGAGCTGCTACAAATTTGGCAATTGTTTCACCTTCTTCTTGATTCCTTTTTGTGGAACCTAAATTTCTCTGCAGTTACCAGTAGTTTTGGGGAAAAATGTGCTTCCAGGATCTTCACAATATCACTATAAGATTTTGTACCTGGTTTATCAAGTTGCACTAAGCTGTGCAGCAAACTAAATGTTTCAACTCCCCTAACACTTAAGAAAGTTGCCACCTTCTTATCTTCAATTCCATTTGTAATAACAAAAAATGGAAAACTCAGTAAATGAACTCAATTGCTCAGCAGTTTCTTCAAAATGTCCTAGAGGCGCAGTAAGTATAGTCATTGCTGTTTTTATTTTAGTGTCTTTTTTTCATGTGTGTTGGGGCTCGTTTCACACACAACTAGTAATTTCCTTTTACTAGCTGAACCTTTCCTCCCCCTTTCATCTATCTGCTTTACTAATGGTTTCCACTGTCAGCATGAACTGCGCAGGCGCACAGAGTGGCAAACAGTTTTCTTCATGTTTTACTCTTGCTCATCAAGTGGTGGCGGTACAGGCCGAGGTCCGTCATCCTTGTCGCCACTTTGTTAAATAGTTGGAATTAGTTTGCATGTAGAGAGAACCTAGCAGACATGGACATAGGTATGCTTAAGACCAGAATGTTCTTTAATATACCAAAGACTCCAGGTAACAGCGTGTACTATCCCATAATGCTCTCTCACCCTGTTAGCTTCAGTGAGCTAAGCAAGACACAGAATACATAAGAGACTGCTCCCTATATGAAGGAATTATTTCTCTCAGTAGTGGATGCCAAATTTGTTTTCTACAAACTTAATGATTAACTGACCTGTCTGATTTCCAATATACCTAATAATTGTAGTGGTGGTGAAGAATGTCAAGGATTCATTGAAAGCAATGTATTTGTCTCCTCCCACCACTGATGCTGAACTGTACTATGCAAGATGGGTTATTCCCTAACTGACTTAATTTTAGTTAATTAGGGCAGAATTTTCAAGGAAGTACTGGGTTTTAGGCAGTCTTCCTGATTGCCATCTTCATTCTGAAATGCAAAGACGAGGGGAGGAGAAATCATGAAGCCAGAAATTCTCTCTGCCTGTTCTGGGAGAAGCAGCAATACAGCAACCATACGGCTGGAAGGGACTTCATGAGGTCATCTAGTCCAACCCCCTGCTAAAAGCAGGACCACTCCCACGGAATTATCCCAGCCAGGGTTTGTCTAACCGAACCTTAAATATCTCCAAAGACAGAGATTCCACCACCTCCCTAGGTAGCTCATTCCAATGCTTCACCACCCTCCTAGTGAGAAAGTTTTTCCTAATATCCAACCTCGACCTCCCCAGCTGCAATATGAAACCATTGCTCCTTGTTCTGCCCTCTGTTACTACTGAGAACAGCCTAGCTCCCTCCTCTTTGGAGCACCCCTTCAAGTAGTTGAAGGTTGCTATCAAATATCCCCTCAGTCTTCTCTTCTGCAGACTAAATAAGCCTAGTTCCTTCAGTCTCTCCTCGTAAGTCGTGTGTCCCAGCCCCCTAATAATTTTTGTTGCCCTCTGCTGGACTCTTTCTAATTTGTCCACATCCTTTCTGTAGTGGGGAGCCCAAAACTGGACACAGTATTCCAGTTGCGGCCCGACCAGTGCTGAATAGAGAGGAATTATCACATCCCTTGATCTGCTGGCAACACTCCTACTGATGCAATAGGGAACATAATATTCTATAAGGAATTTTTTAGTGTCTGACCCTTACCTCTCTTTGTCGGCTATCACCAGGTTTCTATATTACACCCAAACCCTGGATCTCGCGTGCTTTTAATCCTACTGAGTCTGAGTTGCTTCCAGACATTGTGTCTTACTCTGGCCTCTGTGGTATATTTCTGGGGAACACAGCCTCTCTCCAGTACTCCTGTTTTGGGATATGGGACCTGCCAGTTCAGCTGCCCCAGACCATTGCTGATGTTATTGCTTTCTCTCCTCCCCCACTTCCCCATGTCTTGCCAAAATCCTGCCGCAGGAAGCTGCTGCTGCATGTGGCTCCTGGCTCCCGGTGACGCACTTACCTGCTCGGTGCGACACAGTACTGCATCATGACACAGCAGTTGAGAACCTCTGCTCTAGGCACTAGAGCCATCAATATCCTCTGTGTTTTTATAGTGGACAAGTTATTAGCAAGTCAATAGACTTTGGCTTCAAGTGCCCGTTGGCTCACTAGGGAAAGGTTGATGGCTCGTAATGATTCTCCCATTCAGGGCCAGATTCTACGGTGTCAGAACCGCTGTCCTTTACCACAAGAGATATGTGACAACATACAGTGAAAGACCTCAGCACGGGTATAATCACAAAATCATGTATTCAGAAGTTCGCATAGACAAGGGAGGTGAGGTAACATGTTTTTATTGGACCAACTTCTGTTGGTGAGGAAGCCAAGCTTTCAAGATTACAGAGAGGTGCTGTTCAGGTTAGGTGTAAGCTTGCTGGTGAGAGACACGAGCTTTCAAAAGTTGGTCCAATAAAAATATTGTCTCATTCACTGTCTCTCTCTAATATCCTGGGGACTGACATTGCTACAGCAATATTACATATAAATGCACAGAGAGAGTGTCTCAAAACTGTCATGAGTGTATCTTTAAAAATGTGCCTAGAGAAAAATGAGGGATGGCCCAAGGTATATAGAGGAGATTTAAACTGCTACTTCCTCACCTGTTGTGTGATCCTAATGAAGGTGTTTGGAAAAGACCTGGCCTTGATTGATGAGCTGTCAAGCAAACAGGCAGGAAGCTGAGTTTTGTGACCCCTTCACAGTTGCTACACAGCTTGCTGCTGCAGAATTTCTTAAATTTTTCCATAGTTAAACAAAAAAAATCTGCCCCAAGCTCTGTGTTGTAGTGCCCTCTCATAAAAAGGCAGTCCATAACCATGAAACAAACCAACAACAAATATTGCTTAGCATACAAAGCTGTTGGAAAACTTATCAAACCCTAAATCACTTTGTAGCTATCTTCCATGGGTCAAGGAAATTATGCAGCCCAGAAAGTATCTGAATATTTTCTTCTGGGTTGGGCCTATAGATTTCTTCAGCAATTTACCCTCCCCCCCCACAACAGCCCAATACTACAGAGTTAACTCCTTCTGTCTATGCTGTGTGACAGTCCACCGCACAAATCTCTCTACAGTTCCAATCCTTCAGTTTACCACTTGTGAAGAAACTGCTGCATGTGGGCATTGAAGTCAGTGGGGCTTCATGTGGCCACAGCTTGTTTGTGATAAATGGCAGGATCAGGGCCTAAATAAGGAACCTAACCTAACTTAATGGGTAACAATTATAAAATGACATCAGGAATGGGAAGATGGATTGGCATAAAAAGGAGAGGAATGAATAAGGAATGCTGCTATGGTAAGAATTAGAGGAATATTGCTTTTGAAACTCAGGAAAAGGCATGGCATGACTTCTGAAAAGCTTTTAAATCTCAGTCCTGTAAATTTCTGTAAATGTAGGGGATTACTAATATAAAGTTTCTCAAATGTGTGTTTGCAGAGTTAGGGACTTGTTAGTCTGTCTTCCGCTATTCAATTCTGCAATTTTACAATAATCAACAAAGACATAGGACATTATTGAGGAAAAATAAAATATTACATTTGATTCCTATTTTGAATTCTGGGTTTGTGACTGGTTCACATTTCAAAGTACAGAAAATACTACTCATTCACAGAGTCTGCATCATGGTCAAATTGGACTAGATTGTGGTTTGGGAAGCAAGCAGAGGGGGCACAATAGCTCAAATAGAATTTGATCTGGAGTTGTTGGTAGAAATGGGTTTTCTGTAAAAGATGCCACTGTGGTTTTGTTGAAGAACAAAAGGGGACGTTGTGGAGACTTATGATTTAGTGGCAAACTGTGCTTTGAAGTCTGCATATGGCCTTCTGAATGTACCCATCTGTGAGTAAGTTCCCTGGATACATAAGGGCAATATCAAGATTTGTTACAAGGAAAAATCTTTCTTTGTTGAAGGGTAGGATTTTAGCTGTATTATGCTCTTGCTGCTTGATTTTGTTTTTGGCGAGTAAAGTATTTTGAAATTTGAGATATATTTCTGTGACTTCCCCACCCCTTTTTCTGTTGTGACTCAGTCCCGTAACAGTTACAATTAAAGTTTTATTTTATGCAGCGCTATCCCAACATGAAGAGAATCTGTAGCTTCTGTTATAAAATCTTTGTCTACACTTTCAGCAATGATTTAAATAGCTACTATTTATGCTTTTCAAAATTTGAATTTTTTAAATATAATTGGGTAATACCTGGTTATTAAGCATTTTTAATTTTTTTTTATAGATTTAAATTTTCACTTGCACAAATGTGGGTTTAATAAAAATTTTAAAAATGCTTTAAAAGTCACATGTGCAGGAAGTTATGGGAGTCAAACAACGGTAGATGTTGAGATTCAAAAAGTTAAAGCTTTATGGTCATTGGGTTTAGTGTGGGTGCTGTGTGGTGAAGAGGGCCATTGATACACAGGGAGTCAGACTAGATGATTGGGTGGTCCCTTCTGCCTTTGAATACTGTTGCTGTCACGGTTAAAATACAAACTGATGACATCACATATTTAAAATAGCAAAGCAAATGTCCTTAAATCAAACTGAGTTCTCAAGCAGCATTTTTCTTTCTTTGTCCATCTACAAATTTCATTTACTAAGGAAAAATACTTTTATCTATTTGTTTGCTAAAATTTGTGTTTACTGACGTACACCGACTAAAAACGGAACCTGTCCAAGTCTTCTAATACTTACTGTCACGAGGTGCCGTCCTCCAGCACTTACCCTTGTGTGCTGTATTGCACTTAGCACCCTGAGATCTTTCAATTAATTATTCAGACTTGGTTCAAACCATGCAGCCAGCCCTTTCGTGGGGTCTAATTTATTAAGCCTTTCTACAAAGTAGAACTTTATTTTTTTACTTGTTCTAGGTCAGCCTGCTCTGGGTTCGTATAAAAGTACATCTACACTGCATGCTTTTTTAAGCAGGTGTAGAGTAATTACACTATGCACCTTCCTAGCATGTGTATAGCTAAGCGGCATAGATGGTGAGGAACTGCTTACATGAGTAGACTAAAGACATGCCTGAACCCTGTAGGTGTATACCTCGGTGTGTACTCTACAGCGCCCTCTATTTGCTCAAACTGTGCCTACTCATCCACACTGGCATTTTTAGCAGTGTCATGTTTGGAGTCTCTCCCTGCCAGTGACCTGCTGGAGTCTTTCCTCGCTGCTGGCGTCTTTCACTATAGTGCAGAAAAGCTATGGCAGATCAAAGTCTCTAGAAGTGGGGAAATGCCCTGGCGGTGGGGAGGCAGTAAGGAACAGCTCTGGCAGCTTCCCCTGCTTCACCTTTTCCCCACTTCCTCCTCCCCTTGCTAGAGCCTTTTATGGCATGTGTAGCTACACACTGTAGTGTGAAGGCAGCCTGCATTTCACCGTGGCATGTAGCAATATGTACCCTACATGCCTCTGCAAGTGATTGGGTGCTGTAGATACAGACTTTGAGTACTGGTCAACTTTTGTAATGGTTCAGGAGATACCCCCCTACATTCTCTTCTCAGAGCTGGGCTTATGGTTAATCATCACTTCCTCAGAACAGGAATTCTGAGCTCTCCTTGTTGGAGCTGGGTTGTAAGTTAGCTATCTGTAGGGCCTTAGCCAGGCATCTTCCTCAGCTGACACCTTCCCCCTAATTTAGTATTCAGGCTCAGCCTTCTTCTGCTGGTGTCTACCCTGCAATGAAGGAGGTAGCATTTATGCTTCTCCCAGCTCATCCCCATTTGGTTGGGTAGAAGGAGAGACTTCCCTTGCCCTCTCTGCAAGGCTCCTGACCTTTAAAGTCAGAGTGACAGGATTTCTTCCCAAGGACCACCTATTCCAGGGACCACTTCTTTTCTATCAGCATCTCCAGGGTCCTTGTGTATGTATATCGAACCTTTCAAAATGTTAAAAGGCCACTCACTTGATGGGGGTGGTGTGACCACTAGGTACCAGTACACGTAAGGGGGCAGGCTACCTGTCACACTTTTTGGTATGTTTTTATTTGAGTTATAATTCCAATGAGAGAGATGGAAGATGTGTGTTTTTCAGAATGAATGTCTACATGAATATTCCAGCTCTTTTGATTCCTTCATTGTATAAGGGAGGATGGCACTTGCATATTACTAGTTGCATTGGTCAAACTGTGTGTGCAGGAGGTGCTGTATAAAATGCATTTTACTTGATCCTGCATTAACTTGTAAAAACAGGGAAAAGCTAAATTGTTTTTTTTAATCAAGATTTGACAGTGGTATCTATTTTAATCTTGGTTTATCCATCAATCATATCTTTTGACTGTACAGTGTATGAAATGCACATGTAATTATTTATGACATCACAATATATTGCAGTATCTTTTTTAATATTTCAGTTGACCTTCTTGTTTGCTGTTTAGATCTTGCTCACCTTCCAAAAACCCATTAGCATCATTATTATCCTCCTCCATACCTTATTCCTCCTACTCATCCTCTTCACTGACTGACCGTGAAGTTCAATGCCAAAGATCTGGCTTCGCTGGCCAGAAGGCCATCAGCTTGTTTTGACAAGGGATCAAAATTGAAGATTTGCAGAGTGGCGGTGGAGGGAAAACTAATGGGTGACAATTTGAATAGAAAATTACCTGTTGTTGACACATGTTTTGCTGCTACTGTCAGCTTCAGTGTCAGTAATTACATATTTGTTAGTATTTTCAGTTTTCTTCATTGTTCGTGCCTGAGTGGTGCTAAACACCTTTCTAAATAATTGCTTTTATGTCTTAGCTGTGTATTAGGATTTCACTGGTGTATGTAAACAGAGATGAAATTAATAGTCCTCCGACTGCTAACTAGATTAATTTACATTGGTGAAAGAGTAGTTTATTATCCTCATCTTATGGTTTTTTAACTAGGTCAGATAGAGCGGTGTCTTCGGTGCATGTTACACGGAACACAGTACAAGGCATTGTGCAACATTTTTCTTTCCAATTGTCCCCAGAACAATAACAAAAAAACCAACAACCCTGAAATATCTTTTGGGGGGTCTTTAAAAATAAACTGACTTGTTGCCAAGTGGATGTTGCTCATGGGTATCCTTGAATTTCAAGATTTCTATAAAACAGTGTTGAGAAAACATAAATTAAAGCAAGCTGTTAGATTTATTCAGATTTAGGGATATGTATGGGGTTATGAACACTGATGCTATAAATAAAAATGCATGACTTCTTTCATTTAAAATTGCTGTTGCTATGTTGACCTACGAACAATGGCATTCCTATAAAATCTATCATTACTTTATAAATGGCCTCCATTCTATACTATTTGTCCAGGAAATGGAACTCAGGATTTGCAATGATTTTTTCAGTGCAAATGTTGATTTGCATTATACTCACTGCCAGTCATCAGTCAGAAGTAGTAATTTTTCGATTTCTAGTTTCTCAAAAATATCAAATGGTTTCCTGCTTTATCAAACTTTTATAACTTGGCTCCCACCTCCTGAGCAAATTTTCTGGCTTTTATGATAATATACATAATATGCCTTTCAGATTCCAGTAAGCTTGAATAAATATCTGTTCTCTACACAGTATTAGGAAATCATTCCCAGTTAACTGTCAAATTGTTCTTAATACAATAATTTCAGCAACAGAGAATAGGCTTTATTTTTACTTAGCCTATAGGATCTCAAATTGTGATTGTTTGAGAGAGCCTATGGGTCAGAATATAGATTTATAGAATTTAAGACAAGAAGAGACCATCATAATCATCTAGGATGACCTCCTTCATATTGCATGCTACAGTACATCACCCTCCACTTCTATAATAGAGCCATAACCTCTGACAGACTTACTGAAGTCATCAAATCCTGATTTAAAGACTTCAAATGACAGAAAATCTGCAATTTATACTGCTTTAAACCTGCAAATGACCCATGCTCCTTGTTGCAAATGAAGGCAAGGAAAAAAAAAAAAAAAACACCACAGTATCTCTGCCAATCTGACCTGGGAGAAATTTCTTTCCTTATCACAAATATGGCGATCAATTGAACCAGCCAAGCACCTGGTAAAGAATTCTCTGTAGTAATTCGGAGCCCTTCCCATCACCGGCTGTTGGAGATATTTACTAATAGCAGTCGAAGATGGGTTACATGCTATTGTAGGGAGTGTTATCATATATCATATCCCCTCCATAAGTTTATCAAGTTCAGTCTTGAAGCTAGCTAAGATTTTTGTCCCTGTTCTTTTTGGAAGGTTAGAAATTTTCATCTAATTTCAAGCCTAAAATTGTTGATGGCTATTTTATATCTGTTTGTTCTTTTGTCCACGTTGGCCCTTAACTTAAATAATGCCTCTCCCTCTCTGATATTTATCCCTCTGATATATTTATAGAGAACAATCAGAACCTCTCCATCCTCAGCCTTCTTTTGGTCAGGATCTTTGAGTCTCCTCTCATAAGGCTGGTTCTCCATTCCTCCGCTCATTCTATTAGCTCATCTCTGCACCTGTTCCAGTTTGAATATATTTTTCTTAAACATGGAAGAGCAGACTTGCATGCAGTTCTGCTTCGAATGATGTTCCCATGAGGGCATCACTATAGGTGAAGCAGCGTCTTTGCTTCTGAGTTGGAGATCTTCAATAGCTGTGCCTGTCAGATTGCACATGTGTACCTCCCCTCCCACGCACAGTGTGCAGGACGTATATGTAGTGTTGGGCAGTCCAACGCGCTCAATTCCTTCATTACCACCTGCAATCTGGAATGGAATCCTTAGGAGAGCCCATTTTTCATCTTTTCTTTTCTAAAAAAAAATTATTTTTCCTACTACTTTATTTTAATTTCCACAGCTCAACAGTTTTTAGGATAGCATAGGTTTTCATTTTTCCTGATTCCCTTCTTTTCTGAGAGGGAAACTATTCCCTCACCCTTATGCCTATTTCTCCAGGGTTTTAGAGGTGCGTCTCCTGTGTTGCACCTTCCTAATAATGGATGGCCACACAAAGTGCATTCGTTGCCTGTAAAAGGAACACATTCCCCAGAAGTGTTCCCACTGTGTTGATTTAAAATCAAGAGCAAGGAAAGATAGGAACGTGCTTCTAATGGAAAAGTTGCTTCATCAAGTTTCAGATCCAGACTTGTACTTCTCTGTGGAGAGATCCTCATAGTCAGCAAGCTTAATTACCGACCCTCTCCTCCGACACCCGAGTAAGAGGAAGAAAATCCTTGAGTAGGCTGAGGGTAAGAAAAGGGGGCCCGTTCTTCAATTCCTGAGGCACAAGCTCCAAGTATACTATCCCTGTCAATGGCTTCTAACAGGAAACTGAGCTCCTGAACCTCTAAGACAAGATTGAAAGACTATGCTAAGGAAGACCTCAGCTGTTGGCACTACTTATTTAGAGTGAGTGAAGTGAGCCTTTTACTTTATTTGCAGCGCTGAGACTCTTTGTGGGACTGACGAATGCATCAGCACTGGCTAAGGCCTTGGTAACCATGTTAGCACTGACTAAATCAGCAGCTTCAAAAAAAATCTCTGCTGGCTATACTGAAAAAAACATGCACACACCACCCCTCGCGCTCCCGCCCCCCCCCCCCCGCACTGTATTACATCAGCACTATGCCCTGCAGGAGTTCAGAAGCACCCCGAATGGGATTGGAAACAGATTTATTTGGGAGAAAAATCTTACTCCTCCAATCCTCCAGTTTATAATTTCAAACTGAGGCCTCTGGCTAAATACAATTATATTAACTATTCCAAATTGGGGGAGTAATGGCCTGATTTGAGGGTCTACAAAGGAGCAATTCTTGTCTAATTGTGGAAAGCCATATTATAACCTGCATAGCTCCTTAAGCCTTCTTGGCTTTAGCTGAGATGGCAACCATATCCATTGCTCCCGCAATAGTAATGAGCAATCTTCCTGGTCCCATCTTTCAGGATTCTCTAGGGAGGTACAAACAACAGTTGAAGACCTCCCTTTTAAAGGATAAAAATTGTTGGAGCATACTGATAGTGCATTATGTTTGCTAAAGGATTCTCGAGCTACACTCAGCTCTTTGGGTGTGTGTGTGTGTGTGTGTGTGTGTATATATATATATTCCACAGGCAGAGAGACCAGGGAAATACCAACTTCCCCCAAAATCCCAGCCTCATCCCTATTACCCACAGTGGCAGTTAGACATCCAGAACCTCTTTCAATGCCCCCTCCATAATCATAACAGTTGAAGACAGCTCGTAGCACAAGGGGCAACGTGTTATACTCCTTCTGACAAACAATTTTGAAGATGTGGTTGAGGACCCAAAAACACCCCCTCTGTTCCACCTGTCCCCAACATCTATGACACTGCAAGCAGACCAACAGTTTGACAACCAGTTAGCTCCATTGCCATCTTGGGTGCTCATCGCTGCAGACAAATGGGTCCTGGAGATAGCCAAGGAAGGATATTTAATAAATTCCCTTGCTAACTGTGCTGTCCTGCCAGGGACCCCTCAGAAAGGAAGTAAACCATCTTCTGCAACAAGGAGACCTAGAACTGATCCCTGTATAATAGAAGATGAGGTTTCTATCTTGCTACTTCCTGGTTCAGAAGAAGTCTGGCTGTTGGCATGCCATTCTGGATCTTGAGAACTTAAATCAGTTTGCCAAACTGCAACTATTCAAGATGGTCAACTTCTCCGCTATCAAGCCAGCACTGGAATGGGGGACTGGTTCTTTGCCCTCGACCTACAGAACATGTACTTCCATATCATTATACATCTTCCTCACAGGATCTTCCTACAATTTACCTTAGATGACCACCTCTACCAATACAAAGTACTGCCCTGTGGCCTATCCACAGCACTGCAAGTTAGGACAATTGCCTCCTCAAAGCTCCATCCAAGACTGAAGCACTCCAGGCAGTTTACACAATGAATGTTTTTAAAAACTTAGGTCTCCGCATCAGCCCTTGAAAACCCCCACCTTGGAGTGGTGCAAACACTGCAATTCATTAGTACCCAACTCAATGCCATACAAGCAAGTCCATTTCTATCATCTCACAGGTTCACAATCATAACAGATCTGATAGCCAATGCATGAATGTGCCCCCAGATCTCAGCACATACATGCCTTCAGCTCCTAACATATATGGCTCAACCAGGAGTCAGCAACCTGAAAGATGATAAGAACCATTTAAAAAAATTCCTTCAATAACTAAGTGTTTTGAGAGCTGCAATGGGTGTTCTGTCCTGGTTGGGGTTGCGGTGAACTGGGTCAGGGTGCCTACTGCAGGGTTCCCTGGTAGTGGGGAGCCTAGAACTGAGTGCCCCCCCACAGGGTCCCCTGGTGGCAGGGGGGGAGCTGGGAGCCTGGCGTGAGTGATCAACAGGGTCCCCCGTTGGTGGGGAGGCCAAAGCCACAAGGGGGCAGCCAAAGAGCCTCATGCTGCTGTGCAGCTGCAGGTTGCAGACTCCTGGGCTAAACATATGGTCAAACACATGTGGCTACATATGTGATGCCCTCTGGCCTGGCTCCACACTGTGTCTCTTCCTCACAATCGCAACATACAGAAACTCTTATCCATGCTGAGACAAGTGCAGGGCTCTCTGCTCTGGTAGATGCATCCCCACAACGTTTGTTTTGGGGTTCCATTTCTCCAGTTCTCATCTATGATGATTTTAGTGACAGATGCCTCTCATCAGCTGGACACACATTATCTCAGAGACAAGATATAGGGCAGATAGATGTCCACTGTATACATCAACCTTTTAGATTTCAGAATGGTTCGCAATGCCTGCTGACATTTTTTATCCATTTTCAAGTACCCGACTATGTGAGAGATGACAGATACTCCTCCCTGCCTGCTACAGATACAGTACATGCAGGAGAGATTGAGATCCAAGTCTCTATGCTCAGAATGATGGAATTATGGAAATTTTGTATCCAAAACACCATCTCCATTTCAGCTGCATATCTCTCTGGTCACAAGAAAGCCACCACAGACCTGTTGAGCAGGACCTTTTCCCGAACATGAACAGGTGCTAAACATGAGAGCACTCCCACCTGTATTCCATCAATGGGGTCATACTACCATAGACCTTTTTTCTACTGATCAGATCATCTGTTGCCTCCCAGTTTTACGCCAGCGTGGGACTGGAGCGTGGGTCACTGGAAGATACATTTCTTATGACCTGGAATGGACCACTCCTGTATGCATTCCTCTTTATTTCCTCCTGTTCTGAGTCTTATACACAACAGGAAGATTGATCTCACATCATACTAACATGGCTATGACAAGTGTGGTCCATTTTCCTGCTTCGTATGACACTATGTGAGGCTATCAATCTTCCCTCAGCATTGTGGCTCCTTTCACAAGACCCTGGGCATGTTCACCACCCCAGTTCACAAACACTCCATCAGAAAGCATGGTTCTTTTTCGAATGGTGTCCCTGTGGTGCTCCACGTTAGGTGTCGATGCGTCCCATAGACTCTAAGGTCAGAAGGGACCAGTACGATCATCTAGTCTGACCTCCTGAAAAATGCAGGCCTCAAAACTTCACCCACCCACTCCAGCAATAGGCAACTAACCTATGACTGAGTTATTTACCTCCTTAAATCATGATTTAAGGACTTTAAGATATAGAGAATTCACCGGTAGGTGAGCCATGCCCTGTGCTACAGAGGAAGGCGGGGGTCCTGCGCCATGGATCGGAGGATTTTTAAACAGTTGCCCTCTCAGTCACACTTGCGCTGAAAGTGGCTCGTGATGGCCCCAATGCGGCTTTGGCGCACGCGCGACCCGCACCTGGCAGTATCTTTTCAATCGCCCTTGGTGGTGGACGGCGAATCAGCAGTCAGGATCTTCCTTGTCCTCTAACTTTTAAATAAAGAAAAATTAGTTTAGTTCAGCCATTTTCTTTAGTTTCTTTAAGTTCTTCACCTTTACTCTCTGCCAAAAAAAATAAAATAAAATTCTCTTTTGTTTCAAGTTAACCATCCAGGTTTTTCCTTTAGCAATGGACCCCAGTGGTCCCTTCTTACTAGAATAATAAGGGGCGGGGGCTTCTGCCGCCCACAGAGTTTGTTAAGCTCACCCCGTCACAGGCTCCAAGAGTGTTTTCCAAGGTCCTGGGAGTAGTCATGGCCTTCTTACAGAAAAATGGAGTCACCATATTCCCATATCTCGACAATTGCCTCATCACAGCATGGTCAAAACAAGACGCAACCAAAGCAACACAAATAACTGTGTTGGGAATACTTTTAGTCTTCTGTTAAAAGTTAATGTTGAAAATGGTTATAAAATGGACGCCATGATTGACAGTTCAGGCTGAGGTGAACTGGCAGGCTGCCAAGTCTGGCCAGGGTGGAGAGCTTACCCAGCAACAGGCCTCAGTTAGGGACGTGTGCACAACAAAAGCGGGCAGTGTGCACAAAAACTTGCGTGCTGAGTGCAAAGAGGACTCTAACGGCGGGAAAACCCAGGGCCATGATTGGCCAATGAACTTAATAAAGCACTCAGGCTACATAGGCTTCTTGCTGTCCATCTGAGAGGCAGCCCGGCTCCGTATACACAGACCACGCACCACAACTCATCGGACCAGGCCGAGAAGCAGACGATTCAAGCTTGGAGGACCCCGGACCTGGATCCTGAAGCAGACGAAACTGACTCTGGACTTTGGACTCGATTCTTGGACACTCCCCTACTATTTCGGACGATTGGTACCCCAGCTCCCCGGAGGGAGAAGAGAAACCGTAAATGCTGAGGGCCCTTTGGTGGGAGGAAAGGTTCAGTTATTGTTTTGGGGATTTTTGGGGAACTTTTACTCTGTTTCTATAACTTGTGTTCTGTTAGAATAAAATCATCATCTTGGTTTTGTTAAACAGCGTTACAGTCTTGATCTTTTCTCAAGGGGTACTGTCCGGGCTGATAGATGCCTAATTCAGGGTAGAATAAGTGGGGTTACTTGGGTAGCATCGAGCAAGCTACCAAGGACTCCCCGTCTTTTGGTAACACTGTAGAATTGTTCCAAAAACTCTGGTCTTAAAATAAACACTGAAAAATCTATACTATGTCCTACACAAGAACGTGACTTTATTCGAGCACACCTATGTTCCTTAACTGCAAGAGCATCACTCCCCAAATCTCGCTTCATAGCAATACAGGAACTAGTCTTGATAATGAAGCTCACACCATGGGTCACGGTATGAATTGTTCTCCAACTCCTCGGCCATATGGCGGCCACTACAGCAGTGATACCACATGCCATACTACATATGAGGGCTCTCCAGGTGTGGCTCTCTACAGTTTACAAACCAAACACACACAGCATCAACAGAAGGCTCCTGATTCCCAATGAAATCAGAGCTTCATTACACTGGGGGACTGTAGAAAACAATATAATGTGTGGAGTACCTGTTCCTCTGCTGTAACCCACCATCATGGTAACTACAGATGCATCACTACTGGGATCGGGAGCACACCTAGGAGAACACACTGCCCAAGGAATGTGGTCAGACACAGAAGCCGTCCTGAATATCAACATCCTAGAACTAAGAGCAGTGAGAAATGCATGTCAACACCTCTTATCCTTTATACAAGGTCAAACAATAAAGATATTGACAGACAACGTTGCATGCATGTATTAGATAAACCGACAAGGAGGAGCTTGATTGCCCTCCTTATGTGCAGAAGCGGTGAAACTGTGGAATTGGTGTATACACTACTCCATCCAGATAGCAGCAGCATATCTGCCAGGCAAAGAAGACACAACTGCAGACACACTCAGCAGATACGTTCTAAGAAATCACGAGTGGCAAATCAACGATATTCAATTAAATGAAATTTTTTCACAACGGGGGACTCCAGTGATAGACCTCTTCACCACTCACAAAAATAGGAAACTTCACAAATTGTGCTCCAGAGCAGGAATAGGACCGAAGTCGATGGCTGATGCCTTTCCGATGGGTGATGCCTTTCTTCTAAAGTGGACAAAGCGCCTCTTATATGCCTTGCTTCCAATTCCTCTGATACCCAAGGTAATCCAGAAGATAAAATTGGACCGAGCTCATGTAATACTCATAGCACCATCCTGGCCAAGACAGCCCTGGTTTTCAGACCTACTATCGTGATCTACCCACAAACCAATAACTCTGTGCCTGATACCAGATCTATTATCACAAAATCACGGACTCCTTTGACATCCAGAAATTCACAAGCTACACTTAACAGCGTGGCACCTAAATGGTTCCAACAGACAGAACTAGACTGCTCAGAGGCAGTTCAGCAGGTTTTACTGAATAGCAGAAAACCCGCAAAAAGAAAGTCTTGCAAAAGTGGAGGAGGTTACAAATATGGTGTGCTACGAGTCATATCTCACTAATGTCATCCTCGATACCATACATCCTGGAATATCTCTTGGAATTGAAACAATCCAAGTTGTCACTCAATTTGATAAGGGTTCACCTTGTTTCCATTTCCACGTTCCATGATAAAACTACTGGAGCGTTGCTCTTCACCCACCCTATGGTCAAGAGATTTCTGACAGGCCTAGGAAGACTTTACCCAACTATCAAACCCCCAGATGTTCTTTGGAACCTAAACCTGGTGTTAAGGGCACTGCTGCAACGCCCTTTTGAACCACTAGCAACATGCTCATTGCTCTGTATATCCATCAAAGTATCCTTCCTCTTTACTATCACTTCCACAAGAAGAGTTGGAGAGATCAGGGCCCTCATGGCAGACCCACCAGACACTATTTTCTAAAAGGATAAGGTCACGCTAAGACCCCATCCTAAGCTCTTATCTAAGGTGGTATCCGACTTCCATATTAATGAATCCATACACCTCCCTACCTTTTATCCAAAGCCGCATAGGTCTCCATGTGAAACCGCGCTCCGCACATTGGACAGTAGACAAACTTTATCCTTCTACCTAGAAAGAAGGAAACCTTTCAGAAAATCCAATAGACTCTTCAGATCCATCACACAGCATGCCAGAGGTAAACCCATATCAAACCAAAGATTATCAAAATGGATAAAAGACTGCATACACAAATGCTATGACCTTAACCAGCAGCAACCCCCACAAGGACTTAAAACACACTCTACAACAGCGGTATCCACCACCACCCCATTTTTAAAGAACATATCCATCATAGACATATGCAAAGCTGCTACTTGGTCATCCTTACACACTTTTACCAGCCGTTATAGACGGAGCATCAGCAAACGATCCAACTGTGGGAAAAGCAGTATTATCTGTGATACACTGAAGTCCCACCTCCAACATGAGATAACTGCTACATAGTTACCTAATGTGGAGCACCACGGGGACACCACTCAAAGAAGAAGAAATGGTTGCTCACCTTAGTAACTGGTGTTCTTAGAGATGTGCTTCCCTGTGCGTGCTCCGCTACCCACCCTCCTTCCCCTCTACTTCAGAGTTCTCTTACAGGTTCTCAACGGTAGAAAAGGAACTGCCAGGCAGGGGTCACATGTGTGCCGAAGCCGCGTTGGGGCCGTTGCGAGCCACTTTCAGTAAGAGTGCAACTGAGAGGACAACTGCTTAAAAATTCTCCGATCCACAGCGTGGGATGAATCGAGACCTAACGTTGCGCGCGCATGGGGACACACATCTCGAACGCCAGTTGGTTCAGGGTCTGGAAGTTGGTTCTTGGTTCAGGGTCTGGAAATGTGCTTTACTGAGTCAGAGAAGGCTATCTTATTACATGGCGGACATGACACCACTAGACATGCCTAATCACAAAAAATGGAATAGATTTCAACATTGGTGTGCCTTGAAACATACTGAGGCAGCTCATGCTCTGTTACCAATCATGCTGGCCTACCTCCTTCAACTCAAAGAAGACGGATTAGCCAATAGATCGACTGAGGACACCTGTCTGCTCTCACCATCCTATCAAAGGACACAGCATTTACACACCCCTCATTAAATGTTTCAATAAAGATATTCAAAATCTATACCATTCGATATGAGTACCCACCTGTACCTAGAACCCAAGTCTAGTCTTACGCTTTCTTTGACTAGATCCCCGTTTGAACCAATAGCAACATACTCACATCTACTATGAAAATGGCCTTTCTTGTTGAGATCACTTCCGCTCCACAGGTAGGAGAAATCTTGGCCCTTATGGCATACCTGTTATATATTGTGTTTCATAACAGTTGTTCACATCCCAAATTTCTACCAAAAGTCATATTTTTTTTTCATTTGAATCATAGGTTGGTCTACACTGCCGCTGGTGGTCGACGAGATACGCAAGCTATATAGTGCAGTTTGTGTATCTCCCGTCGACTTATTTACATTATCATACCATGGCAGCTTCACTATGCTGGGAGTGATGATGGGAGATTCCCTCTGGTCAGTGCAGCCTTACTCCTTTCAGGGAGGTGGATTAATTGCATCAACCAAAGAACACTTCCAGGATTGAGTGAGCAGGTCTTCACAGCCTATTCAATCAATCCGGCTGCATCAGTTCCCATGGTGCCGGTAAGGTAGACATACCCATAGTAACCAATGAGGAACAGCTTTTCATAGGTTGATGTGTACCTTATTTCCAGTCTACTTGGTTAGAGCTAGACCATTCCAAAAATCACCACCTGTTCATATTCACCATTGAGAGGTCCAAGGATGATGATATATCAAAACAGTGCCTTTCACGATGCATATGGCTCTCATATAAACTACATAATAAAGAGACTCCTACCTCAATAAGGACCCCCTCCACATAAGCACTGTCAGCCTTCAGTGTATTTCTTAACAATGTTTCAATCATGGACACATGCAAAGTGGTCACATGAGTGTCCTACGATACCTTTGCCCAACACTATGCCATCATGGAGGATTGTTCTGCAGACACCATCCTTCAATGTACAGTCCTACATTGGCCATACAAGTCACTCCGAAGCCCAACTTTCAGAAAGAGGCACTGCTTTGTAGTCACCAACAGTGGAGCACCCATTGGAAGGGGATGCATCTTGAAGACCCTCAGTTACTGTACAAGGTGAGCAACCTTCTCTGTTCCACGAGGTCTTTTCTTCCTTTGTCTCTTCCAACTGAGATGCCCCCAATTTATAATAAGAATTCTTGTTGAGTCCCTAAGTGCATGACTTTGCACTATTGAATTTCATCCCATTTCTATTACTTCAGTTTACGAGCTTGTCCAAATCTTCTTGTATGATATTCTGATCATCCTCTGTATTGATAGTACTGCCCAAATTTGTGTCATCTGCAAATTTTATTTGTCTACTTCTACTTTTTGTGCAAAGGTCGTTAATAAAAATCTTAAATATAATTGTTCCCAAGACTGATCCCTGAGGATCTCCACTAGTAACTTCCCTCCAACCTGACAGTTTACCTTTCAGTATGACCCGTTGTAGTCTTCCCTTTAATCAATTCCTTATTCATCTTCACTTCTCATATTAACCCCTTACCTTGGATTGTCTGGTCTTGATCCCTGAATACTTGGTTAAGTACATTGGATTAAATTAATCTTTTGTATCAGAGCTTTAAAACTGTTGCAGACACTTACTTAGCTAAGGGGCTAAATCTAATTGCCATAGTTAGATGGATGGGGCTCCCCAGCAAGCCTTCTGGGTAATGCTGGGCAGAAGCGTCTATAACCCCAGCTTTTGGTTGATACTATAAGTTTTATCAGAGTACTGTCCCTGAATTCTGCTTATAGATATCATCGGTTGTGTCAGACTCTGGCTAGTGGATGCCTGATATAATTGAAGGCCCTCTATTCCATGCCGTGTTGGCTACTGGAAGGAAGAAAATGTTCTCTTTTGCTCTCAATTCCAGAGCCTCATGGAGGCTGCACGTTGGAGAAAGGTATCTCTCTATCTTGAGAGGGTCTATGAAGCAATAAAAAAATGGATGTGATTCTTGACTGCTGCACTGCTGCCCAAGGGATTCTGAAAAGTAGCACTTAAACTGACCATAGTCTTATTAATTTTACTCTAAAGCTTTGAGCATCTGAGGCTATTAGAATCACTTCATTGGTTCACATGCTTTTCTGTACAAGTTCTTACACACTGGTAGAGTAGTCTCACCTCCATAAATATTAGAAATCTAATGTTTTTATGGGAAACTTAATTTCTGCTGAAATTGATACTGTAGATCCCATAGCTTGCAAGGGCAAGCTTCTAATTTTCCAGATTTTTTGAGCCTTACCTGTTGTAGCTTCACAGACTTCAATGAAGTTAACACTAAAAAGAAAGGAGTCGATCTATTGAAGCCAATGAATGATTGATCTAGTCCAGGGGTGTCAAACTTACTTCCCACAGGCTGGATCTGGCCCACCAGGGGCTCTTATCTGGCCCGTGGAATGGCTGCTTAGTCCAAGGCCATGAGTCAGCTCAGCTTCCAGCAGCAGACAGCCTCTGTGTCCCTGGGGAATGGTGAGAGTAGCTTCTGTCCCCTCCCCCTTTAATCACATAGGCAGGGCAGAGAAGGAAACTTTAACCCTCTCCAGTCCAGGCAGTGTGGTCTGCAGACTGCAGTAAGTAGGGGCCCCACTGGGCAAGAGGGAGGGAAAGAGCTGGGGTGGCAGTGGGTGCGGGATCCTGGGTGGGGGAAGCCCACAGCTGGGCATGGGCTGCAGGGTCCCCTGTTGGCAGGGGAGCCTGGAGCAGGCTGCAGGGGCTGCCAGTGGCAAGGGGGGAGCCCGGAGCTGAGGGGAGCGGTACCCAGAGTTGGGTACAGGCCATAGAGTCCCCCAGTGGCAGAGGGAGGACCCAGAGCTGGGTGCAGCTTGCATTGCAGGGTCCCCCAGTGGCAGAAGGAGAGGATGGAGCCAGCTGGGTCCACCGTCAGGAGCTGGATCAGGGCATGAACCGTGCAGTGTCTGCCATCAGCAGGCCGGGATCATGGCCTGGCTGCTCAGGGGCTGTGGGATCAGCAGGTAGGGCAGCTCTCTGTGGGCAGCAGGCCCTGCAGAGGACTGGGCCTAGGGTCTTGCGAGAAAGGCCTGAGAAAAGCCCTGAGAAAGAGAGGAAGGGCCCAGACTGCTGGAGTTCGGGGAGAGCAAGAGGAAGAAGCCTGGGAAGAGGTGAAGAAGGTACAGGGGTTGTGGGGATGTGGCCCAGGGGACCTTGTCAGATTGAGGGTTGGGGCCCAGAAAAGTGGGCAGGCCGGGTCCCTCCCTGCCTTGCTTGGACTGCTGGTGAGCAGCCAAGGACCAGAGGCAGCCACTGCAACCAAGTGGTTTGCTGGGATTGGAACATTTCTTGGAAGAGGGTACTTGGACTGGGGCCTGGCTGGGTGACTGGGTCACCGTGGAAAGCACTGGACACTGGGGGGAGGGAGCGCTACTTTAGCTATTCCCCAAAGACCATTACCAGGGTGCCCGCCAGAGGGATTGGTCTGAGGGGTCTGCCACACCCCCACAGCAATTAGAGCTTGGTTTATGCCCTGAAACAAAAAGGTTCATATCCTTTCCCAACTTTTTATTTTTCTAATAGTCTATAGGGTTCTTGTAGATATTCTCATTTTCCATAAAAATACGGCTGCCGTTGATTTAAATAGCCCACTTCTGTATTTTATATTCATTATTCCATTGAAGGAAGGCGAGTTAATATATCTGTACTAATATCTTTATTTTTAGATTTTGATTAACAATTTAGTAATTGAGTAGTAATTTAGTAACAAGTTCCCTTTTGAGGAAAGAATGTTTTCTAAAGCTGAAAGTTCAGAAATTATTCTTCTCCTGAGTTGGAGCAATCAATTATGTGCAGAAGTCATGTAACCACTGTTTGCTCTTCCTTTTTTTTAGGAACGGTAAAATAGGAATATGAAAAAATGTGTAGAAATATTTTAGCCTTCATGGTCTCTTGATGTTTTCAGGTATTTGTAAATTGAGATCAACTCAATCTGTCATAATCCAGGTAAAACAGTAAGTGTCGAGTCCCCCAACAAAGATTACTTTTCTGTTGAAACAATGGAAACTAAAGCGGTTCAATACTAAAATGCCAGTCTTTGCTCCCGTGTGAGAAAAGGGAGAGAAGCACCAAAAAAAACAAAAAAAAAACCACCAGTTGGGTATGTACTGCAGTCACCAATTCGCTCAGCTGCGAGTAGAAGAAACCTTCTGGGAAGTTATCTGGCATTTAGCAGCATGTTGTACATAGGAGCTGCTGAGTGAAGCTGACTTTTTTTTGGTTAATGATTTTCTTCTCTGACCTTTATTACTAATGCATATTCTTTAAGAAGCATTTAATGTGGAGACAAAAGGTTGTTTTTATTAATCTCTTGCTTCTTTGCATACAGATCTGAGAGAGCGATGATGCCGTCTGAAAGGAAATCTGCTTTTTCTAATGAAAAATAAGACCAAGGTAACTTATTTTCCTACTGATTATTTTTCTCACATTTTGGTCTAACCTTCCTGAATTCGATTGATTCATTTTACATAATAGTTAATTAGCATTGTGTTCTTAGGGACAAGAGGACTGATGACTATTAGAGAAATGTTTTTGGGGAAAAAAAAAAAAAGAGACAAACCCAGTATAGTTGCAAGATATTCTTCAATGACATCAACAGTATTTTAGTTTTATTGCAAATGATTTAAGCCCAGATTCTGCTTTTATTGTATACTGATGTAAATCCAGAGTAATTTCATTCACTTAACTGGTGTAAATGAAAGTAGAATTTCACCCTTAAATACACGTTATGCACAAAATGTTGTTTCAGACCTTTATAACAATCTTTAGTGCCAGCTTATAATTGAATTTGCTATGAAATGGGGGATTATTTTCTCCCTTCTTTGTGCAGTTGCTTTTGAAGTAAAAGACAGTTATATGACCAGAATGAAGGACTACCTAAATTGACCCTGCCACTTAATAAGCATCTCAGAGGCACTGAATGACCCCATTTCTCATTGACTTCAATGGAATTTGAGAGCACTTGGTATCTGGAATGAGAAGGCACTAAATGTGGAGTGGTGTGTTTCCTTTCCCTCTTTGTCTGATATTATTGCGGTACATGCTTTATGTAGCTGGCTGAAAACTTTCATGGAATCCTAAAGAATTAAAAGCGAGGACAATGAAACTTGAAGTCACCTGTCATTAATTACAGGAATTTTATATTCTGTTCCTGGAATATCTTAGTATTTATGGGCCAGGAGCCGCATTGAAATGATAGTGATCCTTGATAGATTGCATATTCTGTTTGAGAAAATTTCAGTGTGGTGTAGTGACTTACATTTATATAACAATGGGCTCTTACGGTATATTTGGAAAGTGATACATATGAGCATGCACATGATCGATTTGTCTATGCAGGCAAGGTGAGGTAGTATGGTATGAAGATTTTATTGGTGTAAGTTGTTAGTGTGACTTCGATGCTCCTGATCAGTGAAATGGACATACTTTTTACCTAGCTTGGCAGGATTTTAATTTAATTGATAGATGTAGTTGTTAGCTGATGCACTGAACCTGGGGAAAGGGAAATACTGATTGGTAACTGGGAGCAGTTGACTGCAGCCTCCAGCCTTGGCATCTGCAGGGATCAGGTGTCACCCTCTCTGCTGTAGCTCAGAGAATCCTCTGCAGTTCTGCTATCATTGGTCCTGCTCCCTCACTCCTGTGACAATGGGGCTGCAGAATGCTCCCCACACTGCTGCAAGGCTAGTGACCCCCAGCCCCTGCAGGTGCATGGTGTGGGAAGTCTGTGGTTCTGGCAGGGCAGAGCAGAGATCCCCATCCAGGACTGTGAGAAGCAGGATAGGCCCCCTGCTGTGGGGAAGGCCACCCTGTTGCTGAATGGCTCCTGCCTGGGCAGGAATCAGTGCTAGGCTTGACCTCATTCAACATTTTCATTAGTGATGTGGAAATAGATACAAGTTCATGGCTGAATAAAATTTGCTATTTGCACATAACACAAAGATTGGAAGAATGGTGAAGAATGATAACAGGGCACATTAAAACAAAATGCATTTAATACAGCCAAATGCAAAGTCATACCTCTAGGAACAAGAAATGTAGACCCATACCTACAAAATGGGGACTGTATTCTGGAAAGAATACTGAAAGTGGTGACTTGATTGCATTGTATAAGGACCAGAAAGGGGAGAAATACCAGGATACTTAAAGCACTCTTTAATCTGGCAGCTATAGGCAAAACAAGAACCAATGGTTGGAAGCTGAAGTCAGGCAAATTAAAATTTGAAATACGGCTCAAAGTTTTCGCAGTGAGTGTGATTAACAGTGGGAACAAACTACCAAGGGAAGTAGTGTAGTCTCCATCTTTTGAGGCCTTCACATCATGACAGCATGTCTGGAAGATATGCTTTTAGTCAAACACAATTGTTGGAATCAACACAGGGGGTGACCGGTTAAAATTGTGTAGTCTGAGATCAGATTAAATGAGCTAATGGTCCTTTCTAGCCTTACATACCTATGAAACAGTAATTAATAATAATAAATTATTAATTATTATTAGTGGAGGCACGTACCTTGGCCAAATTTGGTTGGACTTTCACTGGGACAGCTAAAGGCAATTCTCTGACCACAGGGTGGCCTCTTGCCAAATTTCAAGCCTCTCCTCCAAAGCTTGCAGTAGCTAGAACTTCTTAGTGAAATGAACTGAAAGTTTTTTTTTTCCATGTTATTGTAACACTGTATTTTCTTTAATCTTATTTTTGGAAAATTTGGAACTTCAATTAAAAAAAAATCAACTAGAGGCAGGCATCTAGCATGGGAGATTCTAGCACAGATGGGTAAAGCTTGCCTTGAGGGCCACATCTGTGGTATGGTGGGCCACACACAGTGGGAGGGGGCAGGGGAAGCAGCCACTGCTGGGGCCAGGGGGTAGGAGGGGATGGGAGAAAGGGTGGGGCTGGGAGGGGGAGCGGCGGACATAGTCTGCCCTGGGTGCTGCCACTGGGCCCATGTGAGAGGAAGGGGTGGTGGCCACGCTCCACCCAGGTTGTTACCACTCCTGGGCCCACATGATGGTAAACGGGTGGGACCCAAGAGGGGAAATGGTGCCATGCTCTAGCTGGAGCGCTTGATGAATGGCTTCTGTGGGCTGTAGTTTGTCCCCCTCTGGGCTAATGTTTAGGAATAGTATAAGCAACTGAAAACAGGGTCTTAAGCTTGCCTAACACGTACAATCATATCTGTGGGCATTGTTGCCCCCTCCCTCCATAATTCCTATCCTAAAGTATTACGATGGAGTGTGTGAGAGACTTGCACCTAATCTGTGCTGATGAACCTCAGTGATGTGTCTTTATCTTCTGTGGCTCGCTCTGTAGGGAATAGCTCCAATGGGCCTCAGGAGGTTTGTCAGAGTGAGACTCCTGCTGGTGAACCTATCACTACCAGCAGCCTTTCTGGGAAGGAGAAAACAGTAAGCTTAGTGACTTTCTGTCTGTCTTCATCAGCTTTGTGTGTGAGTGTGAGAAAGCGTGTGTGAAATCTACACACGTGTATCTTCATGTGTCTGTAGTGCGCTGGACAGATATGTCCAGTTTGAACCTAGTCCCAATTTTTATGACCAAATTACATGGTACTGAAAAATTGAGTTTATAATGTAAGTACTGAAAAAAATCTTAACTGTGATTTCACAAAGGATGCTGCTACCAGATGGGATTTTCAAAAGTACCTAAGTGAGTCAGGAGCACAAATCCTGTTTAACATCAATGGCACGTGTGCGCCTAATTGTCATAGGCATTTTTGAAAATCCTACCCATAATGTGTATCATTTACACTCTGGGAAATCATGCCATGATTCTGGTGTGGGGCAGGAAACATTAACCCTTGGGCAATACTCATTCATGCTGCTAGGAATAGGTAAGTATTCTTTTTATTGAAATAAAAATAGAGCTTTGAATTATAGTTTACACTCCATTTTGGAATGTAGCATTGTCTCTTTTTGTCACAGATCAGACCTTAAATGGCCAATCTTCCTTGTTTTTTTTATTTTCCATTCTTTTCCTTAATACATTCAATTTCTTCCCGAAATCCTGGTGCATCATTTCCTCTTCCTTTCTAATACCCGTGTTCTCCCTTGAAAATACCTTTCTAGCAATTTTCCAGCTCACTTTTTTTTTTTCACATTCTGATGATTTTTCTTCAACGTCTCTCTCAAACCTGCAGCCAGAAACTGTTGTTAGTTATGACTCTGGAGTAATTCCACTGAAGTAAAGTCAAGTCACCTAACTCATCTATGCTACAGGTTCTCCAGCTTCGAAATGGGAATACTAATGCTTAGCCAGCACTGTGAATTACCTTGCAATCCTCTGATGAAGGACTAAGTCTCTGTGCTAAATACAGGTTATGTTTTTGCTGAACAGGAATGATTCCAAGGACCCATTGGCTTGTACTGAGTAAATGTGTATTGTAATATGAATATTTATTTTAAATATGAACATTTAGGCATTTATTTAAAAGTGGATTTGTGACTGATAGTCTGTAATGGCTTTTTTAGAAGAGTCATTAGTGTCTATTTTGTAAATCCTTCTTACTTTGCAGTTTAATGATCCAATAGAAGGAACCATTCCAGTATATTAGGTTAATTCGTCCGTGTTCATGCACACTAAATTTATATTTCTTAGATGTTTCAGGCTTGTGTGTGTGTGCATGTGCTTGCTCATGTGCGTTCTCTCTCTCCCTCAGCAGTGTTAGCTAATGTTTATGCATTTTTATATTTTCACCTCTAAATAGTTGCAATATACCAAAAGAAGTTAAGTTACATGGATTGCAGTTCTCGGTTTTAAATCAAAGCTATTATGAGTGCTACAAACATCTTCATCCAGCAATCATCTTGAATCTCTGGTACACATATATGACTGTATAACTGCCACTTAAAAAATAAATGTTTTGACATGTTCAGGCTACAGTGAATTTATATGGTAGCTTACTAACACACTGAAAATAAGGGATTTATATTGAAACAGTGACAGCATTCTAATTCACCCTTGTATTAAGTCTTCTTCGATACACCTAATGCCTGGGAATGTTAAGTAAAAGTATGTTGTTGTGAATGTATTGTTTTAAGACTGGTTCTGTGACGAATTACCTTCCTTAAACTGAATGCATTGCTGGGTATAGGAGGGCTTGTAGTAGACAAGATAAATGAGCAAGTCTAAATGTTCATGTTGTCAATAATCCCAAAGCTGCCTTGCAGTGTTTGTAACAGCTTAACATAAATTACACTGTTGTTGTATTTATCACAAGTCTAATGTGTTACTAACAGTTGACAGGAAAACATCAAAGTAAAATTGCAGATGGACCCATAAATCAATGACCACAGAATTATGTGTGAAGTAGAAATAAAAAAATAATGGCATATTTCTGATGTGACTTGCATATCTAACACAGTTGTGAAAATGTTATTCAGGTTTTCATGGCATTGGGTACATGCTTTGAAATGTGAACCTGTGCCAATGAATCCTCTCTAGGCATTAAAGGCAAAAATGCTTTTCAGCATTTCAACACAACATTGTATTTTCATATGCAATTTATTATTTAGTTTTAATATTTTAATATGATCATTCAGTAACATTTTATTATTCATATTCAAATAATGAAGCTTTCTTTTCTAAATGATGAGAAGTCTTTGTACTGTAAGCCAACGATGTCTATAGAGGATCTTTCAGAAGTAAAAGCCTCTCTTCTGGCTAAGGATGTAGTTTTTGTAAATTATTTTTCAGCTATGATTTCGGTTTCCTGGAGAATGCTCAGTGCTAAGGCCTGAGCGGTTCTGACCACACTAAGGGCTCTATTTGACAATCATTTATGCAAATACTTAACTTTATGTCATTGGATTTTTTTCCCCTTTGAAGTAGGAACTAGTAAGATGTGTCAAGTTAAGCACGTAGATAAATGCCTTCAGGATAAAATGTCATGCTGTAATGTGTCAGACCATGTCTAGTAAAGAACTGGTTATGCCTTAAGTGTAATAACAAAAAAGTTTCTGCTATAAGGGGTTGTTTATGCTTACACAGACATTCTGGCCCTGATTTATCAATTGTTGAAGTACATGTTTAACTTTAAGCATGTGAATCATTCCATTCAGCACAATGAAATTTCTTGCATGTTCAAAATTAGGCATGAGCTTTTAAGTACCTCAACTAGCTCAAGCCTCCATTTTAAAACTATTTATTCTGTGTTATGTTGTCCCTCTTGAAAATATTTCTCTTCTCCTTTGCATATCCTCCCTTTGCTAGTTGTTTTGGTATTTTTATATATATATTAAAAATATAAATAAATATAATATAAAATATTATAATTATAATATATAATATAAAAATAATATAAAAATAAAAAATTAAAATAACTTGTGAAAATGAGATGATGATACTTTGGAAATACTTGAAATACTAGTAGTCTAAAAGTACAGAACATTACTGTACACATTATCAATAAAATAGTATGACTCACATGCAAGTCAGAAATGCTGAAATGTGAGAGAGAAAATAAGAGGCCAGTAAAGAACCCAGTCATATTTGATTTAAAATAGAGCAGAGAAATCTTGGGTATTAAGAAAATTTATGCTATAAACCTCAGAAGCACAGGAATGGGCATGCCACACTACAAAATGCTCTTGCTAAGAGGAGGCTCCAGTGAGTTTACAGCTTTTACAAGAGGTTTGTTAGGCTGCCATGTGTTCTTGAATCAAACTGGAAAAGTTCATCACAAAAGTTTGACATCAACAGTTATTCTTGGAACCAATAAAAGAGTGTTCATACCAGTTCCATAGTCCTGCCCTACGAAGTTGTCCTCAGAAGATGCACAAATACAGAGGGAGAGTCAGTTCTGTTGCACCATTATCAAAAAATCTCTAATTGCTCCCATGTTTATAGCCTGGATTGTTTTGCTTTTGTCTTGTAACATTGCCTTCATGATTTACATGCTTTATTTAGATAGTTTTTTGCATCAATCATTACTGCCAGCCGTAGATGGCCTGCTCATAGCCAGTTAATGCAAAATCTTAGTAGATGCAGCTTAGGTTTTTCCATAATGAAATATCTAATTGAATATAGCAGGTGAATATATACATCTGCCAGGAAATGCACTACCACAACACTAACTTTTTTCAATAGGATATTGAGACTGTAACTGGTCTTCTAAGGATATTTGAAGAATTAAGAGGAGAAATTGATGCACACCAAGCCTATTCCTCTGTTGCTCTATCAGCTGTATGGTTGAAAACAGCAATATTTGAACTCTTCTTTGTTCTTGACAATTCAATTAGATGAAGATTAGGCAGATAGTTGTATGATATTCCCATGCTAAATTCTGTCTTTTAAACTCAAATGCTAGCTGCTGTGACGCTAAAGTTGCTACTCAAAGCACAACCAAGCAGTTCCTAAATAATGCCAATACAGTGTCTGCAGAACAAAATAAAAACTTAAAAGAAAGAATAGACTGTCAGACTACCCACCAAGAAATAATGGAGGAAGCATGAAATACTTTTTAGCTGTTAAGATGCAAGATTAGAAAATCACAGTCCTGAGCTTACTCAATAACTGTAGAAAAGGAGCTGTCATTCTATCAGCACCACATACTTCTGTAGCCCTACAGAACACTGAGCTTGTAATTCTCTCGGATTCCAAATTTTGCTGGCATGGCAAGGCCGCTCCAAGCATTCTCTCCTGAGAGGCTGTTTGCTAAGTTATCTATCTTGATTATTACTGCAGAGTCTATGATGATTGTTTAAATTTATAACCAATAAAGTTTTGAGAATAATTTGCAGCTATATTTGCTGCAGATTGAAAGATTTCACATATACCTCTCCAACTTAATAGAATCCCATGCTCTCAAATCAGCTCTTTGTTTGTTTTTGCTATTCCAAGATGCCTTTCTCTCCTTCTGCTTCCATTTCTTTTTTGCACAGGATCTTGCTGTTTTTTCTGAGGAAAAAAGTGACTAAATATAACATGAATGTCTCTTTCCCTTTGGCTCACCTCCTTTCGCTTTCCATAACTCTCTCCTTCTCTCCGGTCATGGCCTCAGAAGTCTCTTGCCTGCTCTTCTCCTTTAGTTCCTCCACTTGGTTCAGTGACTCTGTTCTGTCCCCTCTCATCTTCCTTGGACCTACTCTCATCTTTTCTTTTTTCTTTCCCTGTCATCTGGCTCTTATCCTCAGAGTATAAACATGCTTTAGTCTTTCCCATATTAAAATGCATACTTGAGTCCCCCATCCCTTTTGTTTCCAGCTACTGCCCCATCTCCCTTTTCCTTTTATCTCTGAGATCACTGAATGTACACTCTACAATCATGGTCGATTTGGAGTTTTTCTCTAGTTCCATTCTAGTTTCTTCAATTCAGCTTCCGTCCCTTGCACTCCACTAAAATTGCTCTTATCAAAGTCTCTAGTGAGCTCTTCCTCAAAGCTCTGAACTAGTACTCCATCCTCATCTCTCTTCACCTGTCACCTTTGACCCAGTCGACTATGCTCTTTCTTAAAAAACAAAAAAACCCTTTCCCTCCTTTTGGCTTTCCTGGTTCTCTTTCTGTATCTCTCATTGCTCTGTCAGCTTGTCCTTCAGCAGATCTTCCTCGTTCCCAATTCCAGCTTTCTTTGTGGATTCCTCTGGGCTCTGTTCTTGACTTGGAGTTAAAGCTCTTGTCCAGGCTCTCACCATCTTGTCTTTTCTCTGCCCTTGAAAAAAGCAATCTTGCCCTGCTCATATCCACTCAGAATGCTGCTGCAAAGATTATTCTCCTACCCCATCACTTTGACTGTCACCCCTTCTTTACCTCCCTCAACTGACTCCCTCCACATTCTCTATCACATCAGACGTAAGCTGCCTATCCACAGTTCCCCAAGGCCCTTTGTGGGTTATCCCCATCCTACCTATCATCTCTCATTTGCTATTGAAATGTTGACTCCCACTTCTGATCTATCAATGATACCAGAGTCGATCACCACTTGTTAATTTTTCAAACAAGCCCTTTTGTAATTTCTTATGCTGCTTCACACGCTTGTGAGGAGCTCCCTCTAAACAGCCACAAATCTACTTCCATTTTCCCCCTACAGTCACCTCCTCAAAACTTTCCTTTGCTATGAAAAGTACAAAAGACTTGACAACAATTAAGCTATGAGTGTGCTGCTCCTGTTGTCCATCATGCTGACCAAATAATGTTGCACTCTTATCTTGTACTCCCGTTTGCCTGCCTGCCATCTCTTGTCTTGTACTGGAATAGTAAGGTCTTTGGGGGTAGGGGCCATCTTTTTTTATGTTTGTACACTGTCTAGCACAGCGTGATCTTGGTCCATGACTAGGGCTTTTAGATGTTATAGACCAGGGGTCTGCAACCCAAAAGATAAGAGCCATTTTTGAAAATTCCTTCAATAACGAAGTGTTTTGAGAGCCACAATGGGTGTAGGCTCCTGGTGGGAGGTGCAGGGAGGTGAGCCAGGATTTCTGCTGCAGGGTCCCCTTATGCGGGGGGAGGGGGGGGAAGCCTGGAGCTTGGCATGGGCTGCCCGTGGGGTCCCTGGTGGCTGGGGGAAGCCCAGAGCCAGGTATGGGCCTCCTGCAGGGTACCTCAGTGGTTGGGGGAGCCCAGAGCCGCAAGGGGGCAGCCAAAGAGCCGCATGTGGCTCCAGAGCCACAGGTTGCAGACCCCTGTTATAGACTCATAGATTCAAAGGTCAGAAGGGACCAGTATGACCATCTAGTCTGAACTCCTGCACAATGTAGGCCACAAAACCTCACCCAGCCTCTCCTGCAATAAGCCTCTGACCTGTGACTGAGTTATTAAAGTTCTCAAATTGCGATTTAGAGACTTTAAGATACAGAGAATCCACCAGCAAGAGAGCCAGTACAAGTGAGTCATTCCCAATGCTACAGAGGAAGGTAAACCCTCCCCCCAGAGCCCTAGCCAATCTGCCCTGGGGTAAAATTCCTTCTCGACCCCAAATATGGTGATCAGTTAAACCCAGAGCATGTGGGCAAGTCTCACCAGCCAGTCACCAAGAAAGAATTCTCTGTAATAACTCAGAACCCACCCCATCTATCCTCCCTTCTTAGGCCACTGGCAAATTCACCACTAATAGTCAAAGATCAGTCAAATACCAAACTAGGCTGTCCCATCATACCATCCCCTCTATAAATTTATCAAGCTCAGTTTTGAAGGCACTTACGTTTTTTGCCCCCACAGCTCCCCTTAGAAGGCTATTCCAGAACTTCACTTCTCTGATGGTTAGAAATCTGTGTCTAATTTCAAGCCTAAATTTCCTGATGTACAGTTTGTAACCATTTGTTCTTGTGTCCACAGTGGTGCTATACTCAAATAATTCCTCTCCCTAACTGCTATTTATCCCTCTGATGTATTTATAGAGAGCAATCATATCTCCCCTCAACCTTCTTTTGCTTTGGCTAAACAAGCCAAGCTCCTTAAGTGTCCTTTCATAAGGTAGATTTTCCATTCCACGTTTCATCCTTGTAGCCCTTCCTGCACCTGTTACAGTTTGAATTCATCTCTTTTAAACATGGGGGGCCAGAATTGCACACTATATTCTCACCAGCGCCTTGTATAAAGGCACTAACACCTCCCTATCTCTACTCGATATATCTCTTCTGATGCATCCTAGAACTGCATTAGCTTTTTTCATGGCCACATCGCGTTGACGGCTCATAGTCCTGTGGTCAACCAGTACTCCCAGGTCCTTTTCCTTCTCGTCACTTCCAACTGACGGGTCCCCAACTTATATGAAAATTTCTTATTTGTCCCTAAATGCATGACCTGACACGTCCCATTATTAAATTTCCTCCTATTCCTAATACTCTAGTTTACAAGGTCATCCAGATCTTTCTGTATGATATCCCAATCCTTCTTTGTATTGGCAACCCCTCCCAACTTGGTGTCATCAGCAAACTTAATTAGCACAGTCCCACTTTTTATACCGAGGTCAGTAACAGAAAGGTTAAATAAGATTGGTCCCAAGACTGATTCCTGAGGAACTCCACAAGTTACGTCCCTCCAGCTTGACAGTTCACCTTTCAGCATGACCGGCGGAAGCCTCCCCTTTAGCCAGTTCCTTATCCACCTTACTATATTCATATTACTCCCCATCTTCTGTAACTTAACTAATAATTCCCTATGTGGAAATGTATCAAATGCCTTGCTGAAATCTAAGTAAATTAGGTCCACTGCATTCCCCTTATCCAAAAATCTGTTATCCTCTCAAAAAAGATCAGGTATGGTATGGTATTTATCCCAGTTACCGTTAACCTCAATATCCTTAAATATTTTATCTCTCAGATTTTTTTCCAAGACCTTGCATGCTACTGAGGTCAGACTAACGGGCCTGTAGTTCTCTGGATCACTTGTATTCCCTTTCTTGAAAATAGAAACTATGTTAGCAATTCTCCAGTCATTTGGTACAATCCCCAAGTTTAAAGATTCATTAAAAATCCTTGCTAAAGGGTAGGCAATTTCATGTGCCAGTTCCTTTAATATTCTTGGGTGGAGATTATCCGGGCCCCCCGATTTAGTCCCATCAAGCAGCTCGAGTTTGGCTTCTACCTCAGATATGGCAATTTCCACTTCCATATCCTCATTCCCATTAGCTACCCTGCCTCTATCCACAAGCTCATCATCACCCTCATTAAAAACAGAGGTAAAGTACTTACCGTATTTTTCGCCATATAAGACGCACCGGCATATAAGACGCACCCAATTTTTAAGGAGGAAAATCTAGAAAAAAAATCTTTTTTTCCTCTCGACGTAAATTGCGGTAGCTCCCGAACAGTATTGAAGAGAAAGGAAGGAAAGGAAGAAAGAAGAGAAAGGAAGGCAGGGAAGAGGAAGACA
>ML685796.1:11167798-11180998 GCA_007922175.1 Pelusios castaneus
TCTCCAGGCCTCCCTCCAGCCCCCTTACCTGGCCGGAGGCTGGGAACCACAGGGACGGCCGGCAGAGCTGCTTGCCGGCCAGTCCGCTCCCGCCCTGAGCACGCTGTAACTGCGCATGCTCAGGGCGGGAGATTTAAATCTCCCCAGCCCGGCCCAGCCTGCACAGCTGGGAGGGAGCAGCGGCGGGGAAAAAAAGGTGCCGGAACGCCGTTCCGGTGCGTTCCGGCAGAAAAAAAGCACTGCCTACAGCACGGCCCCCGTCTCCACTGTCATAGGGGGAGCAGCAGGATCCGCCTCTCACACACTCCGTGTGAGATCAGTCTGGAAGAACAGTGAGTAGATGGACATTCGCCGTATAAGACGCACCCACTTTTCCACCCCCGTTTTGGTGAAGAAAAAGTGCGTCTTATATGGCGAAAAATACGGTATTTAGATATTCAGCCATGCATAGATTATCCTTGACTTCCACCCCATCCTCATTGTCTAGCGGTCCCACTTCTTCTTTGTTTTCTTCCTATTTGTATGGCTAAAGAACCTTTTACTATTGGTTTTAATTCCATTCGGAAGGTCCAGCTCTGCTTGACTTTTCGCCTTTCTCGCTTTATCTTTACATGTTCTAACCTCCAAGAGGTAGCTTTCCTTGCTGATCCCGCCCAACTTCCACTCCTTGCAGGCTTTGTGCTTCCTCCTAATCACCTGTCCGAGATGCTTACTCATCGAACATGGTCTACAACTCTTGCCTATGAATTTTTCCCCCTTCCTCAATGCAGGCTTCAGTTAGTTCCTGCAACTTTGACTTGAAGTGATTCCAAGCCTTTTCCATTCATGAGTTCCTCAGTCCAGTCCACTTCCCTAACTAATTCCCTTAATTTTCTGAAGTTAGTCCTTTTAAAGTCAAAGACCCTAGTGACAGATTTATTTTTGTTTATCCTTCCAATTAGTTTGAACTGAATTAGCTCATGGTCACTCAAACCTAGGTTGTCCCTGCTCCTCTATGAGGTCCTCACTATTCACTAATACCAAATCTAAGATGGCATCCCCTCTCGTTGGTTTAGTAATAGTTTGGAGAAGGAATTCATCAGCTATCACATCCAGGAAAATCAGGCCCCTCTTATTACTACTAGCACATGTCCTCCAGTCTGCATCTGGGAAGTTAAAATCTCCCATTATCACACAGTTCCCAGTAGTATTCACTTCCTTAAAAGCCTTAAAGAGGTCCCTATCCATGTCTAAATCAGATCCTAGCGTTCTCTACCACACCCCAAGCACTATTCCAGGAGAAACTCTAGTATCTTTCTTCCCCAATGTGATTTTTACCCAGATAGCCTCTGTCTTGTTAATTCCATCACTTTGAATTTCTTTACAATCTACCTTCTCATTGATATACAAAGCCAGTCCCCCAGCTTTGCTTTTATATCTGTCTTTCCTAAAGAGCACATAACCTTCAATACGTGTACACCAGTTGTGACTACTATTCCACCATGTTTCTGTTATCTCTATAATATCTGGTTTCACTTCCTGAACCAGTAGTTCCAGTTCCTCCATTTTGTTGCCCAGGCTTCTCGCATTAGTGTATAAACATTTTGTTTTTGCTGCTTGGCTACATTCACGTTTCTTACCTGATCTGGCACTGTCATTCTGCATTTGTATGGTAGTACAAATAATTAGCTGAGCTTGCAAAAGTCCTTACACTCAGTGACATTTCTGTGTCTAACTGTTGATAAGTAACATGATAGCTTTTGAGTGCCAGATAGGATCAATTTCAAAATTTCTGCAAAGGTTCAATTACTAGAACCCTGTTAATTTTGTGTTGCTATGCTTGAGGGCCGGGTGCTACTCCGAGCCTCTACTTTAGTTACTTTTCCTTTGTTGAAATAGATGTCGGGTTGCTAATCCGAACCTTCCCTCAGCTGGCCAGGCCTTGTTGCTTTACGTCCGGTCCTGTTGTCCACGTCCTATGGAGAGCCGGCGGGGAGTGCCTTTGGGGTGATCAGTCCCTCGGGCCTGTTCCAGTGCTACCTGGGACTACTCCGACTTGCCCTCCCCCCTGCCCCGGTAAGACCTTTCATTGCTCAAAACTTCAGTGGCCTGGTATCTGCTGATTCATGCAGTTAGCTGCCTGGAGTGTTGGGGACCTTTTAACCTTCCCCTTTCCCAACGGCCGGCCATTGTGTCCGGTTCAAGAGCTTGCATACATGTCAGGTTGTGGTTGCCAAATCAACAGTTGTGGTTTTGCTTGTTTTTAGTCCCTGACTTGATCCTGGGGTCTAGTTTGGACAACTAAGCCTTTAGCACCCTGACAATAGGGTTCTAGATGTACCCTATTACTCCTGGCATGGGGGGAAGGTAAGAATGAGGGAATGGGGTACACACACAACCTCTTGCATGGGACAGAAAGGGAGCTTTCTTGGAGGGGAAGATAGGAGTGGGAGCACACACAGAGCCCCTTCCATGGGAGGGGTATGGGGGACCCTGGAATAGGGAAATTGGAGGGCACTCAGGAGGACCCCTGGTGGTGATTGTGGGTATGGGGTAGGGGAGGCACAGAGCCCCTGGAAGCAGGTTATGGGGTGGTATGGGGGAAATGAGACTAGATATACACACAGAACTATGATATGGAGAACCCTGGTATGGGAGGAAGGTGAAATGGGGGAGAGGGGCATGGAACCTCTTGCAGGCAGGCTAGTGGGTGTTGTAGGAAGGGCTTAGAAAGAGGGCAATGGAAGGATTGCATACTGGTAGCGTGAGAGGCAGAATGGAGGAATATAAGGAATCCCTGGCGCGTGTATAATAAGTTATGCCTATAGAAGCTACAAGGTGTGAGACTCCTAGTAGTAGTAGTAATTTAAACATAGCAAATCATAATCACTGTGAACTGCATTGAAATTGTCTAATAAAGTTTTGCTTTCAGTGCTTTTTTAGCATACAAAAATATACTTGCATTTTCACAGCATGCGTCTCTGTATGTGTTACTCTAGCAGCACTTTGCACATTATTATTGCACGATGAAAGTAATAAACATCTCATTTTTAAAATTAGTTAATATCTTTAAAATATGTTCCTACATAAATATATACAGTCAGTAAAAGCTGGTAGTACTTATGGCAAGCTATGAGAGAAACACCTTTTCCTGGGGAAAGCAGTGGTAGCCTTTTGCTAGTTTATGATAGTTTCTGCAAACGCTGATGACTTACGCCTTGATCCTGCCAATAGTTCTATTAATGCAGGCCCCTGCACAAGTGCAGGCCACATTGACTTTAATGAGTCTTCCCATGCATTTAGGAGTTTTGTCTTTCTGGGATCCAGGTGTGGGGTCAGGTTCTTAACAGTGACCACTGAAGTATCTGCTATTGCTATACCATAAAGTATCATTGCATCATAACATTTCTCTTCATGCACTGCTAAAATAACATTTTAAAATATGCCTAAGTCCTGTTGCCAAAAGTAATTTTGATACTCAACTTTTTCATGCAGGAATTTTTGAGAGTTTTACCCTAAGAGCTTGCACAGTTTGTTCTTTTAATTATATTAGCCACAATTTAGTATTGGTCAAATCGCAAGAAGATTATCACATCCTGCTAATGTTTAGAGTTGTTCTTATTCCATTAGCTGGCAGACAGTAGGGTATTTGAACCCCAGAACATAGGAAAAAACAATGATTTGAAATGAGATAGGTGTATGGCTGTGTCTGAGCTACATTTATTTGGGGATCAAAATTTTTCCACCACTGCAGCTCCATTGGTGATAGCCAGGTGAGCATCCTGCCATAAAGATGGTTCTTGTGGCTTCCAACATTTTTTGTATTATGTCATGTTAGAAATATCAGAGGCTTCAGAATTTTGTCCAGGCTGGCACTCTGTTGTGCTCCCACCAATGGAACTGCATCAGTGGAAGATTTTCATCCAAAAGAAACCTGCTGTAGATATAGCTGGAGATTGCATTGCCAAGGTGCATGCTTAAGTTCCCCATGGTGTTTTAGAATGTGTGTTGTGGGCGAGTGCTAAACAGACATTGTGTCAAAATATCTATCTTGGTGAACTATGAATAGCTGAGTTATTTTGCCATGGCCATGTTAGATTGTACAACACTTTTCTTTAACACAGTAAAGAATTCTGAGGACGGAAGTGCTGATTGGCATCATCAAGTTAATAGGCTCTACTGTAGGGCAACTTGCTGTGCATGGGCAATGATACTTTACTGAGAAAATGAAGGATCTGCACTGAAGAGAATTATGCAGATTGTCTTTGTGCTTTGAAGTGCAAATAATTGTGTTGCCAGCATTGATCACAGTTGTAAGAGGATGCTTGCTCTAGTCTAGAAATTGCTTTACTTCAGGTTTTCAAATCAGAACACCCTGCAAAGAAACAGAACGTGGAGCAAACCAATGCATTCAACTGGCACTTTAACCACACTGGTTCCTAACTGGAGTATTTCTTCCAAGAAAAAATGTTCTGAGAACATTAGCTTAAGGAGGCAGATTTTGAAATGGGATACCCATTTATAATAAAAGAATCATAGAATAATAGGGATGGAAGGGACCTCACGAGGTCATCTAGTCCAACCCCCTGCTAAAAAGCAGGACCACTCCCACTAAATCATCCTAGCCAGGGTTTTGTCTAACCGAACCTTAAATATCTCCAAAGACGGAGATTCTACCACCTCCCTAGGTAGCCCATTCCAATGCTTTACCACCCTCCTAATGAGAAAGTTTTTCCTAATATCCAACCTTGACCTCCCCAGCTGTAATTTGAAACCATTGCTCCTTGTTCTGTCCTCTGTTACCCTCGAGAAGAGCCTAGCTCCCTCCTCTTTGGAGCACCCCTTCAAGTAGTTGAAGGTTGCTATCAAATCTCCCCTCAGTCTTCTCTTCTGTAGACTAAATAAGCCTAGTTCCTTCAGTCTCTCCTCGTAAGTCATGTGCCCCAGCCCCCTAATCATTTTTGTTGCCCTCCGCTGGACTCTTTCTAATTTGTCCACATCCTTTCTGTAGTAGGGAGCCCAAAACTGGACACAGCATTCCAGATGCGGCCTGACCAGTGTCGAATAGAGGGGAATTATCACATCCCTCGATCTGCTGGCAATACTCCTACTGATGCAGCCTAATATGCCATTGGCCTTTTTTGGCAACAAAGGCACACTGTTGGCTCATATTCATTTTCCCATCCACCATAACCCACAGGTCCTTTTCTACAGCGCTGCTACTTAGCCAGCCTGTAGCAGTGCATGGGATTTTTCCATCCTAAGTGCAGGACTTTGCACTTGTCTTTGTTGAACCTCATGAGGTTTCTTTCGGCCCAGTGTTCCAATTTGTCCAAGTCTCCCTGGATCCTGTCCCTGCCTTCCAGAGTACCTACCATTCCCCCCAGCTTTGTGTCATCCGCAAACTTACTAAGCACGCAGTCTACACCATCATCAAGATCATTAATGAAGATGTTGAACAGAACCGGCCCCAGGACCAACCCCTGGGGCACTCCACTTGTTACCGGTTGCCAACTAGACATCGAGCCATTGATTCCTACCCACTGAGCCCGTTGATCTAGCCAGTTTTCTATCCACCTTTTGGTCCACTCGTCCAACCCATACTTCCTTAATTTGCTGATGAGAATGCTGTGGGAAACTGTATCAAAAGCCTTGCTAAAGTCGAGGTATACCACGTCAACAGCTCTTCCCGCATCCACAAATCCAGTCATCTCATCATAGAAGGAAATCAGGTTGGTCAGGCACGATTTGCCCTTGGTGAATCCATGTTGACTGTTCCTGATTACTATTTTCCTCCAAGTGTTTCAGGATGGATTCTTTGAGGACCTGCTCCATGATTTTCCCAGGGATTGAGGTGAGGCTGACCGGTCTGTAGTTCCCTGGATCCTCCTTTTTCCCTTTCTTGAAGATAGGTACTATATTTGCCTTTTTTCCAATCCTCCGGGACCTTCCCCGTTCGCCACGAGTTCTCAAAGATAATGGCCAGTGGGTCTGCAATCACATTGGCCAACTCCCTCAGCACCCTCGGACGCAGTTGATCCGGTCCCATGGACTTGTGCACATCCAATTTCTTTAAGTGTTCCCTAACCTGACTTTCCATCACCGAGGGCTGCTCTTCTCTGCATTCCGCGTTACCCCGTGTAGTAGCCTGGGAGCTGGCCCTCCCTGTGAAGACTGAAGTAAAAAAAGCATTGAGTACTTCAGCCTTTTCCGCATCATCCACCACGAGGATGCCTGCCCCATTCAGTAAGGGACCTACACCACCTCTGATCCTTTTCTTGTTGCTGACATACTTATACAACCCCTTTCTGTTATCCTTCACATCTCTTGCTGGCTGCATTTCTCTTGTGTGTTTTGAGTCTTCAGTAATGTCAATGATCACATTCTGTGATAAAGAAGAAATAAGTTGTGTTAAAGTAGTTATCTCTGCTGGGTGGCTCTGACAGTTGAATACACGAGAACAGTTTGCCAGGTGGCTATTGCTAAGTTTATTCATTTAAAGGTTCCTGTAAATGCCTTAAAGATAATTTTTGGTGCAATCACTTGTTGGATGGACAAGGCCACCAAGAGTCCTACTGGAATGGTTGCTATCAGGTGAACAGTGCCCCTTCTTTCATTGAGCTGTCTGCCTAAATTTAGAATATGTGAGCTCACTTCATTGCTCTAAGGCTATTTGGTTTCAATATCCTGTTTTATAATGGAGGTTGCCACTAGATGGCAGCAGAAATCTCCTTAGTTGAGAGCTTCTAGTTTATTACAGATTACAGGAAAAATGTTACCAGACACCTTCCACTAATGTGAACTAATATTAAACTAATAAGGAACTTTTTAATAAAATCTAAGTCACTAAGGATGAATTCTGCTTTTATGTTGGATCTGATCCAAAGATCACAAAAGATAAAGACTTCCAGTTAGCTTTGGATCAGACCATTAGTGAATAGGCTGATGTGTGTGGAGAAGCAGCAAGGGAATAGTTGGCTGTTCTTCTACTGCTATCGTCATTCATTCTGCAGTTGCAGAGCTGGACTGCTACCAGTTGAGCCAAGGGATTTGCTATCAGTGACTTCACTCCTCTCGAATAGAGCACTGTGCTCTCCTGGCTTGTATGTACTAACCCCTCCCACCTTCAATAAGTAGCTATGGGGGCTAGACATCCCCCACATGGTTGACCCTGTCTCCCTCTGAGTTACATCCCACCTGGTACAGCAGCTCCTCCTTCCTAGTTCTCTTTCTATCTCTGAGGAGAAATTCTGTCCTGCTGTTTTTATGCAGGCTGTTGAGAGAGCACCTTCTCTCTTCTCCCTGTGCAGATCAGGCCAGAATTTTGCCCCAGGTGTGCACTTAATTAAGTGGTATTAAACATTTGTTTAAAAACTAAACCATCATCCATAACAGTTCTAATAATTTGCAATTCATAGTGTGCTGAGTTTCTGCCAAAGTTACCTTACCTTACCCTGATGGAAGTATAAGAGAGTGGGTGAAAAAAATATCTTCAGTTGAGACAACATATGCCCTATTTCTTTCTTAAAAGAAAGGAAACTTAATGCTAGATGTATGGTATGCTCTCTAGTTTCTGGGCTTCAGCCCATTATAAGACTTCCATCCAGAATAAATAGTATGTACATCTGGTCTCTGTTTGGTCTCAGTTTCTTATGGTTTGGGTCTTACTCTTTGACAGTTCACTCATTATTAACCTAGATATGTCTGGGACTGTTTATCATTGACCCCTCCATTACAGCAAGAGAAATGCTTCTGAAGAATGAACTAGAAACTAGATGAGAAGCACAAAGAAGAATGAACACACACTGAGTGCTGTGTATTGCTTTTTAAAAAGCCCTGCTAGCATAAGAACTGTTTAGAAGTTATTCCTGGGAGAGGGAGGATAAGATACGATAAAAAAATAAATGTAATTAGCTGTGCTGCGCTTTAATTCGCTAATGCTAATGTATCAGCTCTATAGAGAATGATGGAATTTATTTTCTGGTTCTGTTAAGTGCTGTAGCATAGAACGTGAGTGAAGAGTCCTTCTGTCCTAGCAGCATCAGGTAGTTGGATTTCATTGGTGGTGGGATTATGGAAAGCAGCATTACTGTTAGTCAAGCAGATTTATGCATGATTATGAAGAATCTGCAGCTGTTCCATTCTAGATCCTCTTAGCAGGGGTTGCTTTGATAAGAGATTTATGTTGATGTCACCATAAAGGTAGGGGAAGAGAAATCAAAAAACTTGTTTGTTTACAAAAGTTTCTCACCTCCCTCAAAACAGCCAGGAGCACAACACCAGGAAAAAAATCAGTGGAGAGCTATTTTTCTGCCAGTATCATCTTTGATGTTATGGCTCTCCTGAAGATATTCAGGAGAGTGAAAAATAGACTTGCATTTAAGATGTATCATAAGACCTGACCCTCTGTGAGTGTGAGCACCTCATCTTCCTTGGAAGGCTTTGTATGGCTAAGAAAATAAAATGTGCGAACAATTGATTGCAGAAAGATTTCCATGTATAAGGAGCAAGACTTCCCTCTATAAAAATTGAGCCACCCCACTGATTAATTAATTGTCTGTCTTTTTTTTTTTGGTCTTGTTAACCTTGTGATAGATTCAGCTGTGCTTGTACCAGGTAGGAGAGGACTCTCAATATGTTCATGCTATTCGCCATATATTAACAGTTTGAATGTACTCTTTATGAGGTAGGTAATGTAGTATTGGATTCTAATTTGCAGTTTGCTGGATACTGGTAGATTATAAATTAACAAAATAATTAATATAAATAATAAGACATGAATGCCAGACCATCTGGTTTTGCTGTGCTCAGAGAAAACACTTGCTCTCTGTGGCCAGGACTTGTTTTCCATAATTCATATTCATAATTTTATTTTTGTGATAAGAAGGTAGCGTCTTTATAGCCAGTGGGCAGGGGGAATGGACATAAAAATGGACTTCAGAAGCGTTGCATTGCGTAGAGAAGAGTTCTGTGGTTTATTTAGTATTGTATAACAGCTTTTGCCCCACCCAGCTCCGTTTGCTATTGTTTACTTTTTATTGAAGGCTAATGTCCTCTTCAAGGGCGATCTTCACTCATACAGAGGGCCATCATTAGGCCTATGCACTATTTTCGTTCCTCTTATGGTTATGCTATAGATTGTAGTTTTATATTGGTCTTTTATACAAGGGTGAATTTCATTCTGTTTACTCCAACTCATTCTTGAAATCTATCTTTGTATGTTTGACTTTTGTATTCCAGTGTAGCATCCTGTAGTTGCACAGGAAGACATTTGCAAATCTTATTGTTTTTTCCCCTAGTGAACAAAGGCCAAGTGTTTTTCAAAGAAAAATGATTTGGTTTGAGGAAAACAATCTGAATGAGTCATTCTTCATCACAGTGGTTTAAGCTCCTGTGATTTGTTGTAATTTTTTTCCTCTTAATTGTTACTCATAAGTGTTGTGGGAGGAAACAAAAGAAGGGTGAGTTGAGAAATTTATGCTGGAGTGGAAGGGGAATCCTGCTCATATAAACAAAAACAATATTTTTATTGCTTTTCAGTAGATAGAGAATTCTACCCCTGCAACTAGAAGAGGAGAAAGCAAGATGTCATGTGGAAAGTTTTGTCAGGCACAGTGCAGTTGTACACTCCATTGTGGTTTTGCACCAATGCATCCTCTCCAAATCTGGGGCTGGCAGTTTGGGTAAAAAACTCCTGAACTGTAGAGTTGGATAAAATAGGAACCTAACTAGGGAATGGGTGAAAGTGTTTCCCATTAACAGTGGGATTTATTGCTCTTTAAAGCTAAAGGTGTTCCCATGGGCTGTGATAGCTGAGCAGGAAATCCCAATAGTCATGAGGTTGTGACTCCTTCTAGCCACTTGGATAATTAGGTCCACTGCTCTGGGTAGAGATGCCCTCCCTGCAGTCCCCAGAGGTTACAGGTATAGTAGCATTTTTCATGTGGCCTACAGGTACACCCTGTAGATGCAGATCTTGGCTGTCCATTATGAAATCTTATGAGCTTGTTTATTCATTGTATACTTTGCATTCTCCAAAATGCTGATTCCTGGCAAATGTACCTGAAGAAAGACTACCGGTCTGGAGAAGAAATAACCATTAGTCTCTCAAATGTCTTTGGAACACTGTAATTTTGTGGAGTGCAGTCCAAATCAATGAAGGGCTGTCACCATTTTCCCTTGCTGTCCTTATGCCTCACAATGTTTTGCTGCTGTAGCTCCCAACGTGGGATGCTCTCAAACAGCCTATAAGCATTGAGGTTTGCACCTTGAGTGTCTGTGCTACACAGCCTTAATTTAGCGTGTCTGACCCTAGCAACTTTTCTACTGCCCTGCTTTGGCTTCCGTCAGCCTTGATTAGAATCAGCAAGGCAACTGAAAACACTCCCAGTCGGTTTATCCCAAAACTGTGTTCTGTAATGTCCCGCCCTCTCCTGGAGAATTGAGAGAAATAAGATTAGTTTGTTGTTCCAAAGACACACGTGCATCACAACTTATTAACTTAACTGGGGTTAACCATACCCTTCCATTTAAACACAGCACTGAATTGGCATACAATAAAAATAAAACAAATTTGTTAACAAAGTGATGCCAAGTAAAAGGAATAAAGTTTGCTTTACAAGAAAATAAAGTGAAATGTGCACCTTAAAGTCTAAAACTTAATTTAGCAAGCTGATGGTTTCTTAGCTATATTCACTTTCTGGCTTCCTTTTCTCAGACTGTACTGCTCCTTCACTCTTAGTCTCTGTGTGGGGTCTATAAACCCCATCATGGTGTTACTTCCATTTCTTAAATGAAGAGGATTTTTGGTTAAATCTAACCCTGCATAGAAGCACCCAAAAGGCTGCAAGGATTATTTTGAAAATGCAACACCAATAACTATAATAAGTCATATCCAACAGATTTTAAACTTGGAGAGAGAGAGATGTTATAGGCTGTTCTCTCCCCTGGATTAATCTTCCAAACAAAGCAACAAAATCCTTCATGCAAATTTTTAGAGCCACAAACAGTAGATCAAGCAATTCTAAAAAGAAAACCTGGTTTGTTCTGCCCCTCAGTTAATGGCTTCACTCAGTCCCTGCGGGGAAAAACAAGTAATATCAAAGTAACACTGCAACTACAATAATTTAAAAGCCTCATAGATATGCCCATATGTTGAGAAAGTAACAGCTGAAAAAAAATATTCAAATACTCACAATAAACAGGAATTGAAATGTACCAGTCAAAGAAATAAAAGCCTCAGATGAACTGAAAATTTAAAATACATACTTCCCCAAGATTTAACCCCCCCAAAATTGTTTTAAGGTTTTAATTGGAATATGGTAATGGCTGCCAAACTGGGAACTTGCTGGTGATTGATATAAATGGATATTATATTATACCTTTGAAATAGTTGTACAGAATAATTCTAAGACTTCATCAGGAGGCTGTGTTCTATACTTCCATTCTATGGCATCCTTTTGAGTTTGATTCATGCTATTTAGTAATACTCTGACAAAGCAAGTGATAAGTACTTAGCTAGGTATTAATATTGCATAGATACATTTTAATTAACACAATTTTGATTTTTTATGATCCTGGCTAGTAATGTCTAAGGGTTTCTGTATTTACAGGGTTTACCTTGATTGATTGTTTTTCTGTGGACTGCTGAGTTTGGAAGCTGATCTCTCAACCTTAGATCTTTTTGACATTCTGAACTTCTGTTGGAATATAGCCCTTCCACCACTTGTTAAATTATTTTTGTCTAAAACGATAACACGGGCAGGCATGGTGAATTTCCATGCCTTATTCATCCCTTTGCTTCTCTTCCTTAGAGCAGGATAACTTATTTCCAGTTCCATCAATTTACATGATGGTAAAGGTCAGTGTCTTTTCTTGTAACGTGCATGAAGGTAAAAAATGAAAATGAAGGAGCCCTGTGGACAACAATCAGCATGATTTCCTCTGGATTCTGAAAACTGACAAGTGTGATAGGAGCCCCAAAAAAGGCCCTTCTGCAGATATATCAATGTGGAGACTTCAGATCTCTTGTTTTTGAAAACCAGTCACAGATTGTTTGGATCCAGGACCTATTTACTTGAACCTTCAAGTGGTGCTTGGATAAGTGGCTCTGGTTTTAGCTCATCTCTGATCATTATTATATATGAATTTCAAAACCGTTAGGAGTTCAGAGTTCAGTTTGGAGAGACATGTTTACAATTCCCCATTGCTTGAGACTGGAGATAAAGTGGATAAAAGTCTGTATTTCAGCACCACCACTTTCTTGGAATTTTCTCTTCTCTTCTTCTGTATTCCTGGATTCCTTTAGGGCTTTACTTTTTAATGAAAGGGCTTCCAACTTGTAATGTCTTGCATTCTTCTGGTAATCTGTGAACCTTTGTAGTAGGGAAATGTGATCCATAGTCTGAATGACTTGATGGTTTATGAGGAAACTCCTAAATATCTACCTTCATATACTACAAAGTTATTAAAGGGAAGGAAAAGAAATTGTAATGGCAAAAGCTGAGTTGAAAGTTTTGGGCCCTGCCTCACAATATTCTATCCAGCAAGACTTGTGGAATCAGGAAGTAATTCATACACTTTAAAAAGCCCTGAAAGATTAAATCATTTGTATAAAACAGGAAATTGAATGGGAGATGAAGCGAGAGCTGGTAGTGCAGATGGGACAGGACTAGATTTGTTTGCTTATTGTATTTATATTTTGTTTGGTGTTCAACCGCCTTTCTACCTGTTAAGGTGCTGTTATGAGCACCCCATAAACTGGCCGCCACCTCCCTTGTCATATAAAGACATAGAAACTGTTTCTCCTCAGGTCACGTAGAGAAACTGTTTATCAGATACTCTTCCCAGGTCACATACCAGATACTGCCCCCCAGGTCATGTAGAGAACTCATGGCTGCTAGGCTTGTGACTATCAACATGCTTTATTGCACGTAGAGAACTCCTGGCTGCTAGGCTTGTGACTATCAACATGCTTTATTCGGACCCTGATTCGCTCTCAGCCAGCTCCCAAAGGGATGGGTCATCCCACTCGCCTATGTGCTGGAGGGCAAGTCAATCATGGCTGCTCTGGCCCCCCCCCCCCTCCAGGGGTGTAGAAGGCTCTGACCCGGAACCTAGAGAGCTGGTGAAAATTCCTTTGCTCAAATAAGGATAGGAGGAACCGGGCAGCCCCTCGCCCCAAAATTCCTGCTGCAGCGAAATCTGGCCAATCACAGCCCT